>OZ034971.1:2180000-2252500 GCA_964030785.1 Siderastrea siderea | reverse complement strand
GATGCGGACACAGGTTTTGTAAAGAATGCCTCGAGGAACACTTGAGAAGGTGCGCGCGCTTAAATTAACATCACGAAATATCAGTATCAGTGATCAGGACTAAATGTTGTAATTTTACATTGAAGCTTCGTCAGCTTAGCTCTAAACGTTTTAGAACAGACCCTTGGTTGAGAAAAGCTCACAAAGACGTCGCCATACTGCATACTGCTGTAGTGTTTTAAGTTATAGCACTAATTAGATAGTGTACAACATTAGTGAACATCTGCTTACTACCTAATGCAAGCTTTTCCCGGGGGGGCGGTACTCCCTTATATGGCCTTGACAGGGACGTGTGGCCCGATAGAGCAGGGTTTTCAGTGGGTTTTGTCTGAACGGGGTATCGATCTCATCAACTTTTGTCTTAAACAGGGTTTCGTTACATGACCTTATGTAGTCGTTAATTTACATAAACCTCACCACAAGCCGAATGTTTACAGGTTTGCCAATGCACAGTGTATTGAAATAAGAAACAGTCTATGACTAGTCCATTCTAGCCAGAAAGGGGGTATAATGTTTGGTTAGATGTCTTAAACAGGGTAAGAAATGTATGAATTCAGTCTTAAACAGGGTAGCAAACTCAGAGATTTGCGTCTTTAAAAACAGGGTCAGGGTTTAAACACCCGTGCTGCTCCTCCCTACACGAGCATCTGCTGAGTCCCCCCCCCCTCCCGAGGCTTATATTAATGTGTATGAGCAACATCCCATGAGCTCCTGGTATGAACCCAGGTATCTAAGAAGAATCTCAATACCTTTATACAATAAAGCGAATTCGACCTTGGAAACTCTGCAGTATGAAATAGTTCTTGCAGTCCTTTAAATGCTTCAATTATTTGGAATGCAATTTGTTCAGTACACGAGTACTGTTTGTTTGGACTTCGTATGGCATTCTTCTTTCTGTAACTCTGTATACACTCGAATGAAAAACCGTTGTCGTATGAAAAGTTTAAAGCCTTAACGATGAGACCTAATGGATTTATGGGTAGATGTATTCTAGCAATTGCATATTCAAACGACTGATGTTGATTCGGAGTTGCAAGTGGTAATGGATGCTGTGAAACCTTTCTGAACGGTGGCCACATTAACCAATAAAGGCCAATTTGGGCGCTATACAGTGCGAAATTTGCAAAGGGTTGCATCCGTCCACGAACTAACACACTTTTTGCTGGAAAACTATTCGGAAATAAGGAAATACCGTGTTGTCCGGTAATGTATGAAAACAACCACTCGCGTAATTATGCAAATGCAGCGATTAAATGAACACTTCTCACAAAGCCCTTAGGTGTCACATTTTATACTTATAATATACGACGACGTTTTTTCAATCGCGTGTATATGATCGTAATACTCCCTTAAGGTAGTTACACGATTTTAATAAAACAAGTACGGGTAGGGTACATCATTTGGAACACACCAAGTCGCCGAGGCTGTGTACATCTACAGGTCTAAAGCTGAAATTGCCGATAACAGTAAATCGGAATTCATGCAGCCAGCGATGGAGAGAGCAATAGTTACCGGGGACCTTAATGAGGGAGGACTTTTAGGCGGAGCCTACAGATTCTTTTTCCGCTCAATTACCGCTTTCCTGATTTTACTTTTTATTTTACTTGGATTAAAATTCGTTATGTCATGTTTGTGTAGTTCAATATCTAACACCTTTCATTTCCATATACGCATGATTTGCCACTTAACAATTAGATTACGAGCTCGAGATTTCTATCGCGTGATAGTTGATGAGGCCGAAGGCTACTAGACGTTCAAAACTTAACAGCAGACACTACATGTTTTTATTGAAAAATGATATAAATAGGTCACACCGCGCGCGGAAAACACTCTACTCACTATCTACAACAGAATAGATAGTGAGTAGCGTAGCCAATCAGAGAACATCATTAGTGATAGAACGCTAGCAGATTTATACTAAAGCACAATAGCACCTTTGTTAGTTATACTATCTATTGTATCCGTTTTCTATCTTCCTTTGTTTAATAACACGAACTCTGTTCTACACTGGACATCATGAACTTATATGCGCATACTTTAAGTATTATTTTTACATCGAACGTTAATAAAGGAGCTTAGCTCCGAAATCGTATCGTACAACTACGAGTACTCAGTAATTCTAGCTTGAGAAAACCAATACACAGTTTATGAAGTACATAACGGTATCAAGAAATGGTCCATTGTTCCGGCTCAACGTACTTTGCTCATACTCAGTGCTTTGCTCGTACTTTGCTTTTGTTGTCAGTTGAAATCAATGTGGGCAAGCTAGTGTTTGTTGTTGATTGGAAAATTTTCAGGCCTGACAAAATAGTTGCATTAGGAGAATAGGGAAAGGAAAATCGTAAAGTACTGCGAAAGAACGGGAGTTGTTTTATTCAAAGTTTATTATTCAATTTTATAATTAGAATAAAAAGGACTACGCTATCCCACAAATAGCAGTGGCTAGTCTGGGCGGGTAGTGTTTACATTAATATAGAACGAAAGGAGTCAAGTGACAAATATACATATATAAATAAGGAAATTACAGAAAGAAAGTCAAGTAATTAACATAAAAAATATATACATATGTGAAAAAAGAAAGAAATTACAAATGTTACACAAATGTTACAACTTACAAATAAAACGACTCTGTCTACACAAAGCAATGCTCAAATCACGTTACTGACGATTAGACTGTTTTGTTAACTGTCACAGTTTCTGATTGAACCAAACAAGTAAATAATTTGGCCAAATGCGGTCACTCATTTTAACTCATAATATTTGCTTGGCTGTCACAAATAGACAAGAAGTTCAAGCTCAGCCTTATACTTGTCCTGCAGACAGGGAGGGCCTGGATCGAGATAGGGTAAGTTCATTTCCGGATTTTATTGCACTTTGCATGATCGAAACACCCCATATGATTTCATTTCAGATTTCAAAGCAAAAAAAAGTGAATGAATGAATGAATGGATGGATGGATGGATGGATGGATGGATGGATGGATGGAGGGATGGATGGATGGATGGAGGGATGGATGGATGGATGGATGGATAGAAGATAGAAAACTTTATTTATCCACGGTAGTTTTGTCAAAATTACAATAGTATCTTTGGCTTACACAAAAGCCGTGCAATATTTACAAATAGTGTTTTAAAATGCTAAACTAACTAACCTTAAGCTTCATGTATTACAATTTTTTAAAAAATAGGAAATATATATTTATTTAAAAATCGATACAGAGCCTGAGAGATTTGAGCTTGTTTTTAAAGGATTCGAGCGACCGTTCACATTTCAGATCATTTGGAAGCGAATTCCAAATTTTCGCCCCAGTGAAGGCGAAACTGTTTCTGTAATGGTCGCGTCTGGCTCTCGGTAAAGCGATGTCTTCTCTTGATGTTCGAAGGTTATAACATGACGTGCCAATGTTCTTTGAGATCATATCCTTTAAGTAAACTGGTGTCATGCCGTTAATAATTTTAAACATCATCAGAGCTTTCTGTTTATTTCTTCTCTCCTTAAGGTTTGGCCATCCGAGTTTTTCTAACATGTCTTTTGTAGGTGCCATGTAATGTGAGCCTGTGATAATTCGTGCTGCGCGATTTTGTAACTTTTGGAGTTTTTCGGCCAGGCCCTCACTAATGCCATTCCAAACAATACTACAATAGTCGAAATATGGTTCAACGATTGACTGGTAAATGTTAATTAAACTGCGCGATGGAATAAAAGGCTTGATCTTTTTTATAACACCTATGCCCGATGACACCTTCTTACAGACACTTGTAATGGATAGATGGATGGATGGATGGATGGATGGATGGATGGATGGATGGATGATTATATGTTTTAGACAAAAGACAAATAGATCCACAGACTGAAGAAATTTTCAAGAACAGCTCGTAGAACTGGCTGTGATTTTGTTTTGATTTCATTTCAGGACGTCTTTCCTGACAAAGCAACCGAAAGGAAGATTCTGTCTCTTGCCATTATGTGTCCAAATGATGGTTGTGACTGGACTGGAGAACTCAGGAATAAAACGGTAAACTTGAAACACTGATCGTTGATGTCTATGTTAATACCACTGTATTAATGTATACATTTTTTGTTACAGGTTCACTTGGCATCTTGCCCTTTCCAAGATGTGCTCTGTACGAACGAGAACTGTCACGTGACATTGAAAAGAAAAGATCTTGATGAACATGTGAGCAGCACGTGCGAGTGGATTATCATTCAGTGTGAATACTGCAGAGAGCCACACCCGGAATGTCGTATGCAGGTAGACTGTGTTACGGACGCGTAACAAAAGACGTGAAACCCAGAAATTCTATCACTGACATTAAAACAACAACTGTATGTCAGGTGGAAAACCATTCTAGGCCAACAACTCGTTCAGCTTAAGTAATTTTATTTTTAAGTAGGCCGTTCTTCGTTGTCATACTTGTTAACGTGGGTGGGGATGTTCGCACCGTGTAGCCTCGTAAGATGGCCTATTTAGAGCTTGAGCATGGTTCCTACCCAGATTTCCTGCCGAGTTTTTTCCCATCGGGTTTTTTTTTAGGCAGGTTTTTTATACACTCTGTTCTGACAGAAATGTCTTTGTAAGCTTTCGCTCAGGTCTCTGTTACGTTATGTGCCGTATGCTTGGATGTAGTAAAAGGTTGTAGTATAACTTACTGTTATAGTTCCCGGTACAGGGCCGAAAACGCCAAAATATACCAAATGATTTTTGTTCATGTTGTGTACTGCGTGGTGGAGCTGAAATAGGGAAACTTTGTACACAGATTGCAAAGGAGAGGGTTAGTCAGTCAGTGAGAACAAGGACGGTAATTTTTTTGTTACTCGCTTTAACTGCGGGGAAATCGATGTTCGTAGGAAACAAACCGGTTCTTAAACTTTCTTATATTTCTTTTTTTTTTGTGGCAGGCTCATATTGAAGAGTGTGACAAATTTTCAGAACCTTGCCCCAACAAAAGTGGTGATTTGATTTCCAGAGAAATGGTAAGGATATCATTATTGGCTTGTATTGACCACATCCCTCTCATATACATAACTTTTACTGTCAAAAGCAGCAGAGGCATTTGCAGGCTATGTTCTGTCTGAAACTGAATGCTACAGGTCTGGCAGTGTTAACTTTTTTTTTTAAAGTATCATCCTCTAGTAAGCAAAGCCAATTGAATTACTTATTCATTTATTTAATTGAATGGCGAATTAAATTAAAAAATGAAGCATATATGAATCCAAAACAATGCACCTGGGAAATATAATGAAAAAGATCCGAGTAAAAGGATATTTATATTTCTACAATCATTTCCTCCTTCCCCGTTCTAAGGTAAAGCCGATATTGGTGGCACTTGCTTTGTACCTATGTGAAACGTAGTGAAATGACCGTTCCCCTGGGAAGAAAGGCATGCTGAAGTTCCCTGAGTTCCCCACCCGTGTCTAGACAACTCAACTCTCCTAGGCCTATCAAACTCAACACTCACAATACTAGGCACGACAATCTTTTGTTTACCAAATAACTGTAACAACTGTGAAAAATATCAGTAAAACGTAATTTGTCAGAGTTCATCTACTCGTCGTGGTCCACGAGAACCAGAAAGGTTTAGGGAAAAAAAAAGGGTTCAGTAGCGCCAACAACAACAGCAGGACTAGTTGCAAAGGAACTTTTTATTCTGCTATCTTTCGCGCAGCCGCACCATCATTTAACTCAGTAACTGTGGAATCTTTACTTGACTTTTTCAGATTCAAAATCATATTGAAAAAGAGTGTAAACTGACTTTAATCTCATGCCCTTATGAGCAGATGGGCTGTGTCAGAAAGGTTTATTCTTGAAAATGCCATATACCTGTCTACATAAACGATGATTTCGTTATCTTTTGGTATAACATAAACGAGTGGCGCATAGTTTTTCAGCTTTATTAGGTGAATAGAGACGTTATAAAAACCTTTACAAGTTATAAACGTGCTCTGTTATATCTGAGATATGTGTTACCGGAAAAGTTAACGTAGACACGTTCTTTCCGCTGCACCGTTGTTGTAGAAGTTAATGAATATCTTCTTGTAGTTTCAGAGGCTAAACATGGAATCACATCTTCAAAGTGCCATGCGACCCCATCTTCACTTGACCTGTCTGAAGCTGAATAACACACAAGTTGAATTAGAGAATGCACGAGAAAGAATGAGAAAACTGGAGCAAGTTGAATTAAAGAATGCGCAAGAAAGAATAAGAAAACTGGAGGAAAACCTCTATACACGGAAGATGGTTTGGAAGATTGACGAATTTAGTAGAAAAATGAGCGAGGCGAAGAACGGAAAAAACACGAAAATAGAAAGTGATCCATTCTACACCGAAAGTCCTGGCTACAAACTGAAGGTAAGGCTTTATCCCAACGGCTGCAACATTGGCATGAATACTCACCTCTCCGTCTACATCGTTGTCATGAAAGGTGAATACGATGCTCTATTACCCTGGCCTTTCAACAAGGAAGTGACGTTTACACTGATTCATCAAAAAGTTGATCCACCGCGGAGACGGCACAACGCTGTTTCCAAATTAACTCCGAATAACGATATGCCGGGACACTTTTCTAGGCCCAAGAACGAAGAAAACTCGGGGCGCGGGGAGCCACATTTTATATCTCATCTACTCCTGAAAGCGATGCGCTATGTTGTGGATGACACTCTGTTTCTTCAGGTTGAAATACACCCATGATGACCGTTGGTCGTCCTATTGCACTCTTGGTGTACCCGGTCTAGGCAACACGTCCACGAATTCTACACTCATATCATGGAACACTCTCCAGATCTGTTTGGTGCTTCTGATCGGTTTCATTTGATTGGACAAATTTATCAGTTGTTTAATTTGCCCCTAAAAACGAAGTTAGTAATCAATTCGACAATACTGTCATAACGTGAAAAATGTAGAAGTTTTCCATTTGCACAGCTCGGCAGAAGGCAATAGTAGCTATTAATTAGTGAACCATAATGCCTTTATAATGAGTCTACGTGCTGTCCCTCTCCAGGTGGTTGAATATCGAACGAGAAAGGCATTGAAAATAGGGAGATGAGCCGACTATCTGGAACTGACTCCTTTTATACTTATAGTAAACTTTGTGTTAAATGATATCACCTTTTAACAAGGGAGGATTTTATCGATTCTTGTTTTTTAGAGAATAAACAGCGGTGAATTTCAAGAATGAATGGATCTATTTCTGCATTTCTCGTGCGTTGATCTGAAACCATAACGCGTGGGATAGGACATCGTGAAGTAATAAACTCACGAACTAATTCGTGGCTGGTTACATGAAAGGACTGATGACATTCAATATGGTGTACGAGTGACGAGGCTTGGATAGCGAAATACGTGTATATTTCGTGTTGTCGTATTTTAATTCATGTTTAACCAGCAGTAAATATATAATTATTTTGTTAATCGAAATTCTGCTGCAGCAAACTGTAGTGCGCAGACGTAACATTTGTTGCGGATGCGATTTTTGCGTCCGAAAAACAAAAAAGTATGAAGACTTATAAAAGTTCCTTGCAAAACGTAACAACGATAATAAACATCAGCAATTTGAACTATGATCGCTTTTTAACACATTTTATAAGTCTTCAGATCGTACAACACGGAAAAGATTAATCAGAACTAAAGCTCCTAAATG
Source organism: Siderastrea siderea (assembly GCA_964030785.1). NCBI lineage: Eukaryota > Metazoa > Cnidaria > Anthozoa > Scleractinia > Rhizangiidae > Siderastrea > Siderastrea siderea. The sequence continues at coordinate 2,244,824 of OZ034971.1, read as the reverse complement.
TCATCCAGGTGGATTTAAACTCCTGCAACAGTCCACTGCTGTCAGGGGGGCTAAAATAGACACCATATTCTAAACCTGTGTGTTCAATAAGACAGCTCCCACTAGTGACTGTAGACCGAGTCCGCAGGATTAGTGTCTCTCCTATATAGGACCGTGAGAACGTGAGATAAAAAAAACCCTTATCAACGGTGATTGTGTAGGTCAAAGATACTGTCAAGCCTTTGATTGGATCCAGATATGTGCCTTGGAATGTAACTAAGAACGGTTTAGGATTTATCGGGAAAGCCTTCACTTCTCTTTGGAGTGCAATTAAGGTTTTGTTTAAAGCGGGAAGAAAAGCCGAGTAAGCTGATGCCGCTTCTACAGCAGGGAGGAACATGAGACGTTCCAGGACTCACACTCATCAGGATGTTCATGCCGAGCTCTAGTTCAGGCACAACAGATGTAAACTCTGTGTTTCCTCCAGCTTTTCCGACCACAAGGAAGCTCTTCGTAAAACGCATCTCCCATGGTGCACCTTACACATATTTACCTCCTCTCGTGATGTAGTCAGGTTGCAGGATTTGGTGAATTGTCTGCTCCTGGGAGATAAATGAGTGACACTAGTATCCAAAATCTGAATCAGCGTACAAAACCATCCGTCTGCACGAAACTTGAGAAACGGTCATCTTTGCACATTGCTTGGGCGTTTCGAAGTTTCATCGTGTGAAAGTGGTGTCGTCGGCCATTTTTCGTTCCGCGGTAAAATAAAGTAATTGTGTAGCAGATAATCAGTGGACATAATTAAAAATTTTCTTCCCGAGAACCAATATAGTGGGACGTGATTTAAATCAACGTTTTTCAGCGCTAGGTTCCCTTTGATGCATGCTTTGTTTCTAAATATTCTGCAAAACCAAACGTGAGAATTATATTCATGACTGGTCTTGTAAACTCGACTCTACGGCTCTACCTTAAATGAATACGTACGTACAGCGCACCGCATATAGAGTTTGCGAGTAAAGTTGAAGATGATTTTAATTGTTTAATCTGCCAGTTGGCGTTAAGAGAGCCTGTTCTTATGACATGAGGGCACAGGTTTTGTAAAGAATGCCTCGAGGAATACTTGAAAAGATTCGCTTAAATTCATTTCATCAGTATCTATAAATAGGACTAAATGTTGTAATTTTAGATTGAAGTTTCCTCAGCTTAGTTCCCGCATTCAAAGTGCCATGGGACTCCATCTTGGATTGACTTGCGCGAAGTTGAATAACACACTTGTAAGTTGAATTAAAGAATGCAAAGAAACAAGAAATCTGGAAGAGAAATTCCGACACGGAAAACTATTTGGAAGATTGATGAATTATTGCAGAATGTCCTAGATACAAAATGAAAGTATTGTTTTATCCCAATGGCTCTAAGTTTGGACATGAATACTTGCGTTTCAGTAAGTCAACATCGTTATCATGAAAGGAAAATACGATGCTATCTTACCGTGGCCTTTCAATAAGAAAGTTACGTTTACACTGATTGACCAAGAAGAAGATCTATTGAAATGGGAAAACGTTGTGGGCAAATTAGCTCCTGATAATGATATACCGGGAACCTTTTCTAGGCCAAAGAGAGCAGAGAATTTGGGGCGTGGGAAGCCACAATTTATATCTCATCGGAAACTGTAAGCGAGGAGCTACGTTATGGACGACACTCTGTTTCTTCAGGTTGAAATCGAGCCACAACGACCGATGGTCTTTCTAGTGTGCTGTTCCAAACTTGTGATGTAGCACTTCCAGATCTTATTGGCGCTCCTGATTGGTTCCATTTTATTGGACAAACTTATGAACTTTTAATTTTGCTCTAGAGGCAAAGTCAGTAACCAATTCGACAATACTATAACAGCATGGAAAATTTGAATAGCTTGTAATTGTAAACCAGGATGCTTCTAGACTGCCTCCTATCTCTCTCCAAATATTCGAACATCGAACGAGAATGATCCGCCTATCTCGAATTATAAGTCTGTGCTGAACGATAATACTCTTTATATCAAGTGAGGATTATTCTCTTTTGAAAGAAAAACAAACAACAGCGAGTATGACTATTTCGTTAACTCATAAATTAACAAATTATTGTTGCAATGGTTCCATCTCCAGTAGAATGTGGAAATTTGCTGACGACACCACTCTCTGCGAGGTTGTCCCTAGGGACGGCATCAGCAAACTACAGGACATGGTCCAGCAGGTAGCGGATTGGTCGAGTAACAACATGTTTCAGCTAAATGCCACAAAGTGTAAAGAATTAAGGATAAATTTTTCAAAGCAAAAGAGCGATGTAGACCTTGTGATAGCAAATGAGCAATTTTTTGAGCTTGTAACCTCAGCAAAAATACTAGGTGTAACAGTAACTGACGATCTCAAATGGAATGCGCATGTTAACAACATAGTATTAAAAGCTTCCAAGCGTCTTTATTTATTAAGGCTGCTTAAGCGCGCTGATCTAGATGTGAAATCTTTAATCCAGTTTTATTGCACATGTATAAGGTCCATCTTAGAATACGCTTGCCAGACTTTCCACTCAAGCCTACCACAGTATTTGTCCGATGACATCGAGAGGATCCAAAAACGTGCCCTGAGAATCATCTTCCCAGATCTACACTATAATGAAGCATTAGAGAGCGCACGGCTAACAACCCTTTGTGCGAGGAGAGAGGAACTGTGTATGAAGCTGTTTAGCAAAATAGAGGAAGATAGTCAACACAAACTTCGCCACCTTTTACCGGAACCTAATACGTCCTGCTACAATTTTAGAACAGCTAGAAAATATCAGCTTCCTCAGATCAATACCAAAAGGTATCTCAAATCATTCCTACCGTTTTACGCGGCACAGGCAACGTTGTAGATGTCTACTACATTTTATACCTTTTTACAGCTTTGTACTGTAGTGATATATTTTAGTGGTTATGTATATAGTTCTTTTTTTTTTCAATATTTATATTCTATGGTTAGAAACATTGTTATTATTATCCTTTTAATATTAGATTATGTCTATAATATTATCGTAGTCTTATAGATCTTTTTTATTGACTTGTAAATAATTACGTAATTCAGCCTGGTGGCTGCGATGTAATTCTTAATAAACTATCTATCTATCTATCTATCTATCTATCTTAGAAAATATTGTTTTTCTCCAGTTTCAATTTCAGGGCTCAGTTGTTGAAAGGGTGTATAATGCTATTCACCGGATAATTCGTTATTAAGCGGATAAATGTTAACAGAACAAAGTACACTACAATTACTGTGTCCACTAGATAGTGATTTATCCGGTAGATAGAGTTGTCCGCGTTTTAAACAACCGGGACCACATTGATTCCTACAGCTCTCGTTGGAGCGATTAGTCGTGCTGTCAGGACTTGTCTAACCTCACCCTGCCAAAGGAGTAAACCGGCATATAATCCACATTCAGTGGGGTTGCAAACCGGCATGCAGTCTCCGGTATTGCCTGGTCCCTGCCGTCGTGTTGTTTCCCAAGTCACTGATCCCACATTGTCCCTCTCCATCCAGGTGTATAAATAAGAACTAGTGACATACTACTGGGGATAACCCTGCATTGGGCTAGCATCCCATCCAATACTCTCAGTTGCCTGGGCATGCTACAGAAACTGGGGATATTCTCCGGTCATGTGGGTGTCCTGTGGTTCATGTGTGACATTACGTACCTACCCAACCCTACCTACCTATCCCTACCTACCTATCCTCCTATTACGTCGGTAAAACTGAAACTTTTACAAGGTGTTCTATTGCTTAAATGAACAACAATATTTAGACAAAGACCGTCAACCTTTTAATATTGATGAAAAATGAAAAGTATTAAATTGTTGCTTTTAGTGAACTGTGTCATATATCGTTCAATGGAGATTGTTGATTGATGTTAGCTTATTTTATATTTTACGCCATTTAAAACATTTCATGGGCTCTAGTCACGCCAAAAAATAAAGACGACATAAACGAGGTTGACATGGAAAAGATGTTTTTTACTACTTTTTCTTGCTATTTTCTTTTGCTTTTCAGCTAATTTTGTTCCTTTCAGCTTTAAACATACACAGCGGGAGATAAAGTCAACTAGATCCCACTTCCCCTGAATCTAAAATGCCAGAATATTTATCAGTAATTTCAAAATGGCCTATACTAACGCCCATCTGAGCCTATAGCTGCTTTCCAATTCATCAAGGCCTGTTCTAGGCTTTCTCAAAGTCCATTTAGGCAAACTTTGAGTCAGGCGGACTTCGTCGCTCGTGTCTTGTGACTTCGTCGCCCTTGTTTGGCGACTTCGTGGCTCGTGTCTCGTGACTTCGTCACCCGTGTCTTCGTGTCCCGCGACCTCGTTGCTCGCTCGTTTCACGATTTTGCAGCTCGCCTCTCGTGAGTTCGTCGGTCAAGTTTCGCGACTTCGTCGCTTTTGTTTCGCCACTTCGTTCAGACTTGTATGCGGACTTGCATATGGCTAGTCTACGACTGTTCTCTGTATTTTGTAAAGGTGCGGCGTTCTGGACAGAACTTGGATTATTACAGCCTCCAGTGCTCTCAGCCTCCCCCAGACAATGCTGACTATCCTATGCAAACGAAAGTATCCTACCAGTGCTAGCAAGCCCACTTGGTTCAATTTTCCGGCGACTCGGCCCGTAACCCGACCAACCAAGCATGCTTGCAAGCTAAAAAGAATGTGCCGTTATGAAAAACCACGTAGCCTCGGTTTCACGGAGGGCGTGAACAATCGAGTCTCGTGTCTCAACTTTAATGAATTCGTTCAAAAAAAGTTAAGTTTTAAATTAGCAATGCACTCTTTTCATTGGATGGACAAATAATAATAATAATAATAATAATAATATACAAGTGCTAGGAGCATTTAACGAAGTCTCAATGCTCTTACAAGTAATCATAAATAAATATAAAAATGAAACATCATAATAATCAGTACAACTTGTAAAACTACTATAAAGTTAGACATAGACATAAAAAATGAAAAAGAACATGGCTAAAAAAGATAGGATTTTAGTTGGGACTTAAAGCTACTAAGACTTTGCACACCTCTGATGGTGGCTGGAAGGGAATTCCACGGTTTTGGGGCACATATCGAGAACACCCTATCTCCGTATGTTGCAGTATGTTCTGGGTATTACAAGAAGATTCTGATTGGCTGATCTTAAAGACCCAGAGAAAAATACACATCCCTCCTAAAACGTTATCCTGTATCTTTATACTTTTTTGAAAATCCGCCCTTGCTGTTGTTACTGTCTTTAATCCTATTCAACCCTATTTTTTGGGTTTTCTGAGACCGGGGGGGGGGGGGGGCTGATTCGGCCCCCAACTCCTGACTCCGCGAATATTTAAGCAATGACAACGAAACTTGGAGGGCAGATAATACGGCCAAAAATGTTTCCTTTGAGGTCCGCAACGTAAGCTGATGATGTCATATGACGTAACAATTACGTCATGTTCTAAAATGGCGGCCATCTTGGATTTCTTGATATTTCCAGAACCTTTGAAATTTGCCAAAACTGACCAAAAAGTAACCGAAATCAATAAAAGAACACGAAAATGATATAAAATTGTAAAATTTACTGTAGAAAAGTTAAATTTTTTCAGTGAAAAGGTGAAAATTTAAAATTCTGAAAAAACAGCCTGTCAAAAAGTGGTTGCGATGGTAACGTCAAACTTGATAAACAATTATTGCCAATTGTAATTAGTTTTAGCGTAGTTTTTGTTTTTGATTCTATAGTCACTGTAAATAGGTTTTTATTTTTGTATTTACTGTAATGTCTGTAATGCGCATTTGATTATTCTTATAGAAAATGCGCAATATAAATATTAAATATTATTAATATTATTATTATAACAAGCACTTGCTTGAAACAATAAGGAAACTGGAGCAAGTTGAATTAAAGAATGCAAAAGAAGCAATAAGAAAATTGGAGCAGAAAGTTGATTTCAAGAATGAACAAGAAGCCATAAGAAAACTGGAGCAGCAAGTTGAATTAATGAAAGCACAGGAGACAACAAGAAAATTGGAGGAAAAATTCCACACACGGAAGATGGTTTGGAAGATAAACGAACTTTGTAGAATTGTGAGTGAAGCGAAGAGAGGAATAAAGACGAAAATAGAAAGTGATCCATTCTACACAGAAAGTCCTGGATACAAACTGAAAGTATTGTTTTATCCCAATGGCTTGAATTCTGGCAAGAATACTCACCTCTCGGTCTACATCCTTGTCTTGAAAGGTGAATACGATGCTATCTTACCTTGGCCTTTCAACAAGGAAGTAACGGTTACACTGATTGATCAACAAGAGGATCCGTCGAAACGAGAAAGCATTGTTGACAAATTCACCTCTCCTGATGATGAGACAAAGCCATGCTGTGTTAGGGCGAAGGGAGTAACCAATTCGTCAAGACTGTAGTGTAATAGCATGGAAAATGTAGAATTGCTCTCCATATTCAACGTTCGGCGGAAGCCAATATTAGCTTCTAATAAGTAGACCATAATACTTTTTAGACTGACAGCTGTCCCTCTCCAGATAGCCGACCGTCGACCAACGGAGGCACTGGAAAGAGGGCGAGCCGACTGTCTGGAAATGACTCTTTTTACACTTATAGTAAACTTTGTGTTGAATGATAATACTCTTTTATCAAGAGAGAATTATCCTTTATTGTTATCTAAAGAATAAACAGCAATGAATTCGAATAATGAATGACTATTCTGCATTCCTCGTGCGGTGTTCTGAAACCACAACGCGTGGGATAGGATATCGCCGATATCCTATCCCACGGTGAAGAACCGTATTTTCTCGATTAAACGCCGGACCCCAAATAAACTCCAGGTTCAAATAAACGCCGGTCTACAAGGCCGAGTTTAAATAAACGTCCCCGGCGTTTATTCGGGGTATCGGCGTTTTTAATCAGGATTATGTGTCGTTACTGCATACTAGTTCTCTTTCTACTATTTTATTTGATCCATGAATTTATCACCCTATTCTAAACTACTTGCACAGGAAGTTTGCTGTCGAACAGTTGCCAATATACTTCCTCCGTGTTACGAAGAAATGAGGCGTTGAGAAGATTTCAATCACTCTTCTTGTCAGTGATATTTTTTGCTAAATGACTTGCCAGATTCACCGAGAGAAGACAAAGCTGGTGACATCTTTTCACATCTTTTTAACGTTTTTGGTTCTTTATTTATAATAAACCTCCAGTACTGATGATAAAAAAATGGTTGAAAATGCACATTATTTTGTTAATTGATATTCAACTGCAGCAAATTTAGGATGTGAATTTTGCGTCCGAGAAACAAAAAAAGGCTTTGAAGACTCATAAAAGTTCCATGCAAAACGTGACAACGATAATAAACATCAGCAATTTGAACCACGATCGCTTTCTAAGACATTTTCAGGAGTCTATATATCGCACAACGCCGAAAAGAACTAAAGCTCCTGTGAGCCTTTAACTCGTGTAAATGTCATCCAGGTGGACTTAAACTCCTGCGACAGTCCATTGCTGTCAGGGGGGCTAAAATACACACCGTATTCTAAACCTGTGTGCTCAATAAGACAGCTCCCACTAGTGATCGCAGGCCGAGACCGCAGGATTAGCGGCTCTCCTATATAGGACAACGTGAGATCCTGATCGGGCTTAGTGGGGTCACTGGCCAAAAGAAAACTCTTATCAACTGTGATTGTGTAGGTCAAAGACACTGTCACGCCTTTGGTTGGATCCAGAGATGTACCTTGGAATTTACCTAAGAACGGTTTAGGATTTATCGGGAAATCTTTCACATCTTTTTGGAGTGTGAATAAGGTTTCGTTCAATACAGGAAGAAAAGCCGAGTATGCTAAATATGCTGCATCCACAGCAGGCAGAAAAGACGTTCCAGGGCTCACACTCATCAGTATGTTCAACCCGAGCTCTAGTTCAGGCACCACGGATGTAAACGCCGTGTTTCCTCCGGCTTTCCCGACCACCAGGAAGCCCTTCATAAAACGCATCTCCCATGGTGCACCCCACAGATATTCTCCTCCTCTGGTGATGTAGTCAGGCTGCAGGATTTGGCGAATCGTCTGCTCCTGGAAAACAAATGAAAGACATAAGTATCCAAAGGAATTGCGTAGCAGGAAATCAGTTGACAAAAGGTCTTGGTAGCAGGAAACAAGTTAATACTTTGAGAAACATGTATTCTTTAAAACTTAAAAGTGTTGTGCTGTTTCTCAAAATATTAAATCTGTTGACATAATTAACCCTTTTCTTCCCGAGAACCAACACAGTGGTTTAGCAGTAAGTTCCCTTTGATGCTTTGTTTCTAAATGTTCTGCAAAATCAAATTTGAGAATTGTATTCATGACTGTTGTGTTAGACTACCAGCAAGTCTCTCTCTCCAATCAGGGGTAGTCAAGCAAAAAGAACACGCGAGCGAGCGCAAAAATTGCCAAACGCGTGGAAACGTGGTGCGCATGTGAAGTGAGCCGGAAGAATACACGAACGGCTAATCACGTGTGCTTCCCGTTTCCACGCGACAGATTTTCTCGCTCGCTCGCGTGTTCTTCTCGCTTGACTACCCCTGATCGGAGAGAGAGACTGCTCGTAGTCTACTGTTCTTGGGACTAAAAAGGGTTAAACTTCAGCAGCTGCCTCTTCTGATACCTTCAAGAGATTTTGCTTCCCCGGCTGCGTGAACATATTTCCCAGTTTGGTGAGATCCGCCACAGTTGAGTACATATCACCAGCGGGTACAAACCAACCGAGGTCCATCGAGAACATTGGCACAGGAGCCATATTGGACGAGTTGGGAGTACCAAAACCTGTGTTCAACATACCCAGCGGCTGCAAAATATTAGCAGTTGTCCATGCTTCGAAGGTTGTATTGAGCAGCCTGAATAGACAAAATAAGAGGTACAAACACCAGCTGTTATCTACTAAGGACACTTCATGGATATGGCCACATAACTGTGATAGAGATCAAAAGCCAGGGAAAGATAAAGGAAATCAGGGAAACAGAGATCTTAGTCAGTCAGTCAGTCAGTCAGTCAGCCAGCCAGCCAGTCAGTCAGTCAGCCAGCCAGCCTGCCAGCCAGCCAGCCAGCCAGCCAGTCAGCCAGCCAGCCAGCCAGCCAGCCAGCCAGCCAGTCAGTCAGCCAGCCAGCCAGCCAGCCAGCCAGCCAGCCAGCCAGCCAGTCAGCCAGCCAGCCAGCCAGCCAGCCAGCCAGCCAGTCAGCCAGCCAGCCAGCCAGCCAGCCAGCCAGTCAGTCAGTCAGCCAGCCAGCCAGCCAGCTAGCCAGCCAGTCAGTCAGTCAGTCAGTCAGTCAGTCAGTTAATCAGTCAGTCAGTCAGTTAGCCAGCCAGTCTGTAAGCCAGTCAGACAGTCAATCAGTCAGTCAGTCAGTCAGACAGTCAGTCACTCAGTCAGTCAGTCAGTCAGTCACAGTCAGCCAGTCATCCAGTCAGCCAGCCAGTCAGTCAGCCAGTCAGTCAGTCAGTCAGTCAGTCAGTCAGTCAGTCAATCAGTCATACAGTCAGATATAAAGTCAGTCAGTCAGTCAGTCAGACAGTCAGTTAGTCAGTCAGCCAGCCAATCAGTCAGTCAGTCAGTCAGTCAGTTAGTCAGACAGACAGTCAGTCAGTCAGTCAGTCAGCCAGCCAGTCAGCCAGCCAGTCAGTCAGACAGTCAATCAATCAGTCAGCCAGTCAGTCAGTCAGTCAGTCAGTCATACAGTCAGATATAAAGTCAGTCAGTCAGTCAGTCAGACAGTCAGTTAGTCAGTCAGCCAGCCAATCAGTCAGTCAGTCAGTCAGTCAGTTAGTCAGACAGACAGTCAGTCAGTCAGTCAGTCAGCCAGCCAGTCAGCCAGTCAGTCAGTCAGACAGTCAGTCAATCAGTCAGCCAGTCAGTCAGTCAGACAGTCAGTCAGTCAGTCAGACAGTCAGTCAGACATAGTCAGCCAGCCAGCCAGTCAGTCAGACAGACAGACAGTCAGTCAGTCAGTTAGTCAGTCAGTCCCTTCCCAATATGCTTTGTGAGTCATGCAATCTCTCTCATTCCAGATTCTGCCAATGACAATTTTCTTAAAATTTTCTCTTTCTTGCTAATCACATATTGGCGACTGGGTATGAATTAGAAGTGAAACCGCATTTAAACGGTCAGTCAGTCAGTCAGTCAGTCAGTTAGTCAGACAGACAGACAGTCAGTCAGTCGGTCAGTCAGCCAGCCAGTCAACCAGTCAGTCAGTCAGTCAGACAGTCAGTCAGTCAGTCAGACAGTCAGTCAGACATAGTCAGCCAGCCAGCCAGTCAGTCAGACAGACAGTCAGTCAGTCAGTTAGTCAGTCAGTCCCTTCCCAATATGCTTTGTGAGTCATGTAATCTCTCTCATTCCAGATTCTGCCAAAGACAATTCTCTTAAAATTTTCTCTTTCTTGCTAATCACATATTGGCGACTGGGTATGAATTAGAAGTGAAACCGCATATAAACAGTCTGCATTTTCAAGCAAAAAACGTATTTGTAAAGACCGAGCCATAACAGTACCTTTCAGTCAGCAGTCGTCCCAGTAGAATATAGGCCAGGTTACTGTAGGAGGGGTATGTTCCGGGTTCAACAATCAAACTCTTGTCTCGTAACAATGCCAGTTGCTCGGATGTGTTAGTGTTTGAACATATTATACCACACGGTGCTTCACGGGGCAGACCAGATAACTACGGGACAATACACAGCAAACTATTTGTGAGTCTTTCACAGGAATGATCTACTTCTCAGATCATTTTTGCCCAATTCCTGGAAGGAAGGTTTTTAGGGGTTAAAGTCCTCGGCTTTGTACCAAACTGTTTGGTATCCCCCCCTCCCCCTGAGGAATATTCTAATAGTCTGTCCCACAAATCGAAACTTAACACTAAATTGATCTATAATTATGCGAGGAAATGACATGTTTTCCTGCCCGCCTCGTCCTTTTCTCTGTTAAATTTGCTTTCTAGGGTTTTCGTGCTCTAAGTAGCTCACCACGTGCACCCAAGATTTCAAGGAATAGCACCCCTCCCCCATAAAAGGAGAAACTAACATCGCGTGACCTGCGTCCTGTAATGAATTAGTGTTCTGTATCATGTGTACTTAAGTGCCACATGACATAACAAAGGTTATTTAAACGAATGATTTGCAATTTGACATTGGAACAAATGGATCAAATGGATACCTGATTTGCAAGCTGCCGAAGCGTGACATTATCCTTACTAAATGGATTCTTGATGGCAAAATCTGGGACATACTTATGCAGCGGATCGTCCACAGACGAAATCACACCTTCTTCATAAAGTTTAAACAGCAGTAACACAGGGAATATCTTTGTTACACTCCCGATACGATAAACTGTGTCGCTGTCCGGTGTCTCGGATTTCTCTGCACTCTTCGACCCGTAATATCCCGTCCAAACGACCTTGCCCTTATAAAACACGTTCGCGGAGATTGCAGGCACGTTTGTAGTCGGTGCGACCAGCGATTTAAGGTGACTGTCTAGCTTTTCTAAGGCTTGTGTAATATCGCTTGGTAACGGATCCGGAAGGTCCAACAGCGGTGGCTGCTTAGGGCACGTCGTGTCTTTGAGTTTGCCGTCTTCTCTCTCGGTGTTGACGCTTGGTTCTGAATTATTTTCTTTCTTCGAGCGTTCAGTGGATTGCCATATGAACAGGCCCGTCATGATAACAAAGCAAATGTAGAATATCACGGCTGCAGCCTGCCAGATCCTAAAAGAGCTTGGATATTGCACATGATCCTCCTTGGACGGGTTTTTATTCTCCATTGTCTTCCTCAAGATTGCAGTAGACCGTGACATTGAACCGCTGATCACGCGAACTTGATCCGGGCGCAGAGCTCATGCGCGAAGGGATATCCAACAACAAAGCCTCTGACCTGTAGAACACATCGCCGGCTGATAGGATCTTGTGCATGTTATGCCAAGATCTCGGAATTATAATTGTCCCAAAGGCGGAGTTCTTTCCCCATAACGTGACGTGACGAATAAGTCACAAATCGCGTGACCTTTTTTCATCTCGGGATATCAAATTATGTATCACAGTATTTAGGCCTTTTCCCACGATGAAACCCAGACCTCTCAGAATCGTAGCTTTGTCTCTTTCGATGATTTCTGCCATGACATTGCAATTTTTTTTTTCATTCAAAGTAAAGGCACAATTCTCTTTAGTTGATGTCACGATGACGTGGCCAACAACCGATCAGCTCAAAGGTCAATACAAAAATGACTTGGTAATTCCACAGAACGGACGGTCACCAAAAGGGTACTGACAAGTAGTGATCGCGGTATTTGCCTCGGTTTGCCCTTTTTTAAAACCTAGTTTACGTTCGCTAATATGTGTTCATAGGCGGGAAATTTTCCTTCTTTGTTCCAGCACGTGGGGAATTGAAGAGCACCTCTGATCCAGCGTGGGGGAAGGTGCACAGGTGTTGTTTGAATTGACAGCTAATTGACTGAAGGCCTAGGGTTACTTATGCCACGGCTAATAGAAGAAACTGGTTTTAAAATATGAAGCTCTGCAAACTCCATTGTTTTGTTTTCGTTTTTGGCCTTGACCGCGCACAAACAACAATAGGTTTTGAATTGTCTACGAACAACTAACCAATATAGATGTTGCTGTTGTTTTTCCGACATAGTCTGTGAAGGTAAAACGAACGTTTGTGCACGGTTCTGGCGCTTTCAACATAGGTAGTGGCGCCTTTGTGGTGGCCTCTCAAGGTTTCATAACCAGTCCCTCGACTAACTCTGCCAATACTGAGATTTAGGTCATTTCCGAGTTGTCTTAACCCTTTTTTTCAAAACGAGGCCTCGTGAACATCCTTCTGTTTTAATGTATTTTCATTCACATGCAAATAAAACTCATTTTAATATGATGGGCTGTGTACCGGGACTCGCTTTAAAATTCTTTGACGGGTTTATACTCACAATTACCTCGCTCAAAGCTGGGGTCCCGGATATTACCTCGCTCAGTTATCTGTAGACCGTGTAATTGAACAGGGGCATGACACAGCCATACGCGGGAAGGAACATTCATCCTGCTTATGACCCTTCGATCCTAAATATGGTTCAACTGGAGGAATCCGAAACGTATTTTATGGAACATTCAACGACTGCATTACATGAATTCTCGTTCGGGGACTTGAGTAGCCTTAAACTAGCAAGCGGCAGTCTGTACGAAACTGTTCCTTTTTATTTTGTTCTCTGCACGTGTCTTTGTGCATAATGTGTAGGTGCAGTGAATTATGTAACTAAAGTACTCTTGTATTTGATACATTTAAATTGAGAAAAATAAATAGAGTATACCCATGGTAGCCACCATCGTAATTTCAGTTGTAGAATGAAGTGGAATTGGGTCGACAATATGGCACACATGAAGGGCAATCGGTGGACAGACAGAGGGTAACTCGGTAACAGGAAGGCGTCCCAGGTCAGGAAAACCCACTAGAGGCCGTCTTCTAATAATGTGCATACAAATATATTGATTGAGTATTCCCTTGAAGGGCTTTTCGACAGGCAACGTAATATAATGGATTAAAGTGCTAAAAAAACGGGAACGTGCGGTGCTCGATGTCGGAAACCTAAATAAAACTTAAATAGAGTGAAACAGAAATTGCTTGACCCTTTCACTTCTAGCCCAAAGTAAAAATTCAAGACAAGTCTCAAATTTTATTGCTTCTAATCCTGACAAACAAATAGTACCGTGCGAAAGTACTGCCGAAGTGATTTCATTTGAATGGTCACACCATAGGATTTTTTCCACAAGCTCATAAGTTAGAACTACAATACATGTCTCCATAATTGACTATGGGTGTGAACGGGTTGAGTTCTGATTCAAAGTGTGCTATGTTCGCTGTAAGGTGAATGCGAAGGATTTGGTAACAACCTGGGTGAGAAATGTTCAGGAACGGATATATTGACGTTTGCGTGAAGAGAGATTCAACCCCTAGTGCAGTGAACGGAAATTGCTGAATATATATAAACATAAGGTTTATCGACTTTGTTTTGTGCCTTGTGGTAACTATTAAATAACAAATTATCATTCTGCATATTCATCCAACCTGCAATGAATCGACATTACAGATTACTTCCATATATCAGGTATATGATCGACATTGCTTTGCGCCTTGTGGCAACTATTAAATAAAATATCACCCTGCATATTTATCCAACCTGCAATAGATGGACATTGCAGATTACTTCTATATATCAGGTATATGATCGACATTGCTTTGTGCCTCAGTTATGGCAATTATTAAATAACAAATTATCATCCTGCATATTCGTTCTGCAATGAATGGACATCGATGAATACTTCTAAATGTCAGGTATATATATCGACAGTGCATTGTGCCTTGTAGGTAAGTAAAGTCGCACACGAGCCAAGGAGGCCCACACGGCCGGAGCTCAACCCGGTTTCTGTAGCATGAAGCAACTGAGAGTATTGCTACTCCCCCCTGGATAGGATGCTAGTCCATCGCAGGGTTACCCCAGCAGTATGTCGCCGGTACCAATTTATACACCTGGGTGGGGAGAGACAATGTGGGGTAAAGTTTCTCATCTGAGGAAACAACACGATGGCGGGGACTGGGCCTTGAACCAATTGTGCCTTGTGGCACCTGTTAAATAGCAAGACAGAATAAGAAATTTTAAGGTTCTAAACTACATATTGGTTAGTATATTAAATCCAAGTCAATGTTTCACAGCTTAGACGTGAGTAAAAGGCGCTTCATGTCCTTTAAACTTTCCTCAAGTGCATTCTGGAACTTGTTTGCATCCGTGATATTAGAGTTTGTATATGTTGCAATAACGAAATTCATCCTGTAAATGAAAAAAACACAGCTAAGAATTAGGTTCTTGTCTTCCTCGAATCAATGCACCCCCCTGCCTCAATAAGCGTTGCCCCATAATAAACTTTATAAAGAGAGGGTGTTTATTTGAAACATTCTTAAATTATGTCAAACAATTAAACCTTTTTACTTCGGGACCGCAACCATACAGACACAAAAACAGAATTTAATCGTGACTTGCCATTCGGCTCAGGTGAGCTTCTAGGTAAGGTAAAACACAAATACATTTTGGAATACATTTTAGAGAAGAACAGAAACAAAGTCCAATGAACAGAGTGAAAAGGGGATGAAGTCCCATGCGAGGCGCCTACCGAAGAAAATTTTTAAACTATCGTTAAATTGCTAAAGGATAATGATTAAAGTTACAAAAAATACTGCTATTGCTATTGCTATTACAATGATAGACGCGAACAAGGGATCGCGTACACAACATATCTACATCAATCAGAGTTAGCTAAGGACGAATACAATTGGAAATCTTTAAACGAGCCGGGACTAGAGAAACTAGTAGGAAGAAGAAATTTACAAACAATATTCCAGAGACCTACAGTGTTATTTATGTGCTGAAAAGCGCTGGATTTACAAAAAGGGACTTAAAGGAAAGTGCACGGGTTCTAAACCTAACCACTCTAATACCACTCTATCTATTTAGATGACCTACTTGTTCTCCTCGATGCTATAAAATGCCCCATAACCATCTGTTACCATGGCAGCGCATCCACCAACAATGGACGTGAAACCAGTACAGCTTGTGGAGAGGATGAAGTTGGCGCCTCCACCGCTGTAAATTATACATGAAACCTTCAGTTATTATTTGGTGGTCTAAATTAATGGTAACTGCTCCCGGTAACCTTCAACCGTCAAAAATACAGCTTTTTAACCGTCAACTGTCAAGGCTACTCTCCCTTTGGAGACTCGTTTTTTTTTTTCACAATCAACTCGGCGTGGAAGCTACTGAGCAGTACTTTCCTGTGGTGCTGTTTTTTATGTTGTACAAGGTGGTTCTAACTTTTGAGTCTTTGGACGAAATCCTGAAGTCAGACCCTTCATTACAAATGAAAGCCAATGAGCAGTACTTTCCCTTGCTGTACCAGGTGGTTCCAACTTTTGAGTCTGTGGATGAAATCATTTGTTCAATGTTGTGACAATTCGAGTAGTATTTTTGTTGTCCTGTTTATAAAGCTGTACAAGGTGACTGAAATCTGTGAATGAAATCCTAAGTGTGACCATTTATGTGAAAACTACAAAGATTTTGTGGTGCAGACCGTTTTCTATATCTATTTGTTTTTTCACACGCTGAAATTGCAAAGAATTAAAAATGTAATCTATTAAAAAAATACAATGTATTTTGGAACTGCCCAGGGTGTTAGGCTGAAACAAGGCGGTAAACCTACACACGCTGTTTATATAAAACACACTCTTTTGGCAAATGAAATCAATACCTCGCAGTCCAAGCTTTGTCCAAGTAGATAGCTGGCGTGGGTATGCCTTGATAAGAAACAAAGTAAACAATTAGACAACAAAATAAAAATAAAATTGTGTCGCATTACTATTAGTCCTTGAACCTGGAAGAGGCTTTCAGACCGTGAGAAGCGAAGGAAAGAATTATCACGCCAGGGGAAACAGGAGTGGGCCTGTCTCCGTCTCGCAATACATGTGTACACATTTAGTTTTTCTTCACTTGCCAAAGCTCTTTCCGCTTTGCTCCCAACTACTGAAACGCATGGAAAGGCTATGTTTCTTCATGATCGCTAGAGTTGCTGTCATTGCTAAAAAGAGCCCTGAGATCGTGGCAAACAAACAGATTGCGGCACGCAGGATTTCTTTGATCGCTCGATTGCAAACATATGCAAGTCTGGTTTTCATAATTGTCGCAACCTTCAGGCAAAATTTAACCCTGGGTTTTATTCATATAACTGATACAAAAGACCCTATTTCACTAAGCCCGGCTCCAGACTTGTTGTATTCCTCCTTCTTTCGCCCGTTTTGCGACCGAGAGGGGACGAAGAAAGAACAATGAGGGGTAGCTTTCAAATCGTCATGAGAAAAAGTCACGCATAATTCGTCACGCACGACAACAGATCAATTGACAGTTTTCCTGAGTGACATTTGACTTGCAAATTTAGAACACTGACAAAGGCCTTAATATTTCTTAAAACTTATTAGGGTTTCAAGCGAAAGAGAACGGCTTGTGCGTTTTGTAAATACGGCTAATTTCCCAGTTTCCCAATAATTTCCCAAAACATACAACCTTTCAGCGAGCAAGTACTCGGCAAAGAATAAGCTACGATAAATACCGGCAGAAAAACGCACAGATCACTGAAGCATTGAACCGTTCAAACCACAGAAACTAACACTGATAATCACTAAAAAATTATAATTATAATAGTAATCAATCAATAAATAAATAGAATAAAAATTTCCCAGTAACTAAAATTGGTTTGCAATCTTGGATAATTTCTCTGCCAAAGTACAAGCTTAAAAAATAATTAAGCCATCAGCTTTATTATGTTTATTTATAAAATTGCGTGACTTCGTTTTGACTTGAGTAACATTAACGGTGATCCATACGTGGTGTAGCAGCCGCTACGAATTCTTCTCTAATTGAATTAATAAAAAATCAACCGTTCAGAATGCGATCACCTCCTCCAGTTCCCCGCTAATGGAGGAAAAGGAACGGTCATCAATCGCCGCCGACCGTTTGCCGTGAAGGCAAGGTCGACGACGTGCTTCGCGCTCAGAGGTAAACGCTCCGCATCGTCATCACGGTTGATGGAGTTGTCTTTGTTAGGAAACAAAGACGGGACGCGTACTATAGAAATGATCCTAGTAAGTACGGTCTTGGATAGGAAGGAGTCGATTGCGGAAAGTCATTTGACTCAGAATTCGTTTCCAAGTGGGATAAAATGTACCAAGATCTAAATTCCCGCGCGCATGCGCACTACGATACATGAATTAGAACTGTTTATCTCTTGCCTTTGACATTTTTTGTTTTATTTTTCGGAATTTCTTTAGCCTGCAGTCAATTTGTACTTTGCGGGACTAGGCGTTAAATTTCTATTTCAATTTCCTCGAGTGGCAATCTTAGATTCCTCCGAGTGAAAACAATAATTCTATTCCCTGCCCCTTTTCCTGCCCTCTTTCACTTTATCAACGATATATATCTTTGCTAACCCTAGATGGTGATCTTAACGAATTGAACCAGCGCTCCCCAACCAAAAATTTAATATCCGCTGTAGTTTGTCAGACTGATCATGTAGCATGCATGAAACACGTAGCTTTCTCAGTTGTGTTCCTGAAACATAACACCCGGAAAAAAAATCACCGATTAATTTTGAAGGATTTTCGACAGATGAATTTTTCACAAATAACTCAAGTTTTTGCTAAACCACCATACGATGTACGTACGTACCTTCTGAAGCCGCGATCAGCTGTAATCCCAAAAGATGACGGTCAATGCCTAGAAAGAGTGAAAATCTCTTAGATTTGTTCAAACTGAAACAATGTAAGTACCTCACCGGTTGGTGTTGCAATATAGATCGTTGGTGTAAAATCCTTCACAAGTAACTTTTCGATGATTATTGCCCAAATTGAATAGCGCATGCTCCGGTGCACAAGTCATCCTCTATTACGCAGTTAGTTCTCAAAGTCCCGAAATTACTCATTTTATTTACTGTAACCACCGGGTGTAAACGTGACCTCGGTTGAGTCATCTTCGGTATCAGAGGTTAGTTTGTTTCCTGCTATCAAGAGTGCCTTAGCGAAGCCGGGGCAACGAGGCGCGAAGCGTCGTAATATAAAGGCCCGTTTACACATGCGATTTTTGATGCGATTTTTGTCGCGCTCTCCAATGCAACTTTTGTCGCAAGTGTAAACTAGCGGCGATTTCGCTGCGATTCAGGGTGCGATGTTTGCCGCAATTTCCCACAAATCGTTGTCAAGTTGCATCAAGTTTCGAACATGTTCGAAACAGGTGCGATATCGCGGTGACAGTCGCACAGAAATCGCACTGAAATCGCCGCTAGTTTACACGCGCGATGTAATGATGCAACTTGAGCGCCTCAAAAATTGCAAAGAAAAGTGCGACAAAAGTTGCATCAAAAATCGCGTGTGTAAACGGGCCTTAATGATTGACTTGTATTCGATTGACATCCATTCCGAGGGGGGGATAGTCCCTACTACAGTTGGCCATACGGAGAGGATCCGCCCGAAAAGGGTGGAAAATTTGTTGCTTTAGTATTTTAAAGGGCCGCCGAAAAACACATGAAAACGTCGAAGTACTAAAAAGGATTACAAAATTTTGGGCAACATGACAACGCAAAATATACGAAATCTTGCAGCCTGAGCGACTAAACGCCTGTGATGATCTTCTGTTTATGGCTTACTTGTGAGGATGACGATCCTCTTCCTGGGAAGAATTTCTTCCTTATAACTTGCAAAAGGTTCCATTACCATAAAACTAGCGTCATTTAGTACCTTGTCCGTCGACAGCTTCTTTCATAAGCTTATCGTGTTTCTTGCAAGCTTCGCGGAACAGCCGTAATCTCGTCGAGTTCTAGTGAAAAATAAAACTGAATATGAAAGTCGTATCGAAAATATTGTAAGCTACTCGTAGCTCCAAAAATTTACTTACGGTAGTATCCTTATCAACCATTGCTTTAGACCACGCAGTAGACTCCACTGTACACGAACGGACCTAAGTTACAAAAAAAAAATTAAAAATAAATAAATAAATAAATAAATAAATAAATAATCCACCACTGCGGTCGAAAGTCCCCTAACAAATGGCTCTGCTTCTTCACACTTCATGATGTGCTTTATATTTATTTAGAGTTGCTTTGCTATCTCCCAGGGGGGGGGGGGGGGGGGTACTCCGGATTTCAACTGACGGGGATGATCGAAGGATTTTTTTGGGTTTGAAATTTTTGATTCCGGGATCTTTTTGGGTGGCTTGATTTTAAGTATGGATTTTTTTGGGTGTTCGTGGTAGTGCCCGCGTATCCCGGCCGCGTAGTTCTGCGAATAAAGTACAACCAAACTTGTTCTTGCCCGGGTGGTCTTGTTTAGAGTTGTCATTCATAATGTTGTTGTTGAAACAGAAGATGTTCTTGGATGTCCTTAGTCATTGTTAGAATGACTACCAGATGAGGAAAAGATAAAATCATCTGGTATGAAGAATTATAAAAAAATACAAACATTCAATTTCTAGTGGTTTTTGTTTTCGTGTTATATCATTTAATCCCTTCTGGAAATTAAGGCTCGGAAATTCGGCATGGGATTTTTTTGGGGTAAATTTTTAGTTCAGGGAATTTTTTGGGTTTTGATTTTTGCCCCCATTCGGTCATCCCCGCCACTTGAAACTCGGATTACCCCCCTGGGTGCTATCTATAGTCAACACCAGACAAAAGACTATTACGGCGAGTCTACAACACTTGTTTTGTAACACAAGGCCTCCTTGAAAAGCAGGGACTTATTTCATCAGTTAATAACAATACGATTTTTGTTAAACATTTCAGTTACCCGATAAGAATAGTTCAAAATGTACTTAAAGCATTTCTCTAGCAGTCGCCTTAAAGTTATATAAGGTTTTTGATTGTCCTTCCCTGGTGTGAAATACTTTGTACCCGCCATTTTTAAAGTTAAGAGGTACGATTTTTGTTTAACACTTCAGTTACCCGATGAGAATAGTTCACTGGTGTGAAATACTTTGTACCGACCATTTTTAAAATTAAGAGGTACAAAGTACTATCAGCAAGGTAGACGCCACTCTATTAATATATTTTCTTGTTATTTTTGGTATACTAGTGTTAGGAAGTCGAAAATTGAATGTTTACTTTGTAGTATCATTATTTGATTTTTGCTCATTTCGGTTGGTGACGCTGAATTTAAAATCGTGCTATGACTTAATTGATAACTTTAAAAGGTCATCTTACACGAAGGATTTTTGTTGCTGTCTAGCGTCATTTCCTACTTGTCTGTAAGTCCTAGCATTAGCGATAATTTTAGCTGTGCCGGTTCACGTTTGGGAAATTTCTAGTTATTTAAGGGGAAAATAGGGTATACTTTATCTACAAAACCAAGCGATTTACGTAATAATAATAATATGACTTATGTTTAACATTTCAGTTACCTGATAAGAATAGTTCAACGTGTACTTTAAGGTCCTTCCCCCGAAATAAAATTTAACACAGAATTTTTGTCAAACATTCACAAGTTGTTATCTGTCGGTCAATGTTTTGAAAAATAAAATAAAAAGAATAGGTCCCCTTGTTCGTTTATGAGATATCATCGTCTCAAGTTACCCCATAATTCCTTGCAATTTCGCCTAACGAGCACATGTTTATTTGATCAGTTTACGCTACTTTCCGTAGGCAGAGGAAGCACATGATTAAAGCAAACCTTGAAACAATGTACTAGATGGAAAATATCGATAACAAGGAACAATTTGCTATAAGTTTTATGGCAGATGCTCGAAGCATCAGACGAAATTGACTTAAAACCTTCCTTACGTGCGTGTTCTCGAGGTCGTGATTTCATCTCCGTGAGCAACGCGTTTCTAGTAATAATTTTTTTTTCGAACATGTGTTTTTTTTCTAACTCTTTGAACAAAAAGAGGATTAATGATAGGTCAAAAATATTTGAAAAAAAAGATAGGTCCCCATGCTTGCTTAAGAGTAAATAAGTATTCTTTTCTCTGGTGAGCTTAGCCCTATAGGAAACCTATTACTCCCTGGACGTGCACGCGCTGTGAGCGCGCGAAAATGACGCAACAAATCGTGCGCAGTAAGGGTGCGTAATGCAATACAGGGGAATGACCTTAAGTATTTTTTTACTAGTCGCTCTTAAAGTTATATAAGGTTTTTGCTTGTCCTTCCTTGCTGTGAAATTTTCTAGTTATTTTAGGGTACACTAGGGATCTACATCACCAAGCGATTTACTGTACGTAATAATAATAGTACGATTTTTGTTAAACATTTCAGTTACCCTGCAAGAACAGTTCAAAGTGTACTTAAAGTATTTTTCTAGCACTCGCCTAAAACTTATGTAAGGTTTTTGATTGTCCTTCCTTGCTGTGAAATACTTTGTACCGGCCATTTTTAAAATCAAGAGGTACAAAGTACTTTCAGCAAGGTAGACGCCACTCTCTTAATATATTTTCTAGTTATTTTTGGGTATTACAATTAACACCAAGCGATTTCCGTAATAACAACAATAGCACAATTTTTGTTTAACATTTCAGTTACCCGATAAAAATAGTTCAAAGGGTACTCAAAGCATCTTCCTAGCAGTTGCCTAAAGGTTACATAAGGTTTTTTATTGTCCTTACTTGTTGTGAAATACTTTGTACCTTCCATTTTTTAAAATTATAAAGAGGTACAAAGTACTTTCAGAAAGGTAGACGTGGCTCTCATATACTTTCTACTTATTTTAGGGTAAACTAGGATATACATACGTACTGCGTCTGCAACACCAAATGATTAAACGATCGTTTCCAATCTGAACGGCAACGAGCATGCAAGCGTTAAGTGCCGCAAATATTGTATACTGTAAAAGCTCTATTAAGCCTCCCTCTCTATTAAGCCCTCCGCTCTCTAATAAGCATCCCCCCCCCCTGTAAGTCAATTTTTTTATAAGCCCCTCCCCCTCTATAATAAGCCCCATCTCCCCTTTGGGGCATCAGAGTTTGTAATTAGACCTACTAATCTCTCCATCCACTTCATCGCCAGTCGATGCAGTTTTATAAACACTAAATGCTAAAAAAATAAATAAATAGAATTTGCCGGCCTTTCTTGATAAGAAGTAACCTAACAGTGTTTCAGTTTTGTGGAAAAATTATTTTAAGCCAATTACATGTTTAAAGAGTCAAAATAACCCCCACCCCCCCTTCTGATAAGACCCCTGTTTATGACACCCGAAATTAAATGCGTAAGAGCTTTTGAGGTAAGAGTAATAGTAAGAGCTTTTGGTAATTTTCTGGCGCTTATATTAAGTAACGAAACCTTTTCACCAGTCACACCCATACTCAGATTTGAACCCTGAAACAGTGCAACTAAATGTTGAAATTTTCACATACAAGATTCAAAAGAATACTGGCCTACTGTAAGGATAGTTCAAATGTTTCTCAACTTACTGTAAGTTACAGTATAACTATAATACACTGTAAGTGCAAAATTTTAAAGTAGTTTTCTTTATCCAACGCTTAAAGCTACCTGCAGATAAGATTCTTGATTCTCGCTGCCTGTTGACAGAAGTAGCTCTGCACCACTTATTTTTTAAGAGTTAGGTGCACAAAATACTTTCAGTATTGCACAAAATAAAAATAGAAAATATGGCAACTCACCGTGTCTGTCCTTCCATGGTAAAACTGTCGCGTCTGTGCTGTTTCATAAGTGGGTGCAGTCCTGAAAAACAAACAAGCAAACAAAAAAACCATTATCATAAGTCAAGGGGCAAGAAAATTGGACCTACCCCTTTCAGTGACAGTCTACTAAAGGAGGATTAGGGTAGGGGGTAGCTTGGGGAATTATAAGCTACCCACCTCGTGACGTAAAACGCGGGAGGGGGTCACTCAGTTTCTTAGAGGGGAGCTCTGCTCCAAGGAAATCAATCCTTACTCCTTCAGATACTGATTTCTAAATTGAAATGGTACCCCTCCACATATTTATCACTCAGAGAACTAAAACTAAACTGCCACATCTCAATGAGCAAAAACAGTGATGATTGCGTCTTTGTGTCTATGCATTATAAGTACATGTACCCCCCATGTTTTCACATAGAATTTAGGGCACTTAAGGCTCCTGCTGGCATTAGTATTTAAATAAACAAATAAAATTTGGTCGAAATCTTGCAACCATTTTTGGCACTCACATTTGGTTGCTATAACTTTTTTCCCGTTTATAGTAACCTCTCTCAGTTGTGAGGATACGTCATCTGTTCAATATATTGCATGTGTGATACTTCCATGTTCAAAGAGTAATTTATTGTACCAAAAATGGTGAGCATTAACCTTACACCTGTACAGTAGATGCCTAATAAGTGTTAGGACCAGCAAAATGATGAAACTAGTCGTTCACCCACCACCACGCCCAGTGTCATTTCTGTACATACGTGTACCTTGGCTTAAACTCCAAGAAGGGTATTGTACAATCTATTATAACAGTTGGTCTATATCTCCTGTTATTATGTTATCTCTTTAGCTTTCTTTACATTCAACTAGTAAACAGAACTTAGTACTTACTTTCCATGCAGCTTGTAATAAGCTAGTTGAATTGCCATTTGTGTGAAAGTGTCTGGGTGGATCTTGAATGGCTTAATAAATCCTTTCCCATACTCCTCTGAGGTATACTCCATGATGTTCACACTGGCTGCCTGAAGGAAAACAATTGAAATGAGAATGTTTACCAAGTCTATGGCTGAAAATCAGGATGAAAGTTTACCGGTTGCCCAGGGAAAGGGAAATGGGGGGGGATTTGGATTTGGATGATGAGCAGTCATTCTTTTTGCTCAAGGAAAGTTTAAAGCAAAAAGAACACACGGTGTAACACACAAGTGCTAGCAGCTCATAACAGGTGCATTACATTTCCACGTGGCAGGCAATTTTCATGATCACTGGGAAAGAGAGACTGTTCGTAGTCTGGGGCGGGGGTGGCAATGAGGTGACGAGGCAAGGGGTACTCAGGATTTTAGTAGTGGAGAAGTACAAATAAGGCAATTATGCTAGGCTTTTTCCAATGATGCCAATCAAATGTCCAAGGTCATACACTAAACTTACCACTTCTTTGTATTTTTGAATGGCTTTGCTAACTCCTTGAGAAATAATATCATCAGTTGTGAAAACCAACTCTTGAGGTTTAAAGTAGTTCTTGATCTCTGGACTTCCCTAGTAACAAAATAAGAATGTTACACAAGAAGCAGAGTTGATGATTGCCACTTAAAACAAAACCAAGACTCTTATGAAGGATTCTTTGTTGCCTAGAAAAGGCAACAAGAGAGGGGCAGAAAAACTTGAAATTAAAGCACCTTCTGTATCAACAGACATGCCCCTCCAAATCCACTCCAGGAAAAAAAAATAAAAAATAAAAATATTGGAAAAAATATTTAATGATGTGGGGCATTTTAGTTTTGAGAGGGAATTCTTCTCATCCCCAAAATGGTCAAGTCAGGTAAAGTTCCCTTTTTTTCCTTTCAATTACTTGATGCTTGCAAATTTGGCCAACTAATACCCAAGCATGGGGGTAGAAAGAAACCTGAAAAACAAACACCCTATGTCTCCCTCCCTCCGTCTTAACATTGACTGCAGCTGTGTTATGTACGCTAATGATCAGTTATGTCAAGTTATGAAGTACCTTCCATTCTTCTCCCTTTTCTTTTAGGTACATAATTGCTAAGTAAATGGATTTTATTTCTATGGCAGCATCAAATGGTGCATGCTGAAATTATAAGATAGACAAAATAATGAATATTATTACATGTTCAGATCAATGCATGCTATGAAACTATTAATTTGGATTTTGTTTTATCACCTAAAGTCTCACCAAAGATTCACAAAACCCATATATTTAAATAAGTGTTTAATAATTTGGTGAGGTAAATCAAGTGACCCTTTTACCATGGCAACCACAATTTGACAGGCTGTAATTTTTTTCAGAAATTGTAAATTCTCCCCTTTTTAATGAAACATAAAAACGTTTTGTGGAACACCTTGAATTGTACTGTTCTTTAGTGATTTCGATTTCAATTTCGTGATTTTGATTGCTGTGTGGTCAATTTTGGTGCATTTCAGAGGTTTTGGTAAAAATCAAGAAATTCAAGATGGTGGATCCAAGATGGCCATTGTAGGAGACCATGATGTAACTAGTAACTCTCACATTACATGATGACGTAAACCTCAACGGAAACATTTGTGGATGTACTATCTGCCTTGTAAGTTCATTGCCACTTAGCTTTAATATTCTCAGAGTTAAAAAGCATGGGGGGGGAGGGAGTGTACTTACATCACAGTGGGTAGCGAAACGCCCAGATTTGAATGCCAAAATACTTAAGGACTTGTCAAACCAACGATTTCTGCAATCACCTACTATAGCTTCTCTCGTGACCTACCAAGAAAATATTGAGTGCCATAATTTTAATTAACATTTACATTTGGCAGCAAAGAAGTACAAGTACAATAACTACATTGTATGGCTTTGACAAGAGCATGAATTGTACCCTTTTTGCACACTTACCTCTGTTTCTGTAATGGGTGTGGTTTCATCAAGAACCAAGGCAAACAAACTTGTTTCAATGATATCAAGGTTCCTTTGATTGTTTTTGTCCAAACGTATCAACCTTTCTCGCAGCTGAGGACACAAAAGAAACAATTCTTAATTCAAATTAAAATCCAAAGCACTAATAAAGTAGTAACGGTAAAATAAAAGGAGTGAGTGTGTTGGCGAGTCTATAACAAGTGCAAAACGAGAGTGCACATGTATGTTTGCCTCTCATCAATGTTCACCATTTCAAATAATTAAAGCTGTGTCATGATTCAGTGTAGGACTTGCTCTCAGACCTTATCTTTGCTTCCAGTCCTCCAGATTTACTATGTTCACAAAAAAACCAGAGGCAGACTTGGGGGTGGGGGAGGAGGGATTAGGTGACTGAGGCATTCCCACCCGCCTACTCACGTCATTTTTGCCCAAGGCCCCATCCTACCCAAATTTCTAAATTTGCTACTGAAACCACAAATTCCACTTAATGATCTGGGTAAAGAGGTCACATAAAGGCACACAAATGTCACAAGTTACCCACTTAATCAGTGCCGGTAGCAAGAAGCAGCCCTGGAGGAATGCCTGTTCAAACCAGGGTTACCCCACCCACTGGTATGGACATCCATAATGTATGTCTTACAAGATAACCTGCATGAAAATCAGTTGTGGGTGATGAGGTCTCTTTCTCCCATAGGGGGGGAGGGGTACTCCCTTATATAAGCTACATACATGTACGAGGTATACAGGTATGTGGTGCCAAAGGGCATGATTTTCGAGCTGTTGTGGTCTGAAATAGGGAATAGACATTGATCATTTTGGTCACAAATAGGATAAGGTTAATGTCCAATTTGGTATGGGAATGGGTATGGCGTTTAGGGGAAGCTACTTTTTTATGATTACCATCCCTTAAGAAGTGAGTTTTGATTAACAGCAGGTATATGAAATAGGGTACATATTGAATTTTGGATCAGGTCTGAAATACGGTAGAGAATTAAATTCACATATTTTGGTCTGAAATAGGGTAAGGGTTTCAAGAAGTGTACCACACACACAAACCAAATTTTTGGAGACTACATGACTGTAATATCATGATTTTCTCACCTCATACCAAACATTCCGTTCCTCTCCTGTCAAACTACTAAGCTCTAAACCTGGAGAGCTGGACTCAGCTATGGATTGTATCTCTTGAAGCTGTCTTTGAAATTAATTTCAGTCAGTAATTGTTAGATGTGGACAATCAACAGAGGCCAGCTAAATTCAGCAGCTTACCGAAAATTATTATCTTTTCTCAGTGGAATAGCATCCTATCCAGGGCAGTGCTGATGCTCCTAGCCCAGGCAGATGGACAAGTACTTTTCCTACAGTGGGCTATACCGGGAGGCTGTGCCTGATAGGGGTGCATGGCCTTAACTTTAACGGGCAAGGCGTTTAGCTTTGGGGTGGAGCCTCCCTATACAAAACGTTATTTAGTGACCCCCTTCTAAATAAGTACCCCCTCCCCCTTCCCCCCCCCCCATCCCCCTTCTTATAGTTACTTCATTCTGCAGAAACTGGAGAGAAGGACAAGCTGTATGCAACTTTCCCAATAACTTTCACGAACCCCTTTAACAGCAGGTCTTTGTTGTGCTTTTGCTTACTTACAGTCTGTGCTTGTTGCCCTAAAGAGGGACTAGAAACAGACTTACAGACTGACATTTCCACGTAATTTTATATAATTATTGTGTTTATTGACAATTAAAAGAGACTTATTAATTTTGATTCTTACTATTAACATTGATTTTGTATTAACTTTGCTTTAAATTAAATTAAGTGACATTTAACTAACAATTTAATTTCAAAGAAAATACAGCACTTACAGTTCAATTTCAGCTGGGGACAGTGGCTCCATATTTTCATCCAGAACTGTGCAGCTAAAGATCCGTCCTCGAGTTTGAACAATGATCTGGCGTGGTGAACTTTTGGGAGCTTATTATAATAAATAAAAGAAAGTACTTTACAATAACAACTAAATAAATTATTATTACACACGTAGATAGGTAAGTTGACATGAGTAAAAGAAAATGGAGAAAAATATGACCACTTGTCTCAAATATCAAGAATCATGAATGAAATTTTGTACCTGTTACAAAACTGGCTTTTAAAGAATCCTTTTCTTTTCCTGGAATTTTGCAACATGAGAAAAGTCGAGCATACTGAAACATGCACATTGGAACTGAACCCATTCTGTCAACAAGTGTTTCTTGCCTGATAATTAAAAAGAAAAATTAAAAATAAATTATTACACTTGTTGACCTTTTATTGTATACAATGTATACTTATAATGTCAATTTTTTTTCTCTGTAGTGGCTCCATCCCTCAATCCAAGTCCATTCGCACAAAGCCAACCCCCAAAACAAGCTTTGTTGACTTCAATTGTGTACTTAATATAAATGCCAGGTCTACAAGAAACAAAATTGACCTGAATTTTGGAACAATTGAATCCACCATTCAAGATGTCCTAAAACAATCTTATGGATACATGTACATCTGATTGTACCTAATATAGTGGAAAAAGCGCCCTTGGACTACTGGGAAATGGTGCTATAGAAATTTGTTATTATTATTATTATCATTATTATTATTATTATTAGTATTATTATTATTATTATTAATTATTATTACTATCATTATTATTAAAAAGAAAAAGCAGAATGATCACACCAAATAGATATAGAGCCACTAAATGAGAAAGCTAGTAATTAAATCTTGGATTTTGCCTGTTTGGAGTGTCTTAGACATAAATGTATAAAACAATTTATATGTTTGAGCAAGGCTCTCATATGCATATTGAGCCAATTTTAATTTAAAACAAACCTGAATTCATGATACTCTTAATTTAAACAAGATTAAGATACATGGAAATCAGTGAGGCAAATTTATGTCTTCAGTCGATAACATGACTTAAAGATAAGATGAAATATACCTATAAAGCTTTTGCCAAATAACAAGCGTGGCATGAACGATAAGGGCAGCCCTCTTGATTTGAGTCCCTTCCTGTGCTGGCCACATGTCTGTATTAGACACTGCTCCTCCAATGTTGATTAAAGGAGCCGATGGACAGCGAGATAATAGGTATGCTACTTCTTCCCACCATGTCTCAAGCTTTATGAAAAAAATGCCTTGATTATTTAAATCAGTACCTTAAAAGTTTCCTTAATATCCCTGCCTGGGCAGGGCAAAGTGTGTCACACACAAGCTAAAAAGGCCCACATGGATGGAGCTTACCCTAGAGAGTGCATGTATTATATTGCTACTCCCCCCTTGATGGGATGCTCGTCCATCGCAGGGTCACCCCAAGCAGTAGGTCACCAATACCCATTTATAATACACCTCGATGGAGAGAGACAATGTGTGGTAAAGTTTCTTGTCTAAGGAAACAGCACAATGGCAGGGATATTGGGCTTCAACCCACCAATTTTCAGATCTGAAGTCCAACGCACTAACCACTACTGACACCACCGTGCCCCCTGGGGGGCACTGGTATCTAACTTCAGGCTTCCCAAGAAAAAGTGGGCTTCTTAGAGAGCAGGGCTTAAAAGACAGGTGCAGAAAAGTCAATTTTCTCTTTTAACAGATGTACATTGTGAAAAGCAAAAGCTGTGTAATCAAATTAAAGCAGGGTGATGACAGTGGGCTGACAAATACATGTATCCCTGATGATCATGTTACCTTCTTTACTACTTCTACAATGTAACTTTGACTAATCTACATTTTTGGCTAATTTAAATTGCGAGAAAAACAAGCATTCAACCATTAGCCATATGTCATGGCCATTGAAAGAGGTCTTGACCATCACTTCAAGTTTTTTGGGCTTTTCTTTTGACTCCTCATCATGTTTTACTTTTTCCCTGCTGTATAATTGTAAATTGAATTCATTCACATGCATGTTGTCAAAAGTGAGAGAGGTACAATAACTTAACATAATTATTACACAGTTGACCT
Source organism: Siderastrea siderea (assembly GCA_964030785.1). Taxonomy (NCBI): domain Eukaryota; kingdom Metazoa; phylum Cnidaria; class Anthozoa; order Scleractinia; family Rhizangiidae; genus Siderastrea; species Siderastrea siderea. Next base: position 2,214,720 of record OZ034971.1, on the reverse strand, counting down.
TATTTAAAGTTCAACTGATTCGATCACAGTAATTTTAAAAACTGACCAAGAAATGGGTTGTGCATCACCCTTTGACAAATACAGTGTCATCTATTCCCTAACTCATCAATACCAAATGAACCAACCTTTTCTGGCAATAAAGCTAAAACAAAGCCCAGCCATAATTACCCAATTCCTCATGCTCTTGCCTCTTATCTCAAGTTTTCTCTGGAGCTCCTTCCCAACTCCACTGGCAAATTCATTCACAACAAACTCGGTTTGAAGAAACTCTTCTCTTGTAAGGTGAGGCTTCACTATCAAAGATAAAGAACAATTGTGTATTCTGTAGTTCCAGAAAAAATCCATACCCACCCCACGGAAGGTCATCAGAAATTCTTAGGGGGAGGGTATACCTGCCAACTCTCACGCATTATGCATGAGTCTCACGCCTGTGGATCAAAGACATCGATCTCACGTATCGAGGTCAATTTCTCACGCCTGACTTACAAATCCGGAGGACTTATTCTTTTTAAAACATATTAACAACAAAAATTCAATCAATTCCCCCGAAAATATTCCAATAAACGGCCCCTTATGTCGAGTTTGAGTCCTAAATAACAAGCAATCAAGATCGCACCAAGATTTTGAGCTTCGTACCGCGACATTCGGCAACCTTCGGAAGTCATCGGAATATCTTCGGTGATGTTCGGAAGTCGTCGGAACATTTCGGCAATGTTCGGAAGTCGTCGGAAGGTTTTCAGAAATTCGGGTAATATGGATACGAAGATCTCACGCATTTGACTTACTAATAGGAAAAGCTGGCAGGTATAGGAGGGGGGGTCTTAAAAGCCAAAATTTTAGAAGCAAAGTATGAAGCTAAACTGGAATTTCTTGAGGGGAAAGGGGTGCAAAACAAAGACCTTCCGTGGGGGCAGTATGGATATTTTCTGGATCTACACATTACCACAAAGTTAATAAGTAAACACTTGAACATCACATTCACTGCACTTATTAAAGTGAGACAAAAAATAAGGCTGAGGTAGATCAAGGTTACTTAGTTTAAAATACTACATTACCTGAATCCAGATATTTTTCACATGTCTGTGCTAATGAGGGAACAGGAAGACTTGGCAGTTTGTCTTGAAACTGAAAAGTTTTTTCCATGTTCTTGTAAATGGATGATGCTAACAAGAAAGAGAAGGCAGATAAATGAAGATCACACTCATTCCTGATGAACCTTTAGAGAAGGCTTTTGAATGATGTTTTCAATGACCTTCCATGGAGTCACATGGGTATGGACATTTTCTGGAACTGGCCACAATACAGTTATTGTCAGTATTAATTCTCTTTTCTTTCACTTGTTTTGTGCTGAATCCCAACATTCAACTAGCATTTCAATTCAGATCCTTAAATGGGGAGGGGGCTATGACTAGAGGGGGAGGGGAGGGGCCTGGTGCAAAATTTGAATTTTAAACAGGGACTTTTCAGAGAGTGAAACTTAATGTACATGTGGAAGGTGTGGGGGGGGAGGGGTAATATTTGATAGATCTTTGAGGACATATTTTTGCAGTAGAATAAAAGCAGAGAGCAAAGAGGTGCCAATTACTTGGAGGAAACCCTGAAGTTCACACGTCACTTCTCCCTCTGCCCCCCTCCCCCCCCCCAAAAAAAAAGGAAAAAAGAAGCAGTTTCCAGAATAGTATGGGTACTACAAAACTGGTGGTAGAATTCCCAGACAGCCCCATCCACTTATTGTGTATAAAAATGACTCAAGCTCTGTTAATGACTGCTCTTTGTTTATAAAAAACACATTGCAGTTGACATGTGATGTCAATAATATTGTCAGTGTTGGAAAGCATAATTAGTGTTTGAAGCTAATTTGCCAGTGAGTCCTCACCCCAAAGGACAACTCACCCTCTGTCAGTCTTTAGCAGGCCAAATTGCTGCATCAGTATCACAGATCAATATGTGAACAAAAAGCATACATTCTACAATTTGCACGCAATGTACGATTGACACTGAAATTTTCAACGCGAAGTGTTTGAGATGTATATGAGCTGGGCTGCTGATCCAAACATTTGAGAGAGGTTGTTCTTTCTTGTACAGCTATTTCTTTCATGCTACATTGTCTAAGTGATCAAAATGCAAGGATACTACAGCTACAATCTGTCTAATCTTGGCGAATAAATTTTGCAAGTTCCAACAATTTGTGTGTATCAATCACAAAAACTAAGGTGGGGTCCAAGATCTGTTGTTTTCGATGGCACCGTCACGGAATCCCCGATCAGGGTACTCCGACGCGATAAGAAATTGACAAAATATCTTACAGATAATTACCTGAGAAACCACGACTGGAAAAATGACTGAGTTTGAGGTAACGTCTTTGCACTGTTTTCAGTGTGATCCGGAACCCAGCGGCTGACAGGAGAGAAGACGACATGAAAGCGTCTACCCTGCAAGCAGAGGTTTCTTGGTCGCCCTATCCAGGGCTCCAGGAGAAACCTCTGCTTGCAGGGTAGAAAGCGTCTCAAAGGACTGGAAACAACTACAGGTGGACGTCACGTAGGATGTCACGTTAGATGTCACGATGTCTAAAAGCTTCACAACTTGATGAATTAATTAAGTGGGAGTGGAATTCCTACTAGCGTAATTAAACTTTTCATCTAGGTCCAAATTTTATGAGAGTGACAGTTCATGTACCGTAAAAAGACTAGCTTTTTTATGATTCATGGACACTTCAATGTCACTTACATGGAATCTTCCCCATAAAAGTAAGCTTACATCAAGTACAATCTACCAGCAGAAAGCATGGCGAATATGGCGCGACTGGAGCTGCCGGAATTTTAGCCTAGATTTTTACAAACAAACTCTTATTGTTTCAGCCTTCACTAGATTTAAATGGCTGGTTTAGAGATCCTCTCACCTGAAGGACTACGTCTTGATGGCCGAAGACCTCATGAACTGCGAAAGATCGTTTGCAGAATGGGAGTCTTCAAACAAGCCGATGGATCGGCTTACATCGAAATGGGAAACACGAAGGCCTTAGCCACGGTATACGGGCCTCATGAAGTTACAAATAAGTCTAAAATCCTTCACGATCGAGTGCTGCTAAATTGTCAGTTCAGTATGGCGACATTTAGCACGGGTGAGAGAAAGAAAAGACCGAAAGGAGATAGAAGATCCACTGAGACTTCCATGCTTATAAGGAGAACATTCGAGGCTGCTGTTCTTACACAACTTTATCCTCGATCGCAGATTGACATTTATGTACAGGTAACTCTATTTTTGGGACTATCTGGGAGACTTTGTTGCCTAGCTCTCTTCTGGCTTCTCCTAACATGACTCCAAACCCCAGGATACCAGCCTTTTTTCACAGCCAAAAATATAAGCTTGCAGTCTTTATCTCAATCCCCTCCAAAAAAAAAACCTTCCTGGTATCATATATAAAGGATATTACACGGTGGCGCGAAGATATGAATTATATTTTCTAGTGGTTAAAACAATATTTTATGAACGAGCGCAGCGAGTGAGTAAAATATTGTTTTATACCGTGAGAAAATAAAATTCACATCTTCAAGCCGCTGTGTAATTTTCTTTTTATTACAATTATAGACAAGCAGGGTTTTCAATAAGGGCCGGCAGCCAGCGAAACTCGCCGGCTATTCTACATTAACTCGCCGCCTATTTGATTGAGAAATTACCTCATAATTTACCACTTACATGAGAAACATTCGCCACAAAAAACGAGCCCTGGATCGGCCATGATCTATTCATGAAAAACAGAAGAATCTTGCCTGAATTCTGAATAATTTGTGTTTCCCGTTCTGTTCAAATACCCTAATTCTTGCTCTAGAATGCAGGAAATGCATTCTAAGAGGCTAAATTTTCGGAATCTTCTGGGGGAGAATACCCCCGGACCCCCCGAGAATCTTGCACCTTCACTGCGAGTATTTCATTCTCCGCCTACTCCTAAAATTTTGCCATGTACTCAGATTCTTATTAAAAACCCTGGACAAGTCTAGAGTATTTTTGTACAAACAACAGTGTAAAAGCAGGAAATGACATCATCGATATCCTCACTAGTGAGGATATGGAAAATACACCACTCGAGTCTCGGATGTAGTTTCGTATGAACTTCACAAGTAATCTATTTTCTTGTCTATATAATAAATCAATATACACATCTCACATAGAAGGTGTCATAGAGGCAGTCACTGATATTCCTAGTTCTTTTCTTACCATAACCAGATCCTCCAAGCAGATGGTTCTAACCAGAGTGCCTGCATTAATGCTGCAACCTTAGCTCTTGTTGATGCTGGGATTCCTATGAAGGACTATGTGAGTGCATGTACTGTGAGCTTTGTCAATGATAAACCGTTAATGGACATCAACTACTTGGAAGAGAGCTTTGGAGGACCACAGCTGAGCCTGGCAGTTTTACCAAAATCTGAAAACATTGTCATGTTTCAAATGGACTCGAGGCTCCATGTAGATAACTTGGAAAAAGTGCTGGACTTGGCAAAGAAAGGGTGTACAGATATACATGTCCTGCTGAGGCAAACGGTACATGAATACTCTCAAGAATGTTTAGCTTCTCTGAGTGGAAACTGAGATCTCAATAAAAGAAATTTTTCTTTCTGTTTCACAAACTGTTGAACTCATCAGGACAGTTATTTTGGCCATTGTGTGGTTCAAGAAAATACCATCCATGGGAAAGGTATGGATAGTTTCTGGAACCACACATTAGAAATTCTGAAGCTGTGGAGTCTCAAAGGCCAAAATTTTTAAAGGAAAGTATGAAGCTAAAATGAAATTTCTGGAGAGGTTGGGAAGTTTAAAGTAAAAACCATCTGTGGAGGAGTTGTGGATTTTCTGGAACCACGCATTGCATAAAATGATGATCAACCTTTTTTAAAAATGTCAAAAAGATACCACTACCATAACGGAGCCGTAACCTCAAATTGGAAGGAAATTTGTTTCACACAAACACTGACAATTTCTCCTACCCCTTTTGTATACTGCAAACATGAAAAAGGCTAGCTTGTTCCAGGCGTTTGGATAGTGGTGCGCTAATGAAAAATATTGTGAGTGGAGAAAAAATGAGAAGAGACTGGGGAAAGAGGTGAGATTTCTGCTCTCAATTTTTTTTTGTTTATGCACCACTATCTGAATGCCTGAAACATGCTAGAAAAAGGCACTTCTTTTGGGTGGAACATTCTCAAGCCTGGAAAAGGCTAGCCTGTTCTAGGCGTTCGGATAGTGGTGCGCTAATGAAAAATATTGTGAGTGGATAAAAAACAATGCGAAGAGACTGGGGAGAGAGGTGAGATCTCCGTTCTCAATTTTATTTGTTCATGCCTCACTATCTGAACGCCTGGAATATATGCTAGGAAAAGGCTCTCCATTTGGGTGGAACCTCCTCATGCCAAGGATGAGCTAGGACTATAGGGAGTGAGTGACGGAAAATGTAAGTCATAAATAAAAATTGTCTTGATGTGTTATCAATTACTCAGGCCAATCAAATAAATAAACATCCCTCTCAAAAAGCAGCAAAGATGACAACCACACTGGAGATTAGAGGCACTCAAACACTCAGCTGTCACCGACTTCTTAAATAAGTAGGAGCCAGGGTGGAAATCATTTTATGACGAAAATTGACCCAAAATGTTCAGCCATGATATTTGATTCCAGACTGATTCCATGATACTTTATTGATCGAGCGTGCCATATCACGTACTAGAGAGAACTAGTTCTCTCTAGTACGTGACAACAACAACAACACTTTATTTGCATTCCCAATTACAAATGGTATTGCAAAAGTATAGGAAAATAATGATAATAATAATACGTATTACATCGAAAGATATGTAAGGGTAAGTAATAGGATCAACTAATTGACGATTGTTGCGATTGTCGATTCATTTCTTAGTGCAAAAGCTTCATAAATAAAGTAACCTAATTTTTTACAGAGAAAGGCATCTATATTATTAAAGAGAAATATAATTTTTTGATTGGCATCTAAAGAACTAAAATCAGAATAATTTCTAACAATGTAGTCTATTAGAGATTTTCTAATTGTATTATATCTACTACAATTAAGTACAAAATGTTCTTCGTTTTCAACTTCATTTGAGCTGCAGTTTTGACAGATTCTCAGATGCTCAGGAAGTTTAGGATAAGAATGTCTACCAGTTTCAATTCGTAGGTTATGGTTGCCTACTCTAAGTTTTGCTACTGCCCGACGATGTTTAAGATTTGTAATTAATTCTAGTGAGTTAGAGGGAGTAACATCTGTTTTAAAAGTAGAGTAAAATTTCAGTTTTTTGTTACATCTAATCAATTCATGTTGATGCTTTTCTAAGCCAGTTTTAAAGTTTTCGATTATTTTGGATTGACACTTTTTAGCTTTCAATCTATCTCCTTTTGTATCAGTCATAGTTTGAAGATCAGTAGAGAAATCGGTACCATATTGTTTAAGTATATCATAGATGGAGAGCATAAAGCATTTTTTTCCAGAGTCTGCCAGTTGAGTTGAAATTTGAAGGCATTGTCTGGCAACGCTTGAATTCGGAAGGTTTAGTAAGTGAAGCCAAAACTTGAGTGTATTAGAGAAAATAGTTAGTTTGAGAGGGAGTCTTCCGGTTTCATTTCTTGCTGCGACATTCGATGCTCTTCTATTAAGGCAAAGATAAGATTTGTAAAATTGCGAGTGAAAGCGTTCGATAGGATCTTTCTCCCATTTGTTAAGATTGAGGCTATCATATGCCCCCCATATTTCTGAACCATATAAAAGAACGGGTAGAAAGACAGCATTAAATAAGAAATTACATTTGGATATAGAGAGTTTGTTGAATTCAATATACCTTTTGAATGCAAATACTGAACGTCTAGATTTTTCGACTAAACTCTTCTTTGAGGAGGTGAAACTCCCATTCGAGCTAAATATTGTTCCCAGGTAGGTGTAATCTGAGGTATTAATAATTTGGTTTCCATTTAAAAAGAAAGAATATTTTTCCCGGGTGCTTTTACGGTTCTGCTTTTGAAAAATTAAAACTTTTGTTTTCCGAAGATTTATTTTCAACAGCCATTTTTGTACGTAATTTTGGAGTGTGTCGATTTGCTTTTGAAGACCTGAAGCACTTTGAGATATAAGGACTAGATCATCCGCATAAAATAAACAATTAAGTGGATCCCCATTTGGTAGGGTAATTGCGTCTGTATCACGAGAGTTATCTAGAGTAAAAGGAAAGTCGTTTAAATATAGATTGAATAGTAGAGGAGACAGAATACATCCTTGTCTTACACCCCTGTTGTAATTAAAGAATTGGGTCCTACGATTTCCGCACTTTATGGCGCATTTGGATCTAGAGTACATGTCTGAAATCAGTTGATAAAAGTGTCCACCTAGTTTATAGGTAATCAGCTTTGAAAGTAAACCATCATGCCATATAGAGTCAAAAGCTTTCTGAAAATCAACAAAACAGCAAAATAATTTTCCCTTATTTGCATTAGTTACATATTTGTCAATAAGAGTTCGTAAAGAGAAAATGTGATCCGATGTCCGAAATCCCTCTATGAAACCAATTTGTGAGGGATGTAATAGATTTTTGTTTTTGGTGAGATTTTGTAGTCTATTATTTAAAAGGGCTGTAAAAAGTTTTCCAAGGCAACTAGTCACGCAGATGCCCCTGTAATTAGTTGGATTTGACTTTTCCCCTGATTTAAAGATAGGTGTAATCAGTCCCATGGACCAACAATCGGGAAACATTCCTGCATCAAGAATAAGATTAAAGAGTCTTTTCAGTGAGGTCATCAATCGGTGACCGCCACTTTTTAACATTTCATTTCGTATTCGGTCTGTACCAGCCGCCTTCTTGTTCTTTAGTTTTTTAATGCCGTTTCTTATTTCACTCTCCGTAAAAGGATTGTCAAGGTCATTATAATGCAATAGAGACTGTTGTTTACGTTTTAGTTCTTCTATAACAGTCTCTTGTGTTTTGGAAAAGGTTTCTTCACTTGGAGCAGAGTGTAGTTGTTGAAAGTGTGTTAACAGTTCATCTACAGGGACATTTGAATCAGCTGTATTGGAAGCCGATTTTGACATGGTTTTTAAAGTGGACCAAAATTGTGTGGGGTCATTTGTTTTGACAAGTTCTTGTATTTGAGTATCTTGGTATCTTTGCCTTTTATGTTGTAGCATGGATTTATATTGTCGTTTTACCGTTAAATATTCTTGTCGTGTCTCTTCATCATGAGGATACGTCTGCTTTTTGTTCGAAATACGTCTCAAACGTTTTCGTAAATTTTTGCAATCTTTATCAAACCAGACTTGTGATTGTCTATGTCTAACGAACGTCTTTTTGTCCAGAACAGGTTGTAATGATTTCTTTGCAGCAGCATCTATTATCCTTGTAAATTTATCTACAGCCTTGTTAATGTCACCTATTTGAGTTAAATTTTCTTTTTCAAAAACAGAGATCATGTTTTGCACTTCAGTAGACTGTAGAGCTGAAATAAATTTTTCTTTAGAATCTGGATTCCATTTAAATTGTCTCGGTAGGTTGAAGAGAGTTTCCGTTGGTTTTGTGTTCTCCTTAAGCGTGAGGGAGTCCGTAACGTTTATCCAGGAAACTAACTGGCAATGGTCCGAAAATGGGGAGGGGTGACGAACCACAAAATTCTGAAAGATGTTCATTGTCTCATGATCTGTTATGATGTAGTCAACTGTGCTTATTCCTTGACTTCCGTGAAATGTTATTTTTCCAAGAGAGTCGCCCTTGCAACGGCCGTTCAGTATTCTTAAGTCTAATGATTTGCATATTTCGATTAGGGTTTTACCATGTTCATTTATGTGGCCATCAAAACTATTCCTGTTTGGTACTTGTCTTGGTAAGGGAAAATTGTCGTGTGGTATAAAATCATTAAGTCCTTCGACTATAAAATCATTTTCTGTTCCAGTACGGGCATTAAAATCACCCATTAGTACAATCGAATAATCGTTCTTTAGGTTATTGATATCATTTTCGAGATTGGTGAAGATGTCTGGGTCGAAATAAGGTGAGTCTCTTGGCGGAATGTAGACCGAACATAATAGTATGTCTTTGTCTGTTTGAAATAGGTTAGAAGCTATTCGACACCAAATGTAATTAGGGGTTTGTTTCAAAAGTTCGACATATGGTGTTAAAAAGTTTTTAACTGCAACTAAGATCCCCCCTGAGCATCTTCCAGGTCTTTTTGTGTTTCTTTTCATTGGAGGACTCATTGCTACAATTTTGAAATCAGGTACATCTATGTCGTCACATCCCCATACTTCAGATAAGCTGATAATGTGACACTCATTGATTTGGTTTAAGAAATTAGGATCATTCAATTTATATCCGAAAGCCGAGTTTTTTAAGCCACTGACGTTCCAGCAACTTAGCTTACATATATTTTTCACAGGGGCGGGACCCTGCGAAAAACACATTATAGAGAATCTAACTAGCAATAAATGGCAAGAACTATAGCGTAAAAATGGGCAAAGTGCAAGAATAATCAAGGAAAGAAAACAAAAACGAGATTAATTTATTAATTAAATAAATTATAAATTATAGTTAAACGTTTTGTGTATCAAGCTTACTTAGGATTGACGAATCATCTCGTAGAGTTTTATAAGCTGTGTTAGAGTGTCACTGTCCATATTTCCAGTTGGTGGCTTGACTACCTCCGCGTATGTTTTTGTGACTCTGGGTGGTAGGTGATTGAATGATGGACCATTTGTTTCAGGAGTGAAAGGCTTGACATTTGGGGCCATCAGTAGCGGTGGAGGGTGACTGATTGGCGGCATCCGTGATTTTGTGTTCAATTGGGGATTGGTACGCCTCGAGATCCGGTTGAAGACACAGTCCTTGAGGTTCGACACCAGTAGTCCTATTTTGTGTTTTTTTAAGTGTTTTCTGTCGTGTAGCATTGTACTCGTAATGTTTTCGTTGTTAACAAAGTGGACATTTGGGTAGGATCGTAGGCGGCTTAATTGGCTGTTAAGTTGAGAACGAGTAGCGTCGAACTGGTCGTTGCGTACCAGAAGCGAAGAAATGATGATCTTGGTATGTGGAAATTTCTGTGCGGTCAGGTCGATCAAGGCCTGAAAGTTATCAAAACAGACCTCTGGGGGGGATTTCTCAAGGTCATTAGTTCCAGTGTGAATTATAAGCGATGAGGGACTTCCAAGGTTTTGGTTAGTAACAGATTCGATCGCTGAAGAAATCGTCGGTGTAAAGATTTTTTTCATGTTTTTTCCCCGCGAGAATTTATCTTGTTGAATGAATTTTCCATTGGAGTCGATAAGAAGGACTATGTCATTGTTTTGAGAAGATTCGATGTGTTCTGGAGGATGGTTATTGTTGAGTTGTACTGGAGGATGGTTATTGTTGAGTTGCGGGTTGAGTTTGGGGGCAGAATCTTCATGATCTAATAGATGAGGTTCTTGAATAGGATTGTGGACAGAATTTTCGGCATCCACAGGATGGTTTTCTTGATCAATTGTTAGTAGCACATTGAAGGGATTATTAGGCAATGAATTCTTTCCTGATGTTTCCGGTTGCTCAGCGGGTGTAGCGTCCCGTGCAGCGTTTACAAAAGTGGTGTTATTGGTTACAGCCTCTAAATTGTTCACTCGTTTGATAGTTCCTTTTTGAAGCTGTTTAATGTTTTGGATGTCGTTCTTGAGCTTGACGTTCTCAGCTAGAAGAGAGTCGTAGTTTGTTTCTAAATCTATAACACGTGCTGAGAGAAATTCGATCTTCACTTTGAATGTGTTTTCAAGTTGAGCTATTTTATCCGCCAAGACATCCATTTTGCCATTATACAGATCGTTTGTCGTAGAAACAGTGTTTTTTACTTCCGTAAAGTCTGTTTCAAGATCTGCAACAACAGATTTTAGTGCTGTCAAGGAGGCTTTACTTCTGGTGGAAAGACCTCTAACAGAGTCAACCGAATTCCTTCTCTTCCGGAGAAAACATGGCGTTGAAGGTGGAGTGTTACGCAATGATTTTGTTTTCAAGGTTTCATCGGCCTCATCTTCGGAGAGATTCTCCTCAAAACTAGGTTTCGTTTTCTTGTTGAATTTTGACAATTCGGAAGCTTCCTTTAAGTGTCGTAATGTGAGTTCATTTTCTGCAACGCGCTCGTGAAAATCTTCTTCTTCGTTTGTTGCTGCTTTGCCATGGTAAATGTCGAAGATTTGATCCATTCTTTCCTTTAGACGTGGAAACTCTTTTTCGTACCACAGCTCATAGGAGGATCCTTGGCACATTATGACGCCAGTTGTTAAATAAACAGTAATTGTGAAGAGTAGGGTGCGATGTTCGCCCGACTGTCCTGACTGATGGCTTACTTTCAGCTCGATATGTTCGAACGCTGTATCATCTTTGTCAACGTGATCGATCCACTTAATGTGAAAACTTTGGTTGCTGCTGGGTAGCTCATAGTAGTGGTCTTGAAGGGCTTTGACCCAGAACAGAATTCTATCTTCCGAGGTCGTAAATGCAACACACCGTGCCGACGGCCTGTAATGACCTGGATCTATTTCTTCATGCTTGAGCTTTCTTTGTTTGCCACTTTTTGAACCAAACGGTTTGATTTTGTATTTACCTTGCACTTCGTCCATTTTCTGATAGTTCAACGCCTATGAAGAAGCACGCAGAACCTCAAAAATGAACGAACGTTTACGGAGCCATGCGGTCATGTCCGCACGACGCCATAGTCAAGTGCCAAGAAAAAAAAAAACAAATAGTTTGTGATAACATTCCAAAGCCAGGTTGAAAATGTAAATTTAGTGTTACCGCTACTATTTGTTCTATTTCGGTTTTATATAATAGTTGATACAATTTTTCCCTTCCTCCTCCCCTCCCATATCAGCTTTCACGCCCTATCCCTCCCCTGCCAAATTTTACACCTCCCCACCCCACACCCACAAACACCCTTGCGGGTTTTGTGAAGACAGCTTTTGCTCTTCTGATCACAATTAAATTCGCATTTAAAATACGCTAAGGCCTCGCAATGTTAGAATTGCGTTACATTGTTAATATTCCAGCCTCAGGAACTGACCAAACAAGGTAAAAACGCTTGTCAGCAAAATGGCGCCAATTTCCGCTTCAAGGCCCCCAAACAAGTTCTCAAACACGGCAAACGGCGCTCACATGATGTGCATCAGCCAATCAGATTATTAGCTATGGTCTATCAAGATGGCGGACTGCTTGAAGCTAACGCTATGTTTTGAGCTACAGCCAAGTCCAATGATTCGCGTTGGATTTGGCGGAAATAATTTTTAACCAATGCGTCCATTTGAATTTTCTGGAAGCGATCGATTAGTGGAAAATATCAAATCTTTGGTGAGCTGACGGTTACGGCAATACGCTGCAAGATTTTCGTGCAGCAAACCGAAGCCGACCGGAGGGGGACTTCGTACGTTGCATACGTGAAATTGTATTCACAGATTTTTGGATGGAATATATTTTTAAATGGTTGTTCAACAGCTATTGGACGAGGTAAGTTATGAATATGGTTGAAATTTTAAAACCTTTGAGTTTGACAATAATCAACGTGGGAATGAACTGAGTTGAAAAACATTTCAGCTTTAGATCTACAGCTCAAAGGAGTCAATGATATTTTCACGTCTTTTTAAATTTTGTAAATTTCAGCCTCCCCTGGTACAAGCGTGCTTTCATGGAGATGCAGCCGAGGTGCGGAATTTGATTAGCAGAAAAGAGGATGTAAATCTTCAGGTAAATCAAAAATTCTTATTTATTTTCTTGGCAACTTTCTTGTGGTTTGAGGTCATGGATCTGGAAAGGAACGTTCTTGGATAAGTAAATCAAGAACTAAGCCTACTGGAGAGTAACTTATCAAATATTTACAAACCACAGTCGTGTTGAGGTTGATTAGAGGTACTTGGGTTATGACAAGCTTAGACTTGATAATATAAATTAGTCACTGTTGTCGTTGAAACAGCTGGCACTTTATAATTTGGTGAATTTTTTCTTGCACAGGCAAAGTGACTTGTCAAAAAATAGTTACATTGCCATTGTATGGGAAAATTGCATGTGTATCTACATATGTGCATTCTTACATACACAATGCAGCAATTAAAAAATTACTTAAAAAACGTTTGCATCTTCAGAGTTGCATCTGTCACCTCCTTTGTACAAGATTGGTTAGCTGCACACACAATTTTGGATGCTTGTGGGTGACCTGAAATTAGAAAAAAGTTGCACTGCTTGTGTTAGCAAAACATGACTTGTACTGATCAATAACTGACTGAAGGAAATTGAATTAATAATTTCAAGCTCAGTACCCTGCAGGCAGAGGTTTCTTGGTCGCCCTATGGTCCGGCGGGCGAATAAGTAACCTCTGCGCAAAACCGTCCGATTTCCTGTCGTGCATGCGCAAAATTCGTCATACGCGTCGTCACTTGTCGTCCTTACCTCTTGCACGCGTGCTCATACCTCAGCTTAAACAAAACTTGTGAACTCTATGAAAATAATCGTTACTTACACCCGCTTTATTTGAGCGTTACTTTCAACTCCGGATAAATATCAGTAACATGGAGTTTTGACAATTGCTGCCTTGTCTTTCTGCAGATTTTCTGAGCTAGGAGAAATGACAAAATAATTTTGTAACAAAAAAGCAAATCTGTCGCGTACAACAAGTTTGCAGGCGTATCACAGCGCGCGCACTTTTTGACAGCATTCACGGCATCCGTCAGCTTCAAAACTGGTTGAGCGCTGGCTTGAAACAAGTATTTTTAATTAATTCGTCCAAAATCCTGGACGGCGGCAGATCAAAGAATCGGACGGTTTTGCGCAGAGGTTACTTATTCGCCTGCCGGACCATAGGGCGACCAAGAAACCCCTGCTTGCAGGGTACAAGCTCAGCTGTGTGCCCAGTAAAAGGATTGTGGGAAATAATAAAATGATTTCGTTATTATTATTATTATTATTATTATTATTATTAAGGGCTGGGAGTGTTATTTTCCTTGGAGATCTCTTTTCTAATCCTGTCCCATTTAGCTTCATTCAAAACAATATGATTATTAATGACTGTTATTACCTTGTGTTTGTTTCGATTTTCCTCGTTTTCTTGCAATTTGCGCAATTTTTTCATGAAACGTTACCTTGTATTTCTTTGTTCTTTTGAGTCCAGCTATTATTTCAGACAAAATTACAGAGATAAAGACAGCTATTTTTTCTTAGGCATCTCAGCAGTCAGGAATCCTAAATCCTTGAATCTGATTGGCTAATGACGCGCACTCCAGCGGTCCGGATTTTCCCATCTGGACCCTGTATACAGACCGCTCCAATCCGCAGGAAAACTTGAAGTGAAATCACTTCACTCCTGCACAAAGAAACACTGGATTTTTAGTCTTAAAATGGGACTTTTCTCTCACTATCCGTTGTAAAGTGAAAGGAAAAATCAGCAATGGAATAATACATGTAGGCCTGGTTATTCTAGGAAAAAGGCGAGTATTTCTGTGTTTTTGCTGAGAAAATTTTGGTGGCTTGCGTTATTGGAGTTGTGGTTTTCTTAGTAACACGCCATTTGATTTAACACGGGTGTCGCGTTCCCAGTGTCGTAGTCGCGTGGCGTTAGGCACTGGAGTTCGCCAGGTCAACCACAGTGAAGGACTAGGCGGTCAGCAAGATTTAACTCGTTTATTAGAATCAGGCTAGTCCGACTATTTACAGCACTTGCGGTGAAAACTAGAAGAGAAAATGTGCGATTTCTAAGTTAAAAGAAACGAAAACTACTATTTTGCCCCGTGAAATAAAACAAAGAAAAAGAAACTACAAAATTTACAAGCGTGACTTACATCTGATCTTGACTCCGCGGGTTAAAAGGACTCCAAAACTCCTGCAGTTGTAATTACTCCGATAGCTCCTTACAGTGAGAGTGACTCCTTACAACTGAATAAACGTGCTTGGGAAAAACTATTCTAATGCATACCTCTCTGACGTAAAGGAAATAAAAATGAATAAAGCTTTGTACGGCTAGCCAAAAAACGGATATTCGGCGATCACGTAATGAAATAAAACAAAGCTACTATTAAGCAAAAACAAGTAGTCCTTGAATAAGTCCAAGAGTCTTTGTTCACGGATAACGTCACAACGGGTTAACTGCAAGTTAATCTTTTGACCTCCATTTCTCGGTTGAAATGTCATTATTTTCCTTGGAGATCTCTTTTTCAATCCTGTCCCATTTAGCTTCATTCAAAACAATATGATTATTAATGACTGTTCGCTAAAATAGTCAAACAAAAAACCTTGCAACGCTGTGTCTTCGACAAGAACTGCTGCATGTCAACAAGTTTTTACAGTTTAGTTTTCTCAAAGTATCGATTTGCGAAAATCTTGACCAAGAACGAACAAAAAATGTATAAAATACTAAGATATGCCGTAGAGTTTAATAAAGTCTTACTTGTCTTAAAAATCTTTTGGTACTGAAAACCAAATTTAAACTTAAGGTGATTTCATTTTGAACAAGACAAAGCTTATTTCTTTATTCTTACTATGAGATGCCCAGGTTTGTTCTTAACGCTTAGTTTTTTATATTATATTTTAAGTTCTGTTTTAACGTTAGTCTATCCTTTATCCCTGAGGTTTGCTAGTGGCTCTTTCTCATAAGCTTAATAATTTTAACTTAACTTTGATCGTGGGAACTAGCACACATAGAAGAACTGTTTACAAACAATTCTCAAAACAGTCCTCAAACCAATTTGCCTCGTTCCACCTCCCAAAAAAGCAGAAAAAAGTAAACACGTTATTCACCGACCTAGGTCGGTCCGTATAGGGAAAAACTGTGCCCGAGGTCTTGAGTACGGCCCAAGGCCGCAGGCCGAGGGCCAAGGTTTTAGCCAGAAGGGCGTCCAGACGTCCTATATTTTTATATGGACGCCCACTTTTTGGAAAAATTTGAATAAAATTCACTTAATCTTTCAAATAATTTACAAGAAACATGCTCCTTGGACGGCCAACTTTCAATTCCTGGCTAAAAGCCCGTACTCAAGACCGAGGGCACAGTTTTTCCCTATATGGACCTCCTGGCCGGTGAATAACATAAATTATATGTTTTTCCTTTTTTTTCCCTTATGACACATCCCACAAAATATTATGGAGCAATGTTTGGTATTAATTAGGCATGTTTTTTTGCATGCTTCAAAATTAATATTAAATGTCTGGTGATAAGGCTATAGATATTGGCAGTTTGAGCGTGGAGTGGTTTACATTGAAAGCATGTTTTGTGGCTTTCAGTACTGGCCTGGTAAAGGGATGGAATGTAATGTAACAGTTTTGCATTTGATTAACTGATATTTTACATCATTTGGTGATGAATCATAGCTTGTTATTTAGAGCTATGATTTACCGCTAATGTTAAGTTATTTGTCAAGTTGTCAAAGTCAACACAAACAACCGTCCCCCCTACCAGGAAAACTATAAGAAGCTTCATCAATAGGCCCTGGCCAGAAAAATGCAGTGTAAATTTGAAGCTTACTGTTGTCTTATCTTAACCTGGACTTGAAAATAATGTCATTGTTTTTGTGAAACTTAGGATGAAGAGAAACGAACTGCCTTGCATGCAGCTGCACACTGTGGAGAGAGTGAATGCATCAGTATTCTAATTGCTAATGGTAAGCATTTACTGCATCATTTACGTGTAGAGGGCTCTAAATCTCTAAATCTCAGGCTTACAATGACGGAAGTCATGTTGGATTGGTTAGAATTGTCAGGCAACAGTCGTGAATAATGTTATCGTTGTCATCATCGTCATCCTCTTCCTCCTACTCATTGTCATTGTTGTCGTCATCAGTCCTTTTACCCTAAGTAGTGGGTAGTGCTCACACCATTCTGAGCTGCTTCATTTACTGTGTTTTATCAGTCATGTAGTTTATGCTGTGTTATTGTCTCCTCTTTGATCAACCTTTGTTGAAAGTACCAACATAATAATGAAAAGATCTGTAGGTTAAACTAGCCTTTACAAGTTTGTACAATATAAATGTGGCTAAAAATACCAATATTGGATACCAAAAACATTTGGCTTGCAACCAAAAATTCAAGCCAATTCTTTCTTACATTTATTTGTTACAAATTATAATTACTTGGTACTATTTGTTGTTTAAACATAGAAATTAATTTTTGTAACATCTGAAAACTAATTATACTTAATCCGGGTTTTCAGGTGCCAGAGTGAACACGAAAGACAACAAATGGATGACACCTTTGCATCGTGCATGTGCTTCTGGCAGTGTGGTAAGATTATCTGAGATCCCATCCATTTTCTTTGACTGAATGATCAAAACTACGATACTACTGTACTGTTGAAAACCGAAGCATTTGAAATCAGTTTCTAAAATGGAGACATTTAAAAATGCATCATTTTAAAGAGCACTTAATTACTTTTTTTTTTCTGTATTGGTGGGTGAAATTACATCATTTTGAAAATGCAGTAGTGTGTGGACAGGTAAAAATGTCTCTGGCACACTGTAATTCTTGAAGTACACAAAAGAATTATGGGTCAATGTTTTACTTACCAAAAGAAGTCCATACAATGTACATACTAATACTGCAATAGAAAGCTCTACAAATTTTTATCAACATTTAGAGTTTTTAGCTAAAAACAATCACTAGCTTCATTCTTCATTACTAGGCAGGATGGTTGGGGGAGGGGTGGGGGTATTGAAAAGTTTCCTCTAAAGGGGGTGGGAGGGGCAATTTTGGGGGATAGATATATTTTTCAACGAAATATGGTACTTAAAGCTTGTGTGCGAATCTTTGTTTAAGGAGTGTGTCAAGGCACTGATAAAAAGTTCTGCAGATGTCAATGCAAGGGATAAGAACTGGCAAACTCCTCTCCATGTTGCAGCAGGCAATAATCACTTGAAATGTGCAGGTATAAAAGAATTAATATTTTAAACCACTGACAGTAGCGTTGTACATGTGTACAGTCTCACTCTCTAGAGTGAGTTGCTTAGAATGCGTAACAAAAATTTGTACAACTTAATGTATGCATACATGTTGGGTAGCATTTTGATGTCTTAAAGTACTTACAGTATTCTGTCTCCCCCTTAATACAAAAATGAAGGTTTCCTTGGTGAAATTATGTGCGCCATAAATTGCAAATTTTGTGTGCATGATTTTTAAATAATTTCAGCAGTAATTTCATATTGCCACACTGTAGTTGTAGATGGCGAAATTTTAACAATTTGATGGATAACAAACTTCCTAGGTTTCTGCCAAAAGGGGTAACATTGACCATGTGTTTTTCTTTAGATTTTCTTATTCCACATCTGGCAAATGTGAATGTCACTGATCGAGCAGGACGGACAAGTTTACACCATGCAGCATTCAATGGTCATGTTGAGGTACAGTATATACACAAGATGTTATTTTCATCTACACTGCACGTTGTCTCTAAAGGCCAAACAAAACTAGAACGAGAGTCGAGGAGAGTTGACAAGAGCTCAAACTCTTTGAGAAGGCATGGGAGTTGATTAATGAAAGTTCAAGAAAGCTAGAGGCCAAACAAGAGTGAGGGTTTTGAACTTCCATCTTTTCTGATGAAAATATGAGCAGATTTGCACTCTTTGAGAGCACACAAGAATTGCCAAGAGCACAGGAGAGTTTCAGGTCCACTGTTCTCGTTTGGCCTGGGCTTAATTGAAGAAAAAAGTTGATTTGTGGTAATTTGTTCAACTAATAGGCCAAAGAAACTGTATTTTCATTACTTCTAAGACACATTTATTGATTGGATTAACAATTTACAGCACAACCGAGATGACACGTCTCAAAACCTCTTGTTCTGCAAAAAACACACTTGTGTGCATTCTTACATGAAAAGAGGGGAGGGGGGAGTCCCGAGGGGTCCTAACAGCAATAGTACTCCAAATTAATTATTATTTTTCATTTGTATCCAGAACAATCTTGAGAACTACAGCTGTACCTGCTTTAAATCATGGAAGAATGAAAATAATAAAATAGTATTATCATGCTGAATTTTAAGGGTAATTTAAATTGCAAATTACATGCATTTCAGATTGTATTATCAAGTTCTAATGCCTACTCAGTGTAGCCCTTATCAACGCATTTCATAGAGGGCCTTTTTGCTTTTCTTTTTTTTTTTTTTTTACTGACACATAATAACAAGTCAAGGTAACACTTGGTTGCTGCTCAAGTGGAAATCCTTGTATAAACAGTGTACAGCTGTAAAAGCTCAAGCACTTTATCGTCTGACTTATAATCTTATGAAACCATTAAGAGGCTGTGTAGTTAGCCTTTGGAAATAGCTGCTACTTCTTATCACTCACTGGTCTAAAAGCCATGCATGTACAAAATGCATCTACAGTATTAGTGGGGCACACATAATTATAAGAAATTCTAGACAGTATTCCTCTGGGCTACCTGTAACTTACATGTAACTGTATGACAGGAATTTTCTGATAACTTACAGTGTAATTTGTCAAGTTTTGAAAGGTGATATATTTTGTGCCACATAAATCTGCATAATATTGTTTTTTGGTTTAGATGGCACAGCTTCTCATAACCAAAGGGGCCCATGTTAATGCTAGTGACAAGAAGGACAGGAAACCCATTCACTGGGCTGCATATATGGGTAAGTCACATTATAAAACAAAGAAGGGCGGGTTTTATTAAGTACACATTACATCTGATTTGCAAGATGTAATTCTCAAACTTAGTCATCAAGAATCATAAGCTTGACAAATGTTTGGATAACCACTCTTAACTAGCACGGACATATTATTGTTATTTCTAGCGATTTGTTTGTGCGGATATACTGTATTAACCACTTAAGAAAATGTTTCACCAGGACATCCAAAAGTTCTGATTTCATTCAAACAATTCTGCTATGTAGTTGTTTTTAACTCTCCTGTTGCGTTTGGTTAATCTGATGAATCACTGAATCACTCTCACTTGGGCTTGGTACTATTACAGTACATGACGTTGTACTAACAAACACTTTGATAATATACAGTGCTGGACCTTGTGAGCCCAGTTGTTGTAAGCGAGAGAAAGGTTTTTCCCTCAATGCTATTTCCAGATCTTAAACTTAAATTCTCTGATTAAGATTAAACTGTTCATCTTGTAGGTCGTATCGAGTGCTTAGAAATTTTATTTAAATCTGGAGCAGAAATCAACTGCAAAGACAAGAAGGTATTGTAAGATTCACCCTTGTTCATGTTTCATTTTGCAATTTATTTTTTCTTTAATAATAATATGTGGTTCATTTTCACTTTGTTTTTCTTTCTAGCATTACACACCACTTCATGCTGCAGCAGCTGGAGGACAGTTATCCACACTGAAGCAGCTACTTGGAAGAGGAGCATCGGTAAGGCAGTGTTACACAGGCAGCCCTGTCAAAATGTGCCAGCAGCCGGCAATTTTGCTGACTTACAGGCTATAATTTACCACTTGCCGCACACTGAAGTTCCCGAGGAACCTCCTAGTGGACAGAAAACCTTGCTGTCTACTTCTTCTGTTACACTACTATATGTTGCCTGCTACTACAAATTGTTTTGACATGGCTGACAGGGCAGCTTTCTTTCAATATGCAATACAGTGCTTGAGAGAGAAGCACAAGACAAGTTGCAGAATATCATTTTACATTCTGCAACTTAACTCACAATTTTACAAAATACAGACGACTATATTGTAATTTTCTTTTGCCATAACTCTTACTGAAGTTTGTGTTGCAAAAAAGCAACAAAACTGTATTAATTTGTATGCTAGTGATTGTTCACAGAGGTTTGCTAGCTGATAAATCAGTCACTTTTCTACAATAATGTTGTCTGTGCATGATTGTGGTCTTGTTTCAGGTGGATGCCTCAAACCTTATAGGGAATACACCCCTTCACATAGCTTGTCTCAATGGACAGGATATTGTTATCAGTGAGCTCATGAGCTATGGTGCTTCTGTCAATGCCACTAATAAGAAAGGGATGGTAAGTCCCTGTTTGTATGACTGTACAGTGTACAGTCATGTGACTGTTATAAACATACTGGATAAAAGTCCCTCAGCTCTCTGCTAAGGATCTGTTTTGTGTCTTGGGGGTGTGCGATTTGTTTTACAACTCACTAGAATTGTACATGTTTTGATTTAACCCTTTCACTCCTAGACAGTTGTGTTCTGGGAAGATCAAGACTGGTTTTAAAATTCCCAAATTTTGTCGTGCAAAATAATTTATTATAGGCTGATCTTTGATCTCAACCTTTGACGTCAATTTCTCACAGCATTATCATTGAAAATTTAACAAAGCTTGGCAAACAAAATAATGATCAGTTAAAAGGGACAGTCACATTTAGCGAATGTAACAAAGACATTTGTATAAGAGAAAAATGTTGAAAATTGAAAATAATCCTTTTTCAAAAATGCCCATTTTACAGGCTTTTGTCTGCATTGCTGTACAGTAACTGTAGAATACGTTGTTTGAAGCTGCTTTTCATCTTTATTCTTTCACTCTTTGCATGTTAACTGAATTTTAAGTGCTCTTTCTAGAAAACGTCCTTCGATTTTCTTTGTAGAAGTCCCCTGTATGAGTACTTAATCATGTTACTTGTTCTTTTCAGACTCCCCTACATTATGCTGCAGTGTCAGGGCAAGGAGATGTGTGTCTTGAACTGTTGTTAAAGGATGGTGCAAGTCCCAACTTGCAGGTGTGTGGTCCTTTGATAAATGTATGATTTCCCCTTCACACACTGAGATACATTTCTTTGTATGCTAGTGAAAAGAATTCAAATGTTGATTGATCTTTGTTTTAGTGCAAGAGTGGAAGAACACCCCTTCATTATGCTGCCTTGTATGGCCGGTGCTCAAGGGCTCAAACTCTGCTGCAGAATGGTAAGAGCTCAAATCCTCTTTGCCTTGTAGACTTCACATTGTCAACTGCGAATTGTCACTTCTAGTTTTTGGTATAGTGTGGCTAGCATGGTTTATAGTGTGTGTATGTTGTATACATACATGAAGTGTGTACATCTGTAGTGTGATTCATACATGTAGATTAGATAACTGAGATGATGCACATAACAGCATAACAAGGTAACACAAGTAGCAAGTAGCAAGAAACAAGGAAACAAGGTAGCAGAAGATTAGAAAAAAAAGATAACAGGAATAGATTGAATGGCACTTAGGAGCTTTCTTTCAGGCTGTCCAACAGTCAAAACATCTGGGGACGTTTTGTGCAGGCTGACAATTGAAAAGCACATTTGGAGATGTTCTGTGCAGTGTTACACAAGGAACTACCCTGGATTAGTGATTTATTTGAGTCTATTTTCTGTTAAGGTTGTTATGTGGATGCTGCAGATATAAGAGGCAACACACCCCTTCATATATCAGCGTTACATGGTCAGGAATTGTTGCTAAGTGTGCTACTGGCCAGTGGGGCAAACCATTCAAGGTGAGAGTTGGCGTTAAATTAATTTATTACACATGTATATTTGTGCAGTATGTACACAAAGAAATAGTTGATTTTTTACAAACAACTGTATTATTGTATGTAAACTGCCGGTATCTGGTTTTGTCATAAGTATGGTATCTCAACGATCAACCATGAAGAAAGTCCTTTCTGCAATCCATTTGGATTCTCTAACAACTGAGGTGTAGGAAGATGTATGGGCATTTAAGGTGGCTTACTACAGTTTTTTGAGACACAATTGCGCTTGCTGAGAAATTCTCTCTGATGCCATTTTTTTTTTCGCACTTGCAATACTTTATGCCATCATCGAGAAAAAGCTGAAAACACCTCTGAGATCTGGCTTGTAGAAATCGCTCGGGGCGTACTACTGGCATTCTTTATCATGAATGGACGAAGTCTTGAAGCAGTTAGTGAGTGCTACCAGTATAAAATATCTTGTAAAACCTTGACAAAAACCTCGAGAAGTTATTGTGAAAATTCTTACGTTTATCACGTGCGCCATATTGCGTTTTGTAGCGCGCACTTAAGTTACATGCATGCTCAGTTTTGCTCACGAAGGAGGTCGCAAAAAAATTGCAAATCGACTTTTTGACCCCAAACTACTCGAAAACTGACCGTATAACCCACAGTAAAAAAACTCAAAATCAATTCATAGTAGTAAGTTTCACCTGTAGACAAAATCTTAGCAAAATCTGTAAGAGGGATTTTTACAAATTCTCAAAAAAGCGAAAATTCAACATTTTCTTCATTAGCAAAAATTCTGCCTTACAGATTTTCATTTTCTTTAGCTTAGTTGTCTATTTATAGCCACTTTCCAAATCCTGAAAAAAATTGAGGTAGGGTCATGCGGCTAGATTTTGAGAAAAAAGCGCTAAAAAAGTCTACTTTCCAGTCCTCTCCTAGCACTCGGACTGTTATATTTGATGTTTTCTAAGCCTCTCGTATTTCTTTTCCAGGATAATGAGGGTTAATATCATTTCTTTTAACAGTTGTAGCAACAAATGACCTAAAAGAAAATTCCGGTTGGCTTTAAACTTAAGTTTCAAAAAGGTTATCTTTCTCTTCTGAAAACTGTAGTAAGCCACCTTAATTGGTTTGAACTTATGGTGTTAGGACCCTTAGGGATGAAGAAGCTAAAGATTAAGCAATAAATAATTCTGTACTGTAAGAACCAACAGTTACATTAATAATAATAAATTGTAAATTGCATCTTTTTACTTGAATTTTCATATCAATTTGGGGCTCTGGCAAGAGCCTTCTGGTAACACACTTTCCAAAAGTTCTCATCAGTCAATTAAAAAAATTTCTGCAGTGATTGGTAAATTGTTGTGGCCGCTGGCCTCTGCAAGTTACTTTGTGACCCAAAGTTAAAGGTGGCCAGTATTTTTATGGTTTTCATGTTGTTTTGTGTGTGTTTATTCAGACGAGGTTCATTTGGAATGTTGCCTCTTCACATGGCAAGCTTAGGTGGATACACAGACTGCTGTAGAAAACTTATATCATATGGTGAGTTACTGACTTTATACAGAATGCATTTTTGGTAGGTGCGTCCTTAAGAGGATTCTGGGGTTTTCCTACAAGAAACACATACATATGTAGAAACCGCAGTGCACCTAAATCTCTGTGCCTTTTTAGTGCCCTTTGTCTTTTGAGATAATAATTGTTATCCAAGATGAAGGAGATGGCAAATTTCTTTATAGGCAACCAGAATATTATTATTTATTCATTTTTTTAGGTAATGATGTTAATGCAAAAGATGATAATGATCACACCTGTGTTCATGCTGCTGCATGCAGTGGGTGAGTGATAAGTATTAATGCAGAAGGATGTATCTAGTTTGTCCTAACTGTGGAGAGAAGACCACACCCATGCCTCCCACATGTCAGTCAGATGCTTCAACTGCCAAGTTACATGGATACTTGTGGCCCTGGGTGGGTGGGGGGGGGGATTTTCTTTACTTTTTGGGTGGGGGTGTGCTGTTGGGACTCTGAGACTCTGCATTTTGCAACCCTGCCCCATCCCAGACTCACCAAGTGTCAATCCCTCTTCTTGACCAAAACTCTCTGATTTCTGTAGCCTATCCCAGACGAAGCTGCTTGAAAATCATACCCTTTTCTGTGGCAAATGCTCTGTGATTATATGTGGCAGTACCCCCACCCCGGGATGCAAGGCAAGCTCAAGGTTCATCTGTGTAACGTGATCTGATTTTATAGGTGACACTGCTGATCATGTGGGCTTTGTTCTTGAAACTGTGAAAATAAAGCAATGGTGCATAATCAGGCTGCATAACAAGCCATTTCTTTTGGATCAATTACTAATACAATGCTTTGTAAATATATGTTTTCAGAAAAATGAATTGTTCAGAACAGAAGCACTTCCTTACATTAGAAGACCTCGTTTGTTACTATCTTCACCATGACAAAAATATTTTACTTTTTTGTTTCCTAGAAATGTTGAATGTCTAGGACTTCTTTTACATAATGGTGCTGACTTCACCGCTGTTGATAAATTAGGAAGGTATGTGTTTAAACCTTTCACCATTTGCACATTCCTTAACCCTGGAACACAACTGACTGCAGAAGGCAGATTACAGGTTCCAGAATCCTGGAGAAGCCCAGAATTTTGTTGTGGCATTTTCTGGCAATGGAAAATCCTGAAAAATTGAGTTACATGTAACAGAGCAATAAAAAATTTGGAAATCTACAAGTACACACACATTTAGTGATCACACATGTGACTGTGTCAGAGAGTCCTATTTTGAAGCCCTTACTATCAAGGAACTACACTTCTTAGTAGGAACTGTGTACGGTGTATTAATTATTTGTAAATTATGGTTGTAGAACTGCTCTTCACTATGCAGCTGGTCATGTGCACTACTTATGTGTAAAGTCCTTAGTGGCATCAGGCTGTGATGTAAATAAAGCTGATACAAGAGGATGCACCTCACTTCACTATGCAGCTGCTGCAGACAGAGATGCCAAGTAAGATAACATGGATGCTTGTTTGTATTCTCATACCTGGGCAATTTAACAAAATATTACACATAATAAAGTATAAATTTTGACTTAAGAAAAATAACTGCTTTAAAAACATTCTTGTGAAGTGAATGTCTTAATTGGGAGAATTTGAATAAACATCCAGACATATAATCTTTCGTGATCGTAACCAACAAAACTATAACCAATCAAACTATTCAATTACATGTAAGTATTAAAGCCTGTGAGTGCTCTCTGTTCTGTCCTATCAGATGTGTGGAACACCTACTGAGAAATGGAGCCAATGCAAGTAAAAGAGACAAACAAGGTTACAGTCCTGTGCATTATGCTGCTACCAAAGGACATAAACTAACACTGGAAATGGTACAACTTAAATATTTCAATAATTTTGCAGATTAATTGAAGGGCCCGGTGGAAAAAGGGCGTAAGTGACGATTTGAGGTTAAAATTGAAATTGCTCCTATTTAGCTGAACATTGGCACACAGGCTGGTTTTCATGTGAGGAACGCCGTTGCGCACTTATTTCTTGACCTGAGATCTAAAATTTGAAGAATTAGCGTATTACTTTTGCTTAAAACTGACACAAGAAAACAACAGGACCGCGGATTCTAGGTTGAATTCCTTTGTTTTAGTTCAGGCAGAGAACAAAAGAAATCTTTCACGCATCACTTGAGCGAGTTCAGTTCAACAACACTTTTCACGCAAAAGTAATACGCTAATTCTTCAAATTTTAGATCTCAGGTCAAGAAATAAGTGCGCAACAGCATTCCTCACATGAAAACCAGCCTGTGTGCCAATGTTCAGCTAAATAGGAGCAATTTCGATTTTAACCTCAAATCGTCACTTACGCCCTTTTTCCACTGGGCCCTTCAATTGTATAGTTTCAGAAAGTAGGTTATCCATACTCACCTCAGGGAAGGTTATTGGAAATTTTGAGGGGAGGGATCGTGAAGCTAAACTGGAATGTCCAGAAGGGCTGGGAAGGGTTCAAATCAAAAACCTAACATGGTGGGTATGGACATATTTTCTGGAACTATACATTGTAACCTTGCATGTTTCACCATTATTTTTCTCTTCCCTGTGTGTTTTTCAGTCTGGTAAATTAGTTCCTGGCAAAGTTGAATACAGTAATTGATTGTAACTGATCTATTTTTATCACTTTATAGCTTTTAGATGTAGCTGCAACAGATCTTTTAAATAAAACTTCAGGTTCCCCAGCTACAACTCCTCTTCATTTAGCGGTAAGAGTTATGTGTTATGAGATGGTGTCAATAGCACTTGCTTTTGTTGTGATTTGCATTTACTCAAGGATGTCAAGTAAAAAAACAAGTTGGAGAATAGGCTACTTGTTTGATGGTTTCCTTAAAGCTCTAATAACCCGTTAATTCCCAGTATCAACACGCATATTCTCCTCACTGTTCTCCATATATTTCTCATGGTACTAGTTGGGAGAATTTGCTCACACATCAAGAGACCTCATCTATCCTTAGTGACCATTTCCTTAATTCTCATGACCTGTGTGTTTGATCAAGTAATGATACTGTAAGGAGAAATTAGATGTTTGTCACCATTGAGGCTTAAAGGGTTAAGCCCTCTCCCATTCCTTCCTAAGAACATCCTTTCCCTTTGAAAGGCAGGTTTTGTAATATGCCCGCATTTCTCATAAACCTTCGCCCAGACATAAAATAGTTGTTAAAAGGTTAGGAACTCACCCAAATGAAAATTAATGCTAGACAAAGGTGGGCAATCAAAACATCTAAGTTTGATTTCAATAGGGCCAGTATAAAGCTAGTTTGAGTTAATTTGTAGGAAAATCATGGTCTATGTAATTAATGTCACTCTACTCGTAAAGTATTGTTGAGTTAGGGTGTAAATGATATGTCAGTTGTAAACGGAAGTACAAAGACCATTTCTTCTTCTGTATTGTAAAGAAAAATTGCCGTTGATAGAGCTTTTGTAATACTTACACTTACTTATGTTTTTTGTTTATTTATTCTGTTTTTGGCAAACTAGACTGCGAGAAGTCTCTAATTTTGGCAATGGCAATTGTGGGGCGCACGAAATACATACGCGCGTGCGCGAAATTTCGAGGCGACGCGACGTGAAGGGAGAAATTTTGCGCGCGCACGTGTGTGTATTTCGCCCGCCCTACAATTGCCATCGCCAAAATTAGAGACTACTCGCAGTCTATTGGCAAATATTGGCTGTTTTAAATTAGGCGCAAAATAATATTGTTTTGGTTTTGCTGTTCTTTTCTAGGCTTACCATGGTCATTTTCAAGCTCTTCAAGTTCTTTTAGAGTCTTTTATGGACATTGATATTAAAGATTCCAATGGTAGGCTGATTTTTTTTCTTTTTTCTCCACAAGTCCAAGTGTATAAAAAGATGAGGTTATTTAGTGGAAAGGTTGTTGTAAGTTATAGGGGAGGAGAAAACTGACAAGTAGTAATACGACAATTTTTCAGATGCTGAATAAATGGTTTATTATCAGATGCTGTTTTGGTGAAGACTTTTATTCCTATATTTTTCTCCTTTCAGGCCATACTCCCCTATATCTTGCTTCATTTCAAGGACATGCGTACGTATCACAATTTTTTTTTCAAATTTGTTCTGAATATCAGCCATCAAAGAGTGAGCGATTTATTCATAAGTGTGGAAACAAGTGTTCTGTCTATGAGTGTTTAGGGTACTCATATTTCATACACTGTACAAAGCCTGTTTGGTATTTACCAATCAATAGTAACCTTGGTCACTAACTATTTCCCTATGGATCCCCTTTTCCATTCTTCGTATTAGTTGTTATCATGCACAAACCCTACATTATACGTAACGTAAGTTCTAAAAATTTGGGACATTTATTGTCAGTAATTTTCTTTTCTTATTGACTTTCATTTCTTGTTACAGTGAATGTGTAGAGTGTCTTTTAGAACATAATTCCAAAGTTTTAGTGTTTGACAATGTAACAAAAAGAACACCGCTTCATGCTGCAGGTAAGTTTTCAACTTTCCTTTGCAGCTTTGCGGCTTTGTAAGCAATGATGTGAAGTCTTCCTATTTCATACACGTAGAATAAAGCGATCGCAGAGGAATGTTTGATTCAAATAAAAGCACTTTTGAGCTGATGGCAATAAAGGCAGTGCTCCAAAACTGGCGTTGTCTGAGTACCAACTCGCTTCGTGTGAACTGCGTCTTTGTGATTTGGAATATTAACTGAATTACCCAGCGTTTACTTTGCCAGTTGTTAACGATGGTTGTTTTAATGCTCATGTATCGTACGTGTTCTGGTCTAGTAAGTCCTACACATCTTACTCTTTGGCCTACAGCTTACAATGGACACACCGACTGTTTAAGACTTCTCCTACAATATAGTCAAATAGACAGTGCTTTAGACTGTACAGATGCCGAAGAAAGGTAAGTTGTGGTTGTATATGGACGTTGCAATTCTCAGCACAAAATAGAAATTTTATGCTGATTGAAGTACCAAGATCTGGGCTCGGTTATTCAAAGCGGGGTTAAGCTACATGTAACCCAGGATTAGCGTCAATTTTTAATTCATGTTTAATCTACAACAACGTGGATTCCAGTAAATGATTTTCTCTCAACACTTTGACTTTGTCTGCTTTCAATGGTCACGTAAAAATTATTAGCGGTAACGATCTTAAATAAGAGAATCAGAAACCTTGGACAACATTTAACTTAAGGTTACACATTAGCGCCAATCGGCTTTCGAACAACCGGTTCCTGAGTAGTTATTCTATATAGACCCTATTACGGTTTGTCAACTTTTCACATGAACCAGTTAGCGAAAATCCATCGACGCTGCTAGAAAGAGCGCCTTAAAATCAGTCAAGTTGCCAAGTTTGAGAGTGATAGGATGAAAACTAACAAAGACATAGGTCCGCAAAGCCGCAAAATTTTACAGACGTTTGTATGGTGGGGGCACAAACCTGCCTCCCACCTTACAAACATCTGTAGAGATTCGAGACTTTGAGGAGCTATATCTTCGCTTGTTTCTGACACATCACTCTCAAGCTCGGCAAGTTTACTAATTTTAAGGCTCTCTTTTTAGCAGTGTCAATAAATTTTCGCTAACTGGTCCTTCTCAAAAGTTGAAAAAAAAACGTGGAAGGTCTATTTCATGCAAACTGTTCGATTAGGAAACTTGATAGTTTGACTAGGAGATTCTAAATTTCTCTTTACATTATCATTACTTTTTCAAACATTCAAGTGATGAGAATAAAGAAAGTGATCACCAAGGATAAGATGTCTTGATATCTAGACAAATTCTCCTTACTAGTTCCATAAGAAATGTATGGAGAACAGTAAGGAGAATATGCATTTTACAACTTTTCAAGTTCCTCCCTTGTGTCTTGGGAAATTTGTTCATCCTTTGAGAAAATCACTTATATCTTCCTTTTGGCGTGCGATTTTGGCTGAGCGAAAAAGCCGAAAACCCCCAGTCTCTTCTTGTTTTTTTCTCCTCGCTCCAGTTTTTCGCCCGGCTATTTCGCGCGCGCTCTCGACTATCCAGAAAGGGGCTGCTAGCAGTCTGTGGCAAAAGGTGCTTAGTTTTTATTTCAGCGCTGTCTTGACTCCAAACAACGTAAACATCTATTTAGGAACGAAGTCGTAACAAGCATAATATGAATTATAGTACAACGTCACGTGTCGTGACAGTGTCTCTCCTCAGCGGGTGCCTAAGCAAATTCCCCGTTCGCAAACGGTCGATGCCATTTTAGTGCCATTTTGTAACATTTTTCGTTAGCCATAGAAACTTTTTCTATTAGAAAAGAAAAATGCAATTAGTTACCTATACCTAGAATCGAACCTTGAACCTCTTGCATGCTTTTCTTAATGATACATCTATAACAGGTGACCCTGTGTGTATTCATGGCTGAAATTGACTGATAATAATAACTTCATTTCCTCCTATTCCAGGCATAAACTAGGGCGGAAACGACATCAACCATTACGAAAGGCTTGGCGACCAATGATGGTATCGACCGTTAAAAATGGCATCAACCGTTTACGAAAGGGAAATTAGCGGCGCCTATCAGCGCATAGTGCCCGTTTTGGCAATTTTTGCTCAAAATTTAGCGTTGTACAATAAAAACAATAGAGTTCTTCTGTCTCAGGCCCTATGTGTAATAGGTTCCCTCGGAAATTTGATGTTCAAACTTCATAGAAGCACTCGAACTACGTTCTCGGGCTAATATTTGTTGTGAACATCAAATTTCCTCGGGCAACCTAACACACTATAATGCCCTCGAGAGAAGAACTCTATTGTTTAAATAGAAGCAAGGGGCCACACTTGAAGAAATTACTTTTGTGGCCAGCAACAAGAAGGTTTATCCCTGAACAAACAAGAAACTGCCTGTTTATTCACTTGAAATCAGATATCTAAGAGTCCTTATGATGACTTGAGAAAACTGCACGTTCTAATTTGCCACTTCTTACTGTCTCCAAAACTGTTTAGCCAAATTCCGTAGTTTTCCTGTGGTGATTCTTCGTTCCCAATCCTGCCCTTCAAACTGTTGATGTTTTCGCAGGACTCCTCTTATGGCGGCAGTTGGAAATGGTTTTGTGGACTGCGCTAACCTGTTACTAAATGAAGGAGCCAATATATTAGCTGTGGACATGTATCATCGCAGTGCACTTCACAGAGCGGTCAGTGATGTAGCTAGAGCTTGTAGGTTTATATAAGTTCGCCATTCTTTGTATTATTGGGGTACTTTGTTCAAAGCTTAAGGAAACTTTCCTCTGTTCCTGTAAGACGTACGTCAGTAACCATTTATTTTTTTCTGTATGATTAACTGACCTCTTTCATTCGGGATGATAAACGCTAACTCAGTATTAAGTTAACTGCATGTACTCAAGCCCTCCCACTTAGAGACCCCTCCGTCGACCCCTCCACTTACCAAGATGTCGACAGACTAATAAAACATCCACATGCTTGACTCCTTTTTTTCTTTTCTGGCCGTCCAATTTGTTTTAAAGGAATTTTTCGCACTCTCTGCACTTAAACGTTTTACAAAGTTGACTTGTGTTACCCTACAGAAACGTACCAAACTATACCTTAGTGTTATTACTGACTTTACAATTAGCACTTAATGACTGTCCCCAAGGGAAACAGTAAGTTTTGTTTCCCCGAAACCCTCACCCACGCTTCGTTGCGGCCATGACTGCGAAAAAATTACTTGCTTACGCGCCACTGACACATAAACTTGTCGCGTTTTCAAGATGCACGACCTGATCACGCGCGAGTCGAAAGTTCAAGTTACTGTTTACCTCAGAAGATAGTGAGTTTTGCTCGCCCTTAGAAGTTAGACTGCTCTCTGACACATGACACGCTCTCGTCCAATCAAAAAACGCATTTAAGTTGTGAGGTACAGCAAAGTAATTTTTCTCTCTTTCCTTCTTTCCTTTTTGTTTTTTTGGCTATAAAGGCTGCAAATGGCCACGATGACTGTGCCGAATCTCTTTTACACAAAGAAGCAGATGCCCTTTGTAGGTACGTAATGCAGCACTGTCACTTAATAATACAAAATAAGTAAACATCAGGTACTCAGTGTATTTAGTTCTCCAAATTGGCGATACTTTACGCCTATCATTGGCATTAACAATTCCAGCTGGGTGGGGCTGACCAGACGGCTATCTACATAATGTGGCGGAATATTTGAAGTTGTGAGAGCTAATCGTCAGAAAGGATGGCTTGAACCCACAGAGTCTGTAAATAGAACATGTCTGTGCCTCAACTGATCGATCACGCTGCTCCTTAAAATTGTCAGGAGACAATACCCTTGCTCTGAATTAATGCTATCGGCATTTTCTGGAAATTCGTGCTTTTTGTAATGTTTATATCATTGATTTGTATGTCTTCCCTACCTGTTTTTGTCTACACCTTCATGTAACCATTTACCTCCACGTAATAACTTCATGTCTACGATCTTAACACTCTTTAACAAACATAAGGCTTTACAATTTTATCTATCGTGAATGTGGCGTTAACACACAACAGGGCCAGGGTAAATGATTCCATTCTCAACAAAGAATCTTTTTTTTGTGCAGGACGAGATACCTTAGATTTTACACAGTATTATGAAAAAACTATACGACCGCATGACTTGAGTCATCAAAATTACTTTCGATCCTGCACAGTAAACGTGGCTGTAGTGTAAGCCAAAAGCTTCGTTTTTGTTTGTGTGTTTGTTTGTTTTTGCGTTTTTCCCCCATAAGGTCATGTATTGTCTGAACATCCATGTCTCATACATTATACCCTTTTAAAGCGGTTTTCAACTGAATGTCGTAACACCAAAACCAGCGTAATTACTCTAACCAAACACAACGGGTACAAAATAACTTGGTGTTTTTCACTTATTGTCAGGGATTGCAATGGTCGCACGCCTCTTCACTTCGCAGCAGCTTGTGGTCATGTTGGCATTCTTAATGGCCTCCTACAGGTTGTGGGTAGTGGTGTTTGTATGGACAATCATGGTTATACGCCGCTTCACTGGGCTTGTTTTAATGGTATGTACAATTAAGTGAAAGCTGCAACTGAAATAGTCGCAGGTGGCAGGTCATCAAAGATAATGCATAATTCCCCAATAGTTCTGTATGGCACATCGGCACACACCAATTTCCTGTCAATTTTAATGCATTTTGCCACCAAAATGGTAAGAATGGAATAGCGCTCTCAAGTCGAATACTCAGAAAAAAATTCTGAGTCCTCCCAACGGGAGTCGAACCCATGACCTTCCAGGTGCCGGTTGGATGCTCTAACCACTGAGCTATGGGGGACTCGTGGTGAGCGTGGCCATATAACTAGGTTCGATTGCGACACATGTCCTGCTTTTTTTCTGATTATTCGACTTGAGAGCGTTATTTCATTCTTTTCATTTACATCCAAGTCGCCATTTCACTTATCATACACCAAAATGGTGTTTGAAATATCAGCTCATAGAAGGAATAACACTTTACCCCGTGCTTTATGTGATAAGATAGACCACTCGAATAGTTTTTCAAACTTTATTGCAGTAGAATATCTGAGTCTATATAAGTCAAAGACATCTCGTGCTATTCTACTCACCAAAAACTCTGAAATTAACCGTAGTGTGGTGGGGGTGTTACTAATGTATGCGAAGATTAGGACATTGCTGCACTTTTTGATTTAATGTTTTAAACATATTTTCTCCTTAAGCTGTGTCTTTCTTCTTTTATAATGACATTAGTTAGGAATAACATTAAAAACTTTCAAACGGTACATTGAATACCATACCTCGAAAGAAGGGCATTTGCCTTGAAGCTTGTCCCTCTCGTGTATTTTAACCATGACTTGTTCCTTACTTGTTTCAAAGCCTCAGCTGATTAATGTTAAAGGGACATTGTCAAAAATATCGAAATTTCGCCCGTCTAATTTCCATGTTATGTTGTGGATAAAGCGCAGGCTTGCAGAGCTGGAAGTGGATTGTATGCAGTTCATCAAATTTGATTTCGTGACTGGGGTTTGAGAAATAAATCATTGCCGTGAGGGAACGTCGAGTTTTAAGTCGTTGTTTTTTTCCCTTAAGTTTATATCTCCTTTCTTTTCTCACTTTTGACAATATTTGTCTTCCGGCATGGTCTTCTACAGAAGGAACAAATTAAATAAATGTCTGACTGACAATTCACAGCGCTTCTACCATCTGTAGTTGTCCACCTTACCTTGCTTGCTGATACTTTTGATAGTTTTGGTTCGTTTTATTTATTCATTTGTTTAATTTTTTGTTTCATTGGTAGGTCATGATACGTGTGTGGATATCCTTCTAGAGGTAGGAACAACAGTTTTACTTGTGTTTTCGTTTTGTAATACTTTCCCAAACTTGATTTTTTTTTCTCCGTGGCGTTGATGTGCTGCAAATGCGTCAGATGCAAAACTGACGTCAAAGGAAGAGAACAACACGTTGAAATGATTATTTAGAGTGAATTTCATGTTGTGTGTTTTCCTCTAGGGGGATCAATCAAACGCATTTGATGGAAATCCATTCACCCCTCTACACTGTGCTGTGTAAGTAATTCACAATTTGCCATTAGGTTTCTCCTTACTACAGTTTATTAAGGTTGGAAACGTTCATACTTTTTCCTCCATGTCTTCTGTAATAAATTACGATGTTCCCTATCTATGTTCAATGTCTTTGACTTCACAACTTCTTGTAGATTGAAAAAACAGGCGAAGTGTCGTTGAATTGCCTATAAACATATTGGCTTCGACAAAGTTTTGGTAGGTCGTCATGTTCTTGTGGTAAAGAGAA
>OZ034971.1:1925000-2175000 GCA_964030785.1 Siderastrea siderea | reverse complement strand
AGGTGAAGGAGCAAATTTGCTCCTAAGTTATTTTTGTAGGAGCAAATGTCCTCGAACCAGTCGCAAATTCCACATTTGCGACCGTAAATTTCGAGCCCTGGAAATTCGTCCAGATTCAAGCTCCTGGGAGAACGAACAAAAGTTAACAAGACCTCTTGCGAGTTACAAGGCAAACAATGTCGAGAAGATTTGAGGAGATTCAGACTATTTGAGAGTGACGGAAAGTTGCCCACAGTGTGCTAGCGTTTCTGGCTAAACAAGGCTGCAAAACGTCTCACGTTTTGGTTGTGTGTTTGTTTGTTTTGGTTTGTTTGTTTGTTTTTTCGAGAATGTTGAAAACCGTCAGTGAAGATCGCCTGAACACGTTCATTAGATTTCCTAACTTCTGCCTGTCATTTTCAAGAATTGTGAACTGGGTGCTCTTGGAAGAAAAATGGTTTACTTAATTGAACTTTCCTTGCTGCTATTTCTTCACAGAATTCCTTGTAGGAGAAGGCGGAGCTGACATAAATTTAGCTGATAACAATAAAAACACCGCTTTACATGTGGCTTGTAGTCAGGTAAGAGATCAAAGATCAACATAGTGATTCAGGGTTTCTCCTGGTGTCTGATACTCTTTGTGGACCAGAAAGCAAAATGAGCAATTCCTTGTGCCATTCATGTTTTGGTTCCACTGTTTATTAGATTGGACTGGAAAGAAACCTGTTACCGAGCAAACGTTGACCAGTTAATTTTCAGGAGTAACTTTAAGAGAAAAGTATGGCAGTATTTAGGAGAAAGTGTCAAACTGAAAACTGCAAGGGTTAAACAGAATTAACTGTTCCTCTTCAGGGTAACGCGGCCTGCGCTCTTTTAATTCTGGACAAAATGGAAGACTCCTATCTTAGTTTAGCGAACAATTCTCTTCAAACGTAAGTAGAAGCCCCTTTTTTATCTTACTGGACTGGATTATTATGACTGTTTTGAATACCGTGTTAAGACGATTTCCGCTCAACGTTCGAGCAGTAAGTGCAAAAATTAAGTTACCAAAAAAAATACTTGCAGCACTGTCACATTTTGAGAACAGATAAGAAGAGCTTATCGTTACTTTTGCTCCCAAGCTGAGCCCGCGAGAGAAAATTGGATTTGAAGTTATCCATATTTCAATTAAAAAGACGCCTCATGTCAGTTCAAAACAAAATGGCGCCCGTTTTTAGCATACTTTTACGAGATTTGAAATTAATTTTCTTGAGAATGCTTGAGAATTTCATCGCGGGGTCACTTGGGCAAGTGAACTAGAGTGAGATGTTTTAAATAGCATTTAAAATGTTACCGTGCTATGAGTAGTTTTTTCGTAAATAATTTTTGCACTTATTGCTCGAACGTTTAGCGGAATCCGTCTTAAGTGTTTTGCACGATTTTTGACCAGTTTTTGAAGCCC
This sequence comes from Siderastrea siderea, assembly GCA_964030785.1. NCBI lineage: Eukaryota > Metazoa > Cnidaria > Anthozoa > Scleractinia > Rhizangiidae > Siderastrea > Siderastrea siderea. Next base: position 2,173,580 of record OZ034971.1, on the reverse strand, counting down.
AGGCCAAACCGACGGACTCAACATTTCTATTTAACACTGATCATCCTTGTAAAGTTCGGCAAGTTTAAATGCTATTGGGCACCCTGTTGAATGACGTTAAAGGATTCTGAAGGATGTTGAATAATGTTGAAGAACGTTTGATTGCCATAAAACATTCTTGCAGTAAAGTTGTATCCTGCAGTGTTGGATGATGTTGAATACGTTGAAGTTGTAAATAGGGCTGCAACGATACAATTCCTACGATACGATACATATCTCGATACAAGGGTCACGATACGATACACGATACGACACATTACTGTGCACGACAAAACTAGTTACCGACAACTTACACTACTTTTAAATAATTTATTTCCATAATAATAAATTTAACACAGTAATAACACATCAAAATCTCCTTACAAGGGCTAAAATGTAGAGCTTGGGTAAGAAATAGTAAAAACGTTGATTTCCCAAATTTGTTGATGTGGCGTATTTTATGCTATCGTGATATCGCGATATCGATATTCGTATCGTTGGAAAAAATATCGTGGTTCAGCGATGCATCGGTTTATCGTTGCAGCCCTAGTTGTAAATCGTCGTATAGGTACTCGTTTTCCGTGAGGGTATCTCTATGTCTCTCTGAATGGCGAAAAGCACACTTCACTCGTCTCCCAAACCTAATCACGTAGATTAAGTATTTGTGGAAAAACCATGACTTTGATCGACTTTACCGAATTTCTCAGTTCTGCGATACACCATTTGATAGGCTAAACAACTTTGTTGGCACGTGGTATTTGTAAACACGTCAAGCACATCACATCTCCATTAACAGTAATTGACAGTAATTTCTTTTTTTCACATATGTATATATTGTTTGTGTTAATTACTTGACTTGCTTTCTGTAATTCAAATATATTAAGAATGCATAGACATCATTTAGACATGCATCTTTATTTGATTGTAATTTCTCTATTTACATATTTATATTTGTAACTTGACTTCTTTCGTTTAATATTAATGTAAAACACAACCCGCCCAGACTAGCCACTGCTATTTGCGGGATAGTGTAGGCCTTTTATTTTAATTATGAAATTGTATAATAAACTTTGAACTTTGAACATTTTTCCGTTTCTCGTGCCCACAGGCCCCTACATTTATCAGCTAGGAATGGTCTGGTACCAGTTGTGCAGGAGCTAATAGCTAGAGGCGCCAATTTACTGGCTGAAGACGAGGATGGACACAATCCTGCGCTCGCTTGTGCACCCAACCCACAAGTGGCCGACTGTTTAGCCCTGATCCTGGTTGCCATGGTACCCAGTTTGGGTTCACCCTTAGCAACCTCTGCGCGCCTGGACAACTCAGAAGATCATTCAGACGATGAAGATGACAATTTAGACTTTCCAAAGCCCACACACAATGCTACAGTGTAACAATGACGGCAGTTTTTCAGCCTAATTTTTTATTTCTAATTCTAGGAACATTTTATATTCAATTCTTATTCGAGCGGAAGATTTTTCACCTCCAAATGAGAGAGTTCGGTGTAGAAAGAAAAATGTATTTTAATCATTCTCCAGTATTTGAAATGACGTTCATAGATGTGACCGTCGGGAAACAAATTCATTCTTTGATACGTGGCAGAGGGGAGGTTGCTTAGCAGCAGTGGCATAACTGTGATAGTGACAGAAGGCCATTTCCTCTCTTTCAAAGCGAGGCCTGGTGCGCATCCTTCTTGTGAAATTAAATTTCATTCACGTGCAAGTAGAACTAATATTCATATGCACCAGGCAGTCCTCGCTTTGGAATAAAGACTCAAGGCAACTTTATTTTTAGCCTCTCATGTTTGGATACCTCTTCTGAGCAGACACTGGAATTTGTTCTCAAGCTGTCCCCTTTACGATAGGCTCGATTTCAAAAGGTGTTGTTACCTAGAATTTCTTTAATTACTTTTCAATAATTATTTTTTCCTATTTGTTGATTTCATTTGCTTCTCTCAAGTTCATCCCCAAGGGGCCACCCATGAGCTAAGCTGTTCTCAAGATTTTGTGACTCATAATTGTCTAAGCATCTAGATCTTAGTGTGACTGAGTGTGGAAGGGGTACTCGAAGAGAGATTTTCAGCCGTAATTAGCTCGGAATTATTTAAGTACAACTCACTCCCTGCCAAGCAACCCTCTCTGAATTAAAGGCAGTGATTGCAATTAGAGATTCTAAATAAAGTATTTGACTGAGAATTGGTTCCAAATCAGGAATTCGGGAAGTTGGTTGCTTAAAGGAGATGGCTGTTTGTGATAGTAGCCACTCCGAAAATTTTAACTATCATGTTCGTACAAGAAGTGTTTTTAAGTTGGCTCACTCCAGGGGACTGGTCTGTAACAAGTCCCTGCGATTATCCTGGGACTAAGTCCCCCTGTGTAAACTACCCGTCTTTGTCAACAAAATCTAGTCGCGGGGACTAAAATTTGGTCCCACGAATTCAAACCCGTATTAATTCACGTGACTAGTACAGTGAACACGTGCCTTCAAATTGTGCTTGTCCCCCCTTGTGTACTGTTGCGAGCAGTCCCAGCAACCCAAGTTGATGACAAAAAAAAACCTGATCAAAAACCAAATCGGACTGCTCCCGCGGACTAGTCCTCTCGTGTCCTCTGGTGCCCGCAACTAGTTCCTTCATGTGGCCAAGTGTGGTGAATCCCTGCGACTAGTTCCCCTGTGTGTGCTGACTAAAAATCCCATGTTTTCTAATTTAACTTTTAGTGGAATTTGGTGGTAATAAAAATCTCCATTGGAGGTATTTAAACTTTCCCGCTGACTCCATCTCGCTTTTTTTTTAAGTGTACAGTTGCTTGGGCGTTGTCTTTTGTCGCAATAATGTTCAAATTGGGATATTTGTGGGTTCTTATTCCTAATTTTATTAAGTCCTTGCTAAGAGTTTTTGGAGATCTTTCATAAAATTCCCAAGAGTACTTTCCTCAAATCCCATGGAGGACTTTTCTCAACTTCACAGAGTAATTTACTCGAAGTACTTACGGTTTCTATTTTTAATTTCTTACAGGTCCTTGTATTTTTCTAAATTTTTGCGGGTCGTCCTTAAATTTTCGAGGACTATTTTGTTAAATTTGTGTTCACTCCTTAGTGCTTTTCTCAGATTTGCCGAACGATTCTGTCGAATTTCTGAAGTTTGTTTTGTTTGGTCGTATTTTTTTTAGGGGGGGGGGGACCCTTGAGTTTTCTCAAATTTCCATGAATTTTTCCTCAAACTTAGAAGAGGTCTTTTTCGAATTTCTCAGGTCTTTTGAACAATGGCCGTATTTATCTTGGAAGACGCATAATTCGACTGGAGTCCTCTAAGACAAATGCTGCCAGACAAATAATTGTCGAAACCCAGCTACTCTTCCAGTCGTCACGTCCTCGGCGGATAATGAAGTGTGACGTCACCCGTTGAGTTGATCGGCACTCGCCTGTCCCAAGTCTCCCACTGTCACTTGATAGCGCGTAAAGGCCTGGAGACAAGGCTGTCGATCCTACGCTTACGCGAACAGGTAAACTATACCAATCAGAAGTCAAAGAAAAACATCCAATCAGCGTAAAGTGTGGGAAATGCGCTAGTTTTGCCATATAAAATTCAAACGTCACGAGGATTTGACAGAAAAATCTGAAACCGACGGGAAGAGAACCGTTGACTCTGTGCACCGGTCGGATTTTTGACTCGTGGCTCGGTCAAACTTTCTAGGCTCACTGTGGCACGCGTCCTGGTGATGCTTGTGTAACCTCTTTTAAAAGGGGGAAAGTCCTGGGAACGAGGTTGGCTTGGATCAGCAAAATGTCGAAGACGCCCCGTAGGGTGATATAAAATAAAGAAAGCTGGTCAATTTTAAGCTCGGTGAAGAAAAAAGGAAGATGAAATATTCAAATGTCAAGGGCTCGGGGAAAAGAAAAAATCTGTGTTCCTGAGGGGACTGAAATTGTTAATTCTGCTTGATTAAAGGGCGCTTTTTTTTTTTTTGTTAATTAGCAAAGAGCACAGAAAGTCAGTTAAACAAAAGGCAGGACTTCACTACTTGCCAGTCTATTATCAAGACTCTCTTCAATCATAATTCAGTCATTCTTCCAACTGAGGGTGGCAGGTGCAATAAGCACAATCAGAAAGAAAGATTACTTCTTTTAGAGTACAGAGTCGTACAGATTACATAGTAGAACCCAAATTAACAACACAATGACTTGTTATAGACAAATTCCGTATTAAATATTGTTCTTTCCGCTCCTTTGTATAGAGAACAGTCAAAGTTTTAGGAAATAAACGAGGGATAATTTTTTTCTACACACCTCGTTTCGTTTGCTGCTTGCTTTGGTCTCCATCTGTTTTAAACTTATTAACTTTAATCTTAACTCCATTTCAGTTTTCTCAAATTCATTACTACTCCCCCCCCCACCCACCCCTCCCACACTTTTTTCTTTACGTACATTTTAAAAATCGCGAAAAAAAATTCTTACAGATATTTGGGAGCTCACACTACAAACACTACATTTTTGGAAAATGAAACCTCAGGAAGATAATTAAAGAGGGCTCAAACGTTGGGAAAACATGGCAACTGACTAACTGTACATCTTAAGCTTACTGTTCAATAGTCTCTGAGTTTCTCTGAAAATTTCTTGAGGCAAATAATGATTTTAGTTAAACACGAGGCTTGGCAACCAAAATGAACAAAATCTTGTGCCGGTTCGATGGCAGGACAATTTTAAAACTTTTTCTGCTTGAATGCCAGATAATACAAGCAGATGGCCACCAATAAAGCTTTTATAAACAGTCAGATAACATAACATCAGAACTCCAAAACGTCCACATAAAGCCACCAATGCAGCGATACTCAATAAGATGACCAGGAGTCGTTGATGAATCGCCGCTTTGTTTGTACATCCTATTTTTAACTTCGAAAACAAAATCTCCACAACTAACAAACATCTTAGCAACTTTTGTACTATTTCATGGGCTAAAGAACAACAAGAACATCGCAAAATGCAGACCGAAGTTGTTAAAGGAAGTCTTTGCCAAACCGCTGCAAAGAGCAATTTTGATGCGATCGGTGGTAAACTTCCCGAGACTTTGGGCCGAAATTCTAACTTAGACCGTGGATTAAGGCAACAAATAAACCTCTTCATCTGTTTACAAGTGGGTTATTTATGGGAAATAAACGTTCTTGTAGTCTGTGCTACATGCTTGCTTTTCTGGCCAAGTGGTCAGGGTGTCATTGGACTTCGAGTCCGTAGGTCCCGGGTTCGAATTCAAACTCTGAGCACTTCATGGATTTGTTTCACGGCAGTCTCGAGTTATAAATGCTTCGGCTTCGCTTGCAAATAGCCAAATGGTTTGTCTCCCGGCCCGCCAGCTGGGATTCTTAAAACATGTTTTGTTGCATTTGCAATATTTGTTTCAGTTGTTTGAGTGGCACGCCTGTGAAATAGCTGGTCTGTCATAAGGCAGTACCGAGTAGTGTTAAGCTCGTTGACCACTATAATCATCAATTTACAATTTACAGTTACTGATTAATTAAGGTAAAGAAGGCTTACATATTTGGGAATGCCAGATTAAAATCGATTTCAGACCGCAGGTTTGTTAAAGCTCGTCTAAACTTTGAGTTTAATTAAGAGATGCGAGCCTCCTCTGAACATTTCATCGAAATTGACGTCGAAACACTGTGCACGTTTAACCAACATGGCCGACACGACTGGCTGATTTTTTAGATTTTGGTGTATGAGACTTGTTAAAGATCAAACCTGCATCGCGCAAAAACAGTTTAACAGTCTCTTAAGACCTTGGCGGTAATTCTCACTAAATACGAAACAGATAACGGGGTTTATAGCACAATAAGCGTCAGCCATTAACGAAGCAATAACGCCGTAGATGTAGGCGAAACAAGGTAATGTGCTTTCCCGTGCGAAGACCATCAGAAGTTCAACAATACTCCAGGGTACCCAGCACAGGACGAACCCTAACACGATGGCAGTGGCCATCGTTAGCACGTTCCTGTTTCTTTTCTCGCGGACTTCCTCAGCACTAACCGATTGCTCACCTGGAACTTTCTCTGTCTTAAGCTTGATCAGGATGAAGCAAAAAAGTATTGACAAGAAAGCGATGGGGATATAAAGAAATACAACGAATAGTGCCAGAAAGTAATTTTTATAGGGAAAGGACTCTCCAAAGGCCTCAATCCACTGCCATTCACACACAAGCTGCCTTCCTGGATGCTCAATCAGTTTAATGGCCAAAAACAACGGAGAACAGGCACTCCTCGCTACGATCCACGTGGCGAGAATGAAGAAGGGACACCGCTTTGAACTGATGAGTGGAGAACGGAGAGGGAATACCACAGCTCCAAATTGATCCACTGCTATAAGTACCAGGCTCTGAATAGACACAAGACTGGAGACAATCGATAGGAAGAAGTTTAATTTACACACACCCTGGCCAAGAGCACCACTGATTAGCCAGAAGTCCACGTATATCCCTGTTAGATTAGTTGGGATATAGAATATTGGATACACCAAGTCGGACATGGCCATGTTGACGATGAAAAAGGCAGTAGGTTTTCTTAATATTTGAGTCCTGTAAACAATAACTGCCACGAAGGAATTGCCAAGTAGCGAAACAACAAGGATCAGGTAGTAAGCGAAAGTTTTTCCAATTTTTCCTGCTGTAGGATTCAGTGGACTGGAGCAGTTTGAACCATTGATCGTTGTGTTCATGTTTCTTTTTCCGTTGCAAATTCCTCTTCAAGTGTCTTTGAGAACGACATGCTGTTTAATTTATGTTACACGCGAAACTGGAACAACTAATAGATAATTAAGTCAACACGTCCCGTTGTCACTTGACAAAATGACGTTTGTAGTGGTGGCTTTTATCGATGTAATTTTGAGGCTGTATAAACTAACTTCAATAACATATAGGGAATTTCACGTGTACAAAATTTAGGAAGATAATTCCGGAAAAAACTAAGTTTCCTCCTTCAATTCATGTTGCAACGTCCGATCAAAAACAGTTCCTAATAAAAGAAATGAAAGTGACGGAAATTGCGGAAGTTCAAAAAAACTGCCGAGATGCAGTTTGCTGCTCCAAATTACCTCGCTTTCATTTTGAACTTTGTCATAACTGTAAAAAAGAACATTTTGAATAACACCCACAAATTTACCGGGGTAGTTTCTCAAAAATGATTCCATGAGGGTCGAAAAAACAAAGCAAAAACAATTCAAAGACAACCGGCCAATCAACACCAAATACGCAACAGCTAGACGGGCTGAACCAATCAGGAGTCAGAGAAAAAACAACCGATCAGTGCAAAGTGTGGGAACACGCGCGTAAGGCAAGGAAAGAGTCCACAATAGGGTTAATTCTCAGATCCCGCTATCCCGCTCTTTTTTTTCCAGGTAATCCCACCATCCCAACCTTCTTTACGTGAAAATTCTCGATCCCACCAAGATTAATAAAGTTCAGTATACGTAAAAAAGTGTAATCCCGTTTCCCGCTTCTAATCCCACGCGATTTTCGCACCCCGACTTCTCAAAACCCCGAAATCCCGCCGTCCCGCTCGCAACTGAAATTCCCACATCCTGCTGCTATTTTTGCTTCGCATCCCGAATATCCCCCCAAAAATACGTCAAATCCCGCATTCCGCCAAACCTATTGTGGACCCTCAGGCAACTCACAGTTGGCATGGTTTTGCTCCTGACTGGTCGAAATAAAAATTTTGCATTGTTAAGTATGCTTGATTAGAGGACACAAAATGAAAACGAAGGGCAAAACTTCATTACTTTCTAGTTTATTATCACTACTATTTTTAGTCTTATTTTAATCATTCTTACATCCAACTAAGAGTGGCTGATGCAATACTCACCATATGAAGAAAGGTTACTTCTTGTTGATAACACAGTTAACACAGCATCTGGTCAAACTGACAATGGTATTCCGACTTTCAATTTCAATTAAATAAGACAAGGTTTTAGCATACTAAGCGAGAAATGAAGACTTTTTCAGGACACTTCTGCAAGCTTTCATTTACTTCAGAACAAAGGACGTCCTATACATATATTAACATATATTAACAGACATAAATTAACTTACAAAGAAACCCAGTGTATTAACTGATCAGAATAAATATGAAGACGAAATCAGAGCTTCTACATTTCAAAAAATTAATCAAAAATTTTAAAATATACTTTCACTTATTAATTACGACTAATTTCGCGGGGATAAAGCATTTCATCGTTTCATTTCAAATGACCACGTTTGATGTTTTATAAATTTGTAATTAAGGGATATCGATTTAAAAATACAATTTACAGATATATTATGCCAGCACTGTAGTGTACTTTATTTGATTATTGTGGTAGATTTTGGGCTCTCTTTTAATTCACTTGAGATTTTATAAAACAGTTAGATCATGAATTGATTTGTTACTCGCCAATATAAAATTTTCTTCTTTGTGCCCCTCGACAATCTGATTTAAGTCTTCAATAAAAACTGTCAAAGACCATCGTTAACTGTATAGCGTTTGGACTGCTTTCGAATTTTCAATTTACCTTTCATTCGTTTTAGAGTTTCTCTGAACGTGGGTATTCTTAAACTGTATATAATGGGGTTTACGAGAGAATTTGTCGCATGTAACATGTTGGAAATGTAAACCAAGGCAAAAGAAAACTTGTATTGAGATAAGAAATAAACAGAGTAAAGCACAATACTTGGAATCCAAAATGCAAGAGATGCAGCTATCACAATAAACAGAGTCTTGGACAGTTTGGTGTTTTGCTCCACACTTTGTCTCTTATGTGCTGTGTCCATAGCAGGAACTCTGCGGTTAAGTCGTGTTCGGATTGCCATATAAGACACGCAGATCGTAGCCAAAGAAAAAGCTATTATAATTAAGAAAGCTATTAAATGATATCGAAAGTCGAAAAGGTCGTACACGGTCAGTAAACTCAGTGCACCCTGAGTTATTCCAGCAACCCACACAATAGCAACACTGTAGATGTAAGTTTTGGTGGTTGTAACTCGATGGCGAAGGGGCCAAATCAAAGCGAACGCTCGCTCTAGAGAAATAAGTACGAGAAAAAATACAGAAGCACTTGAAGCCATAGCTTGAAATGAAGTTGCTATAGTACTTTTCATTGGAGTTTTGTTGTCTCTGGATGTTCCAATATGCCGTGGAAAATCGTATGTTCCGACTCTCACAAAGTCACTGAATCCAACAAGAAGGTCTGCAGCAGCCAAGTTAATGAGAAGAAACGAAGTTCGTAGTAATTTTTTCCGGTGAATCCAGAAAACAAATATGGTGAAACTATTCCCGGTAACAATGATCAGAGATTGGAAAGTAGAAACGTACAAAACTGCAATGGCAGCTGTTTTGGACATAATTCGCGGCTTTGTTCTGGCTTATTCCTTAAAAAAGGCAAACGTTTTTGTTGTTGTTGTGTACTTTTCAGTGCAGTCTGCCAAGTCAACAAGAAGTCGCACAGATTGTATTCCGGGTAGTTTTCATGTGCAAGTGCTGTGTGGTACCCTGGAAGCAGAGTAAATTTATAGACCAAATGAGACAAAGGGTTTTGCATACTGTGTTAAAAGGTACACAAGTGCATTGTGTTAAGACTCTGGGTCGAGGGCGTATATCACGCGAGAGAAAGTAATTAAAAATGTTCCCATCACGAGAAGGCAGCTGCTTCGTTCACAGTTATATTACCCTCAGGAAAAGGAAAGTAGACCTTTGGTATCCTGGGTAGTAGTGTATTTTGTAAAATAACAGCTTTCATAAGACAGTTTTAAATAGTTCGTTAAGCCAAAAGTGAATTGAAGGTGCCTCTGATAGAATTCTTGCGTCAAATTTTAATTAAGACATTCAAATGTTTAAGCGCACTTAGTGAGTTTGCATGAAAGAAAATTTTAGTCACATCATATATGGGCACGTTGATTCACTTTCAAAAAAATACAAAAAAAATAACTTAGAAAGTAATCAAGATTATTACAGTAACTGATCAAAATTTAGAAATCTGAAGACGAAGCAACAGCTTCACGTGATTCGATATTTGCATTTTAGAAAATTAATCAAAAAATTTGAAAATACACTTACACTTATTAATTATGACTTAGGGAGATAAAACATTTCATCATTTCATATCAAATGATCCCGCTTGATGTTTTTATAAATTTTAATGAAAGGATGTCGATCTAAAAAATAGATTTACGGACAACATCATGCCGGTACCTTAGTGCCCTTTATTTGATCAGTGTGGTAAATTTTGGGTTCTCTTTTGATTGACTTGAGATTTTTTTATAAAACAGTTAGATAATGGACTGATTTGTTACTGGCCAATATAAAATGTTCTTCTTTTGCCCCTTGGTATTTTATTTTAATTTTTTGCAAAAAATCTTCAATTCCTATCGTTAACTGTGCAATGTTTGGACCGCACAGCACAGAAAGTTTAAACAAAAGCCAGAACTTCATTACTTTCCAGTCAGCCTCTATTATCAAGACTCTCTACAATCATGTTTCAGTCATTCTTTTAACCTAGGGTGGCAGGTGCAATAATCACGATCGGAAAGAAAGATTACTTCTTTCAGAGTACAGAGTCGTACAGATTACATAGCAGAAACCCAAATTAACCATACGAGGCTCTGCTTGCCGGCGGGAACTGTTTTCAAAATCAACTACAATTTTCACGAAAAACAATGGCGTCATTTATGGCAAGAAGCATTAATTCTATCCGCTGTCTGGATGCCTAAGACAACTTAAACGGGTCTCCCTTTTTTCAAAGTCTGACGGGAGTTTGGAATTGAAAACGTTTGCTGATAAATATTACATCAGCAGAAATCCTCTTATTGTTAGTATCTCTTTTCTTCGCCAGTTTCTTCACACTGTAAGCGTTTACTACTAAATTAGACTACCAGCAGCTTCTCTTTCCGCTCTGTGATAGTCGAGGGAAAAGTACACCCGAGCGAGCGCAAAAATCGCGTGCCACGCCGGTGAAAACGTGCCATGCGCGTGTTGCTTCACTTAGATAAGTAGTGTGCGTCGTCATTAATAATGTAGCTGCAGGATCAAACTGACATCGGGCGTTCAGATTTTAATAAAACTGAAAGTATAAGACAAAGGTTTTAGCACGCTGAGCGTGAAATGAAACGACTTTTTGACCTACATTATTCTCACTTTGTTTTACCTCGAAACAACTGTTTCAACAAAAATTATAACTTAGGAATTATTAGTGAAAAAATTGGTGATTGATCCGGCTGTCATGTTGAATCAAAACATGAACAGACCAAAATTAATCGGCAGGATAGACTCAGTGCTAAAAGTAATCTGGTAATAGGGACTTTAAGCAACGACGACGGCAACGCAAAGGAAAACGTCATTGAAATTGTGGTTTTCGGTTCTTTTATTCTTCTTCGCGATTATTCGGCCAACTCGTTTAACTTGTCTGATGTGGCCGAACTGTCCGGGAACTGAATTCGTAGGGACAGCGCTCAAGTTCAGGAGGAGAAAGAAAAATTCACCGTCGTGTGTTCCCGTTCTCCAAAAAACCTTAAAACTGGTCATTTCACGTTGTTGTTTTGCAGAGGACAGCAAAGAAATGTACCAGAATGTCTAACGCACATGCAGAGTCATTGTTTTGCTCATTAAAGCCTATTGTTTTTTGACGTTCTCGTTGCCGTCACCGTCGTGGTTGCTTAAACTCCCTAATATTTGCTCTACGGAATATTGATTAAAATTGTCTGTAAAAATAAACTAGCAAGCTTTAATTATGACCTAAGGTTTAAATAACAATGCTTTCATTTCAGTGGACTTTTGATGGTATTTCATAAATCTTTACCGCAGGGACTTCGAATTCGATTTTTTTTAATTTTCGGTCTTTGTCTGAATTAAATACAGATCGTTTTATAAAAAAGGAAGATCAATGAATGACTTGTTATTGACAAATTCCGTATTAAATATTGTTCTTTCCGCTCCTTTTTTAGGAAACAAGACTTAAGAGAGAAATAAACGAGGGATAATTTTTTTGTACTCACCTTGTTTCGTTTGCTGCCTGGTTTGGTGTCCATCTGTTTTAAAATTATTAACTTTAAACTTCAATTTTAACTCCCCTATATTTCTCAAAAAATTTGGGTCTTACTTCGGGTAGAAGACACAGAATTTGCAAAACAATTAGTGTATTGTATTCTTTATTGTACGGTAGGGCATTGTTTTCCCCTGTTCATCGTTTTGAGTTTTTGTGTCTATTGTTTTGCAAATTCTGTGTCTTCTACACGAAGTAAAAGCCAAAAATTTTTAATTTTCTCAAATTCATTACTACTTCTCCCCCCCCCCCCTCACCCACCCCTCCCACACTTTTTTTTTCTTTACGTACATTCTAAAAATCGCGAAAAAATTCTTACAGAAATTTGGAAGCTCACGCTACAAACACTACATTTTTGGAAAATGAAACCTCAGGGAGGTAATTACAGAGGGCTCAAACGTTGGGAAAACACGGCAACTGACTGTATTACCCCCTTACTGAAGAGCTCACAAACTTCTTTCAAACTACTTCGTAAACTGCATGTACATCTGCAGCTTACTCGTCAATAGTCTCTGAGTTTCTCAGAATATTTCTCGAGACAAATAATGATTTTAGTTAAACACGAGGCTTCGAAACCAAAATCAACAAAATCTTGTGCCGATTCGGTGACAGGACAATTGTAAAACTTTTTCTGAATGCCAGATCGATAATCAGTACAGGCAGATGGCCACCAATAAAGGTTTTATAAACAGTCAGAACTCCAAAACGTCCCCACATAGAGCCACCAATACAGCGATACTCAATAAGATGACCAGGAGTCGTTGATGAATCGCCGCTTTGTTAGGACATCCGATTTTCATCTTTGAACTGCAAGGTCTCCACAACTAACTAACATCTCAGCAACATTTTTACTGTTTCATGGGCTTGAGAACAACAAGAACATCGCTAAGCGCAGACCGAAGTTGTTAAAGGAAGTCTTTTGCAAACCGCTGCAAAGTGGAATTTTGATGCGATCGGTGGTAAACTTTCCCAGATTTTGCGCCGATTATTTAAACGAATTCTAACTTAGGCCATGGATTAAGGCAACAAATAAACCTCTTCATCTGTTTACAAGTGCGTTATTTATAGAACATAAACGTTCTTGTAGTCTGTGCTACATGCTGGCTTTACTGATTAATTACGGTAAAGAAGGCTTACATATTTGGGAATACCAGATTAAAATCGATTTCAGACCGCAGTTTTGTTAAACCTCGTCTAAACTGAGTTTAATTAACAAAAGCGAGCCTCCCCTGAACATTTCATCGAAATTGACGTCGAAACACTGTGCACGTTTAACCAACATGGCCGACACGACTGGCTGATTTTTTAGACTTTGGTGCACGAGACTTGTTAAAGATCAACCTGCATCACGTCAAAACAGTTAAAAAGTCTGGAGGTAATTCCCGCTAAATACGAAACAGATAACGGGATTTATAGCGCAATAAGCGTCAGCCATCAGATGTAGACGCCACAAGGCAATCTGCTGTTCCGTGCGAAGATCATCAAAATACTCCAGGGTACCCAGCAGAGGACAAAGCCTACCAAGATGGCAATGGCCATCTTTAGCACGTTTCTGTTTCTTTTCTCGCGGACTTCCTCGGCATTGACCAATTGCTCACCTGGAACTTTCTGTGTCTTAAGCTTGTTCAGGATGAAGCATTAAAGTATTGACAAGAAAGCGATGGGGATATACAGAAATACAACGAACGGTGCGAGCAAGTAATTTGTATAGGGCAAGGACTCTCCAAAGGCCTCAATCCACTGCCATTCACACACAAGCTGCCTTCCTGGATGCTCAATCAGTTTAATGGCGAAAGACAACGGTGAACAGGCACTCATCGCTACGATCCACGTGGCGAGAATGAAGAAGGGACACACCTTTAATTTGAACTGATGAGTGCATGGAGAACGGAGAGGAAATACAACAGCTCCAAATCGATCCACTGCTATAAGGGCCAGGCTCTAAATAGACACAAGACTGGAGACAATCGATAGGAAGAAGTTTAAATTTACACACAACCTGGCCAAGAGGACCACTGATAAGCGAGAAACCCACGTATATCCCTGTTAGATTAGTCGGGATATAGAATATTGGATACACCAAGTCGGACATGGCCATGTTGACGATAAAAAAGTTGGTAGGTTTTCGTCCCGTAAACAATAAATGCCAAATAACAAGGATCAGGCAGTAAGCGAACGTTTTCTCAGTTTTTTCTGTTTTAGGATTCAGTGGACGGGAGCAGCTTGAACCATTGATCGTTGTGTTCATGTTTCTTTTCCCGTTGCAAATTCCTCTTCAAGTGTCTTTAAAAACGACATGCTGTTTAATTTATGTTACGTCCGAAACTGGAACAACTAATGAAAAATTAAGTCAACACGTCCCGTATTTGTCACTTGACAAAATGACGTTTATATTGGTAGCTTTTACCGATGTAATTTTGAGGCTGTATAAACTAACTTCAATAACATATAGGAAATTTCACGTGTACAAAATTTAGGAAGATAATTCCGGAAAAAACTAAGTTTCCTCCTTCAATTCATGTTGCAACATTCGATCAAAAACAGTTCCTAATAAAAGAAATAAAAATGACGGAAATTGCGGAAGTTCAAAAAAAATCGCCGAGATGCAGTTTGCTGCTCCAAATTGCCTCGCTTTCATTTTGAACTGTGTCATAACTGTAAAAAAGTGCATTTTGAAAAACACCCACAAATTTACCAGGGGTAGTTTCTCAAAAATGATTCCATGAGGGTCGAAAAAACAAAGCAAAAACAATTCAAAGATAATTGGCCAATCAACACCAAATACAATGATCAGCCCTGGAATCAGAGTAGATCTGTAGATTATCACGAGAAAAGCCGAAATGAGACAGTGACCGCTCGTTTCCCTATTAAACGATCCTTGTAAAACGAAAAATAAACCTCTTGCTCTAAAGTAGAAGGGTACTTTGGGGGGCTACACATTTTACAAATGAGCTTTAATAAGTACTGCACGTTATTAAAATCGAACTACCAACAGCACTCTGGCTGTGAAACTTTAATTAAATGAGACAAAGGGTTTTGCATACTGTGTTAAAAGGTAAAAAAATTTCTAGTCGCATTGTGGGCTTATTGACTTCCTATGAAACCAATGTGTTAACAAAAACTGACTTATTACAAAGAACACGAGTGGATTGTTATAAGAGTTGGTCTCTGGGTCGAGGGTGCATATCACGAGAGGAAGTAAAATGTTTGCATTATGGGATGGTAGCTGCTTCGTTCACAGTTTAAAGATCCTCATAAGAAGAAAACTAAACTTTTGGTATCCTAGGTAGCAGTGTATTTTTGAGCAAGAGAGGAATTTTTCCGTGTTTACATTTCACTTTCAATGTGTATAAGTGCTGTGTGGTACCATGGAATCAGAGTAAATTAATCACGAGAAAAGTAGACATGATAACAGTTTGGAACGGTGAAGAACCGTTCCCCTATTATTTCATATCCTTGTGAAACGAAAAAACAAATCTCTTGCGTCCAGTGTAGCAGTGTACTTTGCAAGGCCACACCTTTCACTGGTGAGTTTTAATAAGAAATGTATGTCGTTAAATCGCACGGTCAGCATGTCAGTTTTAGTTAAATAAGACAAAGGTTTTTCCACACTGAGCGAGAAATAAAAACACAATCCCTGTCCAGAGTGCACACATTGACTCACTTTGAAACAAACGGTTAAGAAAACTTACTTGGAATGTGTACAAGTGCTATTGTTACCCTGGATCCAGGGCAAACATCACGGCAGAAAGTAAAATGTTCCACTGTGGATTGGTGACAGCTTCGTTCAGTATTATGAAATCCTCTTAAAAAGAAAAAATAAACCTCTGGTAACCAGGGTAACAGTTCCTATATTTTGTGGAATAACTCCTTTCAGAAGAGAGTTTTAATATAAAATAAAAGTGAATGGACTGCCAATAGTATTCTAGTGGTCAAATGTAGTTAAAACAACTGTTATAGCACACTGAGCGAGACTCAATGAAAAGACAATTTCAGTCACATCATGCGTACATCGATTCACTTTAAATCAAACATTTCAACAAAAATTAACTTACAAATGTAATCCAATCTATTAGCAGTTTAAAATTAAATATAAAAATGGAGTCAGAACTTTTGAAGTGATGTTTGCTTTTCAGAATATTAATTTAAAAAATTAAAATAAACTTACACACTTTCATTATGACTTAGGATAAACAATATTGATTTCATTTTAGCTATCACTATTGCAGATGAATTGGACCATAAATTTTTAATGAGTGCGTGGACGTCATAAAAATAGAGGGGGACATTGGGGTTTGCGGTGTTGGGTTGTTGCTGTATTTCGGTGAATAAAATCCTACCTTGCGGTATTGCAGAGATCTCAAACCCTCACGGTGTGCGATGTTTGTTTTTTAAACCTACGGTGGTCGGTGAAACGAAATTATTTGCGGTGTTGGGGTACTTGCTTGACCATTTTCAGAACTAAATTTCAGTAGCTTCTATCAGTCTTCGGTAATCCGTACCATTGTGACCCTTTGTCAAAACTAGTACGTTTAATATGTAACAAAATATAGTCGAATATTGTTTAGTTAATCTTTAATATGCTGCGGTATTCAGAGGCCCCCAACGTAATACAATTGGCAGATATACCTGTACGGAGATGTACTTCATTTGATTATTATTTTAAATTGTGGGTCCATTTTTAAGTCAAAAAGAAATTTTATAAAACAGGGAGATTCACTGCGGAAGGATTTATTATTGACAAATGTAAAATGGTCGCCTGTATGGCCCTTGCCTTTTGCTGTAAATCTTAAAAAAAAAATCTTTCAAATCCCATCGTTAACTGAGTAACGTTTGGACTGCCTTCGAATTTTCAGGTTATTTTTTAATCGTTTTAGAGCTTCTCTGAACAAAGGCATTCTTAAGCTATATATAATGGGGTTGACAAGGGAATTTGTGAGATGTAACATGGGGAAAATGTAAACCAGGGCGTCAGGAAAGATTTCTTGAGAAAAGAAATGAACGCAGTAAAGCACACTACTTGGAATCCAAAATGCAAGGGATGCAGCTATCACAATAAATAGAGCCTTGGAGGTTTTGGTGTTTTGCTTCACAATCTGTCTGTTATGTGCTGTGTCCATAGCAGGAACTCTGCGGTTAAGTCGTGTTCGGATTGCCAAATAAGACACACAGATCGTAGCCAAAGAAAAAGCTATCGAAAGGCAGAAAATTATTAAATAATATCGCAGGTCCAAAAGGCCACACCCAACTAGTAAACTCAGTGTACTCACAGTTATTCCAGCTGCCCACACAATAGCAACACTGTAGATGTAAGCTTTGGTGCTTGTTACTCGATGGCGAAGCGGCCAAATCAAAGCGAACGCACGCTCTAGAGAAATAAGTACGAGAAAAAACACAGATGCACTTGAAAACGCGACTTGAAATGGGGTTGCGATGTATTTAAGCCTTGACAGCCTTGTTTCACTGATTCTGGATACTCCAATATATCTTGGGAGTGCGTTCGTTCCGACTACTAAGATTTGCGTTAATCCGACAAAAAGGTCTGCAACAGCCAAGTTGATAAGAAGCAAAGAAGTTCGTTTTAGTTTGTTTCGGTGAATCCAAAAGACTAATATTGTGAAACTATTTCCAATGACAATGATCAGAGATTGGAAAGTAGCGACGCCCAAAACTGTAATGGCAGCTGTTTCGGACATAATTTGCAGTTTTATCGTGGCGTATTCCTGTGGTACCCTGGAAACAGGGTAAATTTCTAGATTATCACGACTAGAGACGATATGTTAACGCTATGAGACGGTCACCATTCGTTCCTCTGTTTTAAGAGCCTTGTGAAACGAAAAGCTAACCTCTTGCATATACTCTAGAAGTGTACGTTGTGTGACCTCACCTTTCTTAAGTGAGTTTTTAATAAGCACTGTACGTTGTCAAAATAGAACTGCCAAGAGCATTCTGGCTGTTGTGAGATCCCAGTTATATGAGACAAAGGGATTTGCAAACTGAGTGACAAAGTAAACATTTTCAGTCGCATTAACTGCCTTTGAAACAAACATCTCAACAAAATCTTATTATAACTGAACACAAGTGCATTGTGTTAAGACTCTGGATCGAGTGCGCATATCACGAGAGAAAGTAAAATGTTCGCATTCACTTTGAAACAAATTCTTTAATAAAAACTACCTTAGAACGCAATCTAATCGGTACAAGAAGGTTAAAATTAAATGAAAAAACAAAGTCAGAACTTTTAAAGTGATATTTGCTTTTCAGAAAATTAATTAAAAAATAAAATAAACTTGCACAATTTCATTATGACTCAGAATAAAACAATATTGATTTCATTTTAACCAAAATTATTGATGATGTTTCATAAATTTTCGATGAGCGCGTGGACGTCATAAAAATAAAATTGGCAGATATGCCTGTACCGAGATGTGCTTTATTTGGTTATTGTTTTAAATTCTGGGTTCATTTTTAAATTAAAAAGAGATTTTATAAAACAGGGAGATCAATGCGAAATGATTTATTATTGAAAAATGTAAAATGTTCTCCTTTATGCCCCTTGGCATTTTACTGAACATTTCATCGAAATTAACGTCGAAACACTGTGCACGTTTAACCAACATGGCCGGCACGACTGGCTGATTTTTTAGACTTTAAATTTGGTGTACGAGACTTGTTAAAGATCAACCTGCATCACGTCAAAACAGTTAAAAAGTCTGGACGTAATTCCCGCTAAATACGAAACAGATAACGGAATTTATAGCGCAATAAGCGTCAGCCATCAGATGTAGACGCCACAAGGCAATCTGCTGTTCCGTGCGAAGATCATCACAATACTCCAGGGTACCCAGCAGAGGACGAAGCCTACCACGATGGCAATGGCCATCTTTAGCACGTTTCTGTTTCTTTTCTCGCGGACTTCCTCGGCATTGACCAATTGCTCACCTGGAACTTTCTGTGTCTTAAGCTTGTTCAGGATGAAGCATTAAAGTATTGACAAGAAAGCGATGGGGATATACAAAAATACAACGAATAGTGCGAGCAAGTAATTTGTATAGGGCAAAGACTCTCCAAGGCCTCAATCCACTCCCATTCACACACAAGCTGCCTTCCTGGATGCTCAATCAGTTTAATGGCGAAAAACAACGGTGAACAGACACTCATCGCTACGATCCACGTGGCGAGAATGAAGAAGGGACACCGCTTTGAACTGATGAGTGTATGGAGAACGGAGAGGAAATACAACAGCTCCAAATCGATCCACTGCTATAAGGACCAGGCTCTGAATAGACACAAGACTGGAGACAATCGATAGGAAGAAGTTTAAATTTACACACAACCTGGCCAAGAGGACCACTGATAAGCGAGAAACCCACGTATATCCCTGTTAGATTAGTCGGGATATAGAATATTGGATACACCAAGTCGGACATGGCCATGTTGACGATAAAAAAGTTAGTAGGTTTTCGTCCCGTAAACAATAAATGCCAAATAACAAGGATCAGGCAGTAAGCGAACGTTGTCTCAGTTTTTTCTGTTTTAGGATTCAGTGGACGGGAGCAGCTTGAACCATTGATCGTTGTGTTCATGTTTCTTTTCCCGTTGCAAATTCCTCTTCAAGTGTCTTTAAAAACGACATGCTGTTTAATTTATGTTACGCCCGAAACTGGAACAACTAATGAATAATTAAGTCAACACGTCCCGTAATTGTCACTTGACAAAATGACGTTTATATTGGTAGCTTTTACCGATGTAATTTTGAGGCTGTATAAACTAACTTCAATAACATATAGGAAATTTCACGTGTACAAAATTTAGGAAGATAATTCCGGAAAAACTAAGTTTCCTCCTTCAATTCATGTTGCAACATTCGATCAAAAACAGTTCCTAATAAAAGAAATAAAAATGACGGAAATTGCGGAAGTTCAAAAAAAATCGCCGAGATGCAGTTTGCTGCTCCAAATTGCCTCGCTTTCATTTTGAACTGTGTCATAACTGTAAAAAAGTGCATTTTGAAAAACACCCACAAATTTACCAGGGGTAGTTTCTCAAAAATGATTCCATGAGGGTCGAAAAAACAAAGCAAAAACAATTCAAAGATAATTGGCCAATCAACACCAAATACAATGATCAGCCCTGGAATCAGAGTAGATCTGTAGATTATCACGAGAAAAGCCGAAATGAGACAGTGACCGCTCGTTTCCCTATTAAACGATCCTTGTAAAACGAAAAATAAACCTCTTGCTCTAAAGTAGAAGGGTACTTTGTGGGTCTACACATTTTACAAATGAGCTTTAATAAGTACTGCACGTTATTAAAATCGAACTACCAACAGCATTCTGGCTGTGAAACTTTAATTAAATGAGACAAAGGGTTTTGCATACTGTGTTAAAAGGTAAAAAAATTTCTAGTCGCATTGTGGGCTTATTGACTTCCTATGAAACCAATGTGTTAACAAAAACTGACTTATTACAAAGAACACGAGTGGATTGTTATAAGAGTTGGTCTCTGGGTCGAGGGTGCATATCACGAGAGGAAGTAAAATGTTTGCATTATGGGATGGTAGCTGCTTCGTTCACAGTTTAAAGATCCTCATAAGAAGAAAACTAAACTTTTGGTATCCTAGGTAGCAGTGTATTTTTGAGCAAGAGAGGAATTTTTCCGTGTTTACATTTCACTTTCAATGTGTATAAGTGCTGTGTGGTACCATGGAATCAGAGTAAATTAATCACGAGAAAAGTAGACATGATAACAGTTTGGAACGGTGAAGAACCGTTCCCCTATTATTTCATATCCTTGTGAAACGAAAAAACAAATCTCTTGCGTCCAGTGTAGCAGTGTACTTTGCAAGGCCACACCTTTCACTGGTGAGTTTTAATAAGAAATGTATGTCGTTAAATCGCACGCTCAGCATGTCAATTTTAGTTAAATAAGACAAAGGTTTTTCCACACTGAGCGAGAAATAAAAACACAATCCCTGTCCAGAGTGCACACATTGACTCACTTTGAAACAAACGGTTAAGAAAACTTACTTGGAATGTGTACAAGTGCTATTGTTACCCTGGATCCAGGGCAAACATCACGGCAGAAAGTAAAATGTTCCACTGTGGATTGGTGACAGCTTCGTTCAGTATTATGAAATCCTCTTAAAAAGAAAAAATAAACCTCTGGTAACCAGGGTAACAGTTCCTATATTTTGTGGAATAACTCCTTTCAGAAGAGAGTTTTAATATAAAATAAAAGTGAATGGACTGCCAATAGTATTCTAGTGGTCAAATGTAGTTAAAACAACTGTTATAGCACACTGAGCGAGACTCAATGAAAAGACAATTTCAGTCACATCATGCGTACATCGATTCACTTTAAATCAAACATTTCAACAAAAATTAACTTACAAATGTAATCCAATCTATTAGCAGTTTAAAATTAAATATAAAAATGGAGTCAGAACTTTTGAAGTGATGTTTGCTTTTCAGAATATTAATTTAAAAAATTAAAATAAACTTACACACTTTCATTATGACTTAGGATAAACAATATTGATTTCATTTTAGCTATCACTATTGCAGATGAATTGGACCATAAATTTTTAATGAGTGCGTGGACGTCATAAAAATAGAGGGGGACATTGGGGTTTGCGGTGTTGGGGTGTTGCTGTATTTCGGTGAATAAAATCCTACCTTGCGGTATTGCAGAGATCTCAAACCCTCACGGTGTGCGATGTTTGTTTTTTAAACCTACGGTGGTCGGTGAAACGAAATTATTTGCGGTGTTGGGGTACTTGTTTGACCATTTTCAGAACTAAATTTCAGTAGCTTCTATCAGTCTTCGGTAATCCGTACCATTGTGACCCTTTGTCAAAACTAGTACGTTTAATATGTAACAAAATATAGCCGAATATTGTTTAGTTAATCTTTAATATGCTGCGGTATTCAGAGGCCCCCAACGTAATACAATTGGCAGATATACCTGTACGGAGATGTACTTCATTTGATTATTATTTTAAATTGTGGGTCCATTTTTAAGTCAAAAAGAAATTTTATAAAACAGGGAGATCACTGCGGAAGGATTTATTATTGACAAATGTAAAATGGTCGCCTGTATGGCCCTTGCCTTTTGCTGTAAATCTTAAAAAAAAAATCTTTCAAATCCCATCGTTAACTGAGTAACGTTTGGACTGCCTTCGAATTTTCAGGTTATTTTTTAATCGTTTTAGAGCTTCTCTGAACAAAGGCATTCTTAAGCTATATATAATGGGGTTGACAAGGGAATTTGTGAGATGTAACATGGGGAAAATGTAAACCAGGGCGTCAGGAAAGATTTCTTGAGAAAAGAAATGAACGCAGTAAAGCACACTACTTGGAATCCAAAATGCAAGGGATGCAGCTATCACAATAAATAGAGCCTTGGAGGTTTTGGTGTTTTGCTTCACAATCTGTCTGTTATGTGCTGTGTCCATAGCAGGAACTCTGCGGTTAAGTCGTGTTCGGATTGCCAAATAAGACACACAGATCGTAGCCAAAGAAAAAGCTATCGAAAGGCAGAAAATTATTAAATAATATCGCAGGTCCAAAAGGCCACACCCAACTAGTAAACTCAGTGTACTCACAGTTATTCCAGCTGCCCACACAATAGCAACACTGTAGATGTAAGCTTTGGTGCTTGTTACTCGATGGCGAAGCGGCCAAATCAAAGCGAACGCACGCTCTAGAGAAATAAGTACGAGAAAAAACACAGATGCACTTGAAAACGCGACTTGAAATGGGGTTGCGATGTATTTAAGCCTTGACAGCCTTGTTTCACTGATTCTGGATACTCCAATATATCTTGGGAGTGCGTTCGTTCCGACTACTAAGATTTGCGTTAATCCGACAAAAAGGTCTGCAACAGCCAAGTTGATAAGAAGCAAAGAAGTTCGTTTTAGTTTGTTTCGGTGAATCCAAAAGACTAATATTGTGAAACTATTTCCAATGACAATGATCAGAGATTGGAAAGTAGCGACGCCCAAAACTGTAATGGCAGCTGTTTCGGACATAATTTGCAGTTTTATCGTGGCGTATTCCTGTGGTACCCTGGAAACAGGGTAAATTTCTAGATTATCACGACTAGAGACGATATGTTAACGCTATGAGACGGTCACCATTCGTTCCTCTGTTTTAAGAGCCTTGTGAAACGAAAAGCTAACCTCTTGCATATACTCTAGAAGTGTACGTTGTGTGACCTCACCTTTCTTAAGTGAGTTTTTAATAAGCACTGTACGTTGTCAAAATAGAACTGCCAAGAGCATTCTGGCTGTTGTGAGATCCCAGTTATATGAGACAAAGGGATTTGCAAACTGAGTGACAAAGTAAACATTTTCAGTCGCATTAACTGCCTTTGAAACAAACATCTCAACAAAATCTTATTATAACTGAACACAAGTGCATTGTGTTAAGACTCTGGATCGAGTGCGCATATCACGAGAGAAAGTAAAATGTTCGCATTCACTTTGAAACAAATTCTTTAATAAAAACTACCTTAGAACGCAATCTAATCGGTACAAGAAGGTTAAAATTAAATGAAAAAGCAAAGTCAGAACTTTTAAAGTGATATTTGCTTTTCAGAAAATTAATTAAAAAATAAAATAAACTTGCACAATTTCATTATGACTCAGAATAAAACAATATTGATTTCATTTTAACCAAAATTATTGATGATGTTTCATAAATTTTCGATGAGCGCGTGGACGT
This sequence comes from Siderastrea siderea, assembly GCA_964030785.1. NCBI lineage: Eukaryota > Metazoa > Cnidaria > Anthozoa > Scleractinia > Rhizangiidae > Siderastrea > Siderastrea siderea. The sequence continues at coordinate 2,149,779 of OZ034971.1, read as the reverse complement.
CATAAAAATAAAATTGGCAGATATGCCTGTACCGAGATGTGCTTTATTTGGTTATTGTTTTAAATTCTGGGTTCATTTTTAAATTAAAAAGAGATTTTATAAAACAGGGAGATCAATGCGAAATGATTTATTATTGAAAAATGTAAAATGTTCTCCTTTATGCCCCTTGGCATTTTACTGAACATTTCATCGAAATTAACGTCGAAACACTGTGCACGTTTAACCAACATGGCCGGCACGACTGGCTGATTTTTTAGACTTTAAATTTGGTGTACGAGACTTGTTAAAGATCAACCTGCATCACGTCAAAACAGTTAAAAAGTCTGGACGTAATTCCCGCTAAATACGAAACAGATAACGGAATTTATAGCGCAATAAGCGTCAGCCATCAGATGTAGACGCCACAAGGCAATCTGCTGTTCCGTGCGAAGATCATCACAATACTCCAGGGTACCCAGCAGAGGACGAAGCCTACCACGATGGCAATGGCCATCTTTAGCACGTTTCTGTTTCTTTTCTCGCGGACTTCCTCGGCATTGACCAATTGCTCACCTGGAACTTTCTGTGTCTTAAGCTTGTTCAGGATGAAGCATTAAAGTATTGACAAGAAAGCGATGGGGATATACAAAAATACAACGAATAGTGCGAGCAAGTAATTTGTATAGGGCAAAGACTCTCCAAGGCCTCAATCCACTCCCATTCACACACAAGCTGCCTTCCTGGATGCTCAATCAGTTTAATGGCGAAAAACAACGGTGAACAGACACTCATCGCTACGATCCACGTGGCGAGAATGAAGAAGGGACACCGCTTTGAACTGATGAGTGTATGGAGAACGGAGAGGAAATACAACAGCTCCAAATCGATCCACTGCTATAAGGACCAGGCTCTGAATAGACACAAGACTGGAGACAATCGATAGGAAGAAGTTTAAATTTACACACAACCTGGCCAAGAGGACCACTGATAAGCGAGAAACCCACGTATATCCCTGTTAGATTAGTCGGGATATAGAATATTGGATACACCAAGTCGGACATGGCCATGTTGACGATAAAAAAGTTAGTAGGTTTTCGTCCCGTAAACAATAAATGCCAAATAACAAGGATCAGGCAGTAAGCGAACGTTTTCTCAGTTTTTTTTTCTGCTTTAGGATTCAGTGGACGGGAGCAGCTTGAACCGTTGATCGTTGTGTTCATGTTTCTTTTCCCGTTGCAAATTCCTCTTCAAGTGTCTTTAAAAACGACATGCTGTTTAATTTATGTTACGCCCGAAACTGGAACAACTAATGAATAATTAAGTCAACACGTCCCGTTGTCACTTGACAAAATGACGTTTATATTGGTGGCTTTTATCGATGTAATTTTGAGGCTGTATAAACCAACTTCAATAACATATAGGAAATTTCACGTGTACAAAATTTAGGAAAATAATTCCGGAAAAAACTAAGTTTCCTCCTTCAATTCATGTTGCAACATTCGATCAAAAACAGTTCCTAATAAAAGAAATGAAAATGACGGAAATTGTGGAAGTTCAAAAAAAAATTGCCGAGATGCAGTTTGCTGCTCCAAATTGCCTTGCTTTCATATTGAACTGTGTCATAACTGTAAAAAATAACATTTTGAATGACACCCACAAATTTACCGGGGTAGTTTCTCAAAAGTGATTCCATGAGGGTCGAAAAAACAAAGCAAAAACAATTCAAAGATAATTGGCCAATCAACACCAAATACAATGATCAGCCCTGGAATCAGAGTAGATCTGTAGATTATCACGAGAAAAGCCGAAATGAGACAGTGACCGCTCGTTTCCCTATTAAACGATCCTTGTAAAACGAAAAATAAACCTCTTGCTCTAAAGTAGAAGGGTACTTTGTGGGTCCACACATTTTACAAATGAGCTTCAATAAGTACTGTATGTTATTAAAATCGAACTACCAACAGCATTCTGGCTGTAAAACTTTAATTAAATGAGACAAAGGGTTTTGCATACTGTGTTAAAAGGTAAAAAAAATTCTAGTCGCATTGTGGGCTTATTGACTTCCTATGAAACCAATGTGTTAACAAAAACTGACTTATTACAAAGAACACGTACGACTGGATTGTTGTAAGAGTTGGTCTCTGGGTCGAGGGTGCATATCACGAGAGGAAGTAATGGGATGGCAGTTGCTTCGTTCACAGTTTAAAGATCCTCATAAAAAGAAAACTAAACTCTTGGTATCCTAGGTAGCAGTGTATTTTTAAGCAAGAGAGGAATTTTTCCGCGTTTACATTTCAATTTCAATGTGTATAAGTGCTGTGTGGTACCATGGAATCAGAGTAAATTAATCACGAGAAAAGTAGACATGATAACATTATGGAACGGTGAAAAACCGTTCCCCTATTATTTCATATCCTTGTGAAACGAAAAAAAAACCTCTTGCGTCCAGTGTAGCAGTGTACTTTGCAAGGCCACACCTTTCACTGGTGAGTTTTAATAAGAAATGTATGTCGTTAAATCGCACGCTCAGCATGTCAATTTTAGTTAAATAAGACAAAGGTTTTTCCACACTGAGCGAGAAATAAAAACACAATCCCTGTCCAGAGTGCACACATTGACTCACTTTGAAACAAACGGTTAAGAAAACTTACTTGGAATGTGTACAAGTGCTATTGTTACCCTGGATCCAGGGCAAACATCACGGCAGAAAGTAAAATGTTCCACTGTGGATTGGTGACAGTCTCGTTCAGTATTATGAAATCCTCTTAAAAAGAAAAAATAAACCTCTGGTAACCAGGGTAACAGTTCCTATATTTTGTGGAATAACTCCTTTCAGAAGAGAGTTTTAATATAAAATAAAAGTGAATGGACTGCCAATAGTATTCTAGTGGTCAAATGTAGTTAAAACAACTGTTATAGCACACTGAGCGAGACTCAATGAAAAGACAATTTCAGTCACATCATGCGTACATCGATTCACTTTAAATCAAACATTTCAACAAAAATTAACTTACAAATGTAATCCAATCTATTAGCAGTTTAAAATTAAATATAAAAATGGAGTCAGAACTTTTGAAGTGATGTTTGCTTTTCAGAATATTAATTTAAAAACTTAAAATAAACTTACACACTTTCATTATGACTGATAAACAATATTGATTTCATTTTACCTATAACTATTGCAGATGAATTGGACCATAAATTTTTAATGAGTGCGTGGACGTCATAAAAATAGAGGGGGACATTGGGGTTTGCGGTGTTGGGGTGTTGCTGTATCTCGGTGAATAAAACCCTACCTTGCGGTATTGCAGAGATCTCAAAACCTCACGGTGTGCGATGTTTGTTTTTTAAACCTACGGTGGTCGGTGAAACGAAATTATTTGCGGTGTTGGGGTACTTGTTTGACCATTTTCAGAACTAAATTTCAGTAGCTTCTATCAGTCTTCGGTAATCCGTACCATTGTGACCCTGTAAATGATCTTTATGAAGATGCCGGAACAGAGTTCGTAAATTACTGTGTTGTTTTTTCTATGAGGAGGGGAAAGGTGGTGAAAACTACGGTGACTGATAAGAATAAAGTTTGGATGCCGGGTCAGCAGGAATAAAAAAAACCTTTTACTGAGCTGAGAGAATCCATTTGGTAAGATTGTAACACACGTTACCATTCTATATATCTGCATAACTTTAAACTGGTCCTTTTCAGTAAAGTGTAGACTGAGATCTTTTTTTCACAAAGCCATTTCGACCAATGTTGAAATACATTGTGGTGTCGGTGTCCGTGTTTCGTCAACTTTTCTTGCGCGCGGTGATGCGGTGTTTGTTTATTTTTTAGCGATGTTGCGGTATTCAGAGGCCCCCAAATTAATACAATTGGCAGATATACCTGTACGGAGATGTACTTTATTTGATTATTATTTTAAATTATGGGTTCATTTTTAAGTCAAAAACAAAATTTTATAAAACAGGGAGATCACTGCGAAAGGATTTATTATTGACAAATGTAAAATGTTCTCCTATATAGCCCTTGGCATTTTGCTGTAAATCTTTACAAAACAAAAAATCTTTCAAATCCCATCGTTAACTGAGTACCGTTTAGACTGCCATCGAATTTTCAGGTTATTTTTTAATCGTTTTAGAGCTTCTCTGAACAAAGGCATCCTTAGCTAGATATAATGGGGTTGACAAGGGAATTTGTCAGATGTAACATGGTGAAAATGTAAACCAGGGCGTCAGGAAAGATTTCTTGAGAAAAGCAATGAACGCAGTAAAGCACACTTCTTGGAATCCAAAATGCAAGGGATGCAGCTATCACAATAAATAGAGCCTTGGAGGTTTTGGAGTTTTGCTTCACAATCTGTCTGTTATGTGCTGTGTCCATAGCAGGAGCTCTGCGGTTAAGTCGTGTTCGGATTGCCAAATAAGACACACAGATCGTAGCGAAAGAAAAAGCTATCGAAAGACAGAAAATTGTTAAATAATATCGCAATTCCAAAAGGCCACACCCAACTAGTAAACTCAGTGTACTCACAGTTATTCCAGCTACCCACACAATAGCAACACTGTAGATGTAAGCTTTGGTGCTTATAAATCGATGGCGAAGCGGCCAAATCAAAGCGAATGCTCGCTCTAGAGAAATAAGTACGAGAAAAAACACAGATGTACTCGAAAACGCGGCTTGAAATGGGGTTGCGATGTATTTAAGCCTTGACAGCCTTGTTTCACTGATTCTGGATACTCCAATATGTCTTGAGAGTGCGTTCGTTCCGACTACTAAGATTTGCGTTAATCCGGCAAGAAGGTCTGCAGCAGCCAAGTTGATAAGAAGCAAAGAAGTTCGTTTTAGTTTGTTTCGGTGAATCCAAAAGACTAATATTGTGAAACTATTCCCAATAACAATGATCCGAGATTGGAAAGTAACGACGCCCAAAATTGTAATGGCAGCTGTTTCGGACATAATTTGCAGCTAGATCGTGGCGTATTCCTGCGGTACCCTGGAAACAGGGTAAATTTCTAGATTATCACGACTAGAGACGATATGTTAACGAGACGGTGACCATTCTTTCCCCTCTTATAAGATCCTTGTGAAACGAAAAACGAACCTCTTGCATATACTATAGAGGTGTACTTTGTTGGACCACACCTTTCTTAAGTGAGTTTTTAATAAACACTGTACGTTATCAAAATAGAACTGCCAACAGCATTCTGGCTGTTGTGAGATCCCAGTTATATGAGACAAAGGGATTTGCAAACTGAGTGAAAAAGTAAACATTTTCAGTCGCATTAACTGCCTTTGAAACAAACGTTTCAACAAAATCTTATTACAAAGAACACAAGTGCATTGTGTTAAGACGCTGGATCGAGGGCGCATATCACCGGCGAGAGAAAGTAAAATGTTCGCATTCACTTTGAAACAAATACTTTAATAAAAACTAACTTAGAAAGCAATCTTATCGGTATAAGAAGTTTAAAATTAAATGAAATAACGAAGTCAGAACTTTTAAAGTGATATTTGCTTTTCAGAAAATTAATTAAAAATAAAATAAACTTGCACAATTTCATTATGACAGGATAAATAATATTGATTTCATTTTAACCAAAATTATTGATGATGTTCATAAATTTTCGATGAGCGCGTGGACGTCATTTCAAATTCTGGGTTCATTTTTAAATTGAAAAGAGATTTTATAAAACAGGGAGATCAATGCGAAATGATTTATTATTGACAAATGTAAAATGTTCTCCTTTATGCCCCTTGGCATTTTACTGTAAATTAAATAAAAATGTTTCTGACTGTGCAAGTTTGCAATGGACTGCTTTTGAATTTTACAGCTTATTTTTTAATCGTTTTAGAGATTCGTAAGTCTTCACAAAAAAATCTTTCAAACCCCATTGTTGACTGTGTAACGTTTGGACTGCTTTCGAATTTTCAGTTTATTTTTCAATCGTTTTAGTGTTTCTCTAAACGTAGGCATTCGTAAACCATATATAATGGGGTTTACGAGAGAATTTGTCAAATGTAACATATTGAAAATGTAAACCAGGGCATCAGAAAACATTTCTTGAAACAAGTAATGAACACAGTAAAGCACAATACAAGGAACCCAAAATGCAAGAGATGCAGCTATCACAATAAACAGAGTCTTGGACAGTTTGGAGTTGTGCTCCACACTTTGTCTGTTATGTGCTGTGTCCATAGGAGGAACTCTGCGGTTAAGTCGTGTTCGGATTGCCAGATAAGACACGCAAATCGTAGCCAAAGAAAAAGCTATTATAACGCAGACGACTATTAAATAATACCGAAAGTCGACAAGGTCGTACAAGGCCGATAAACTCAGTGCACCCACAGTTATCCCAGCAACCCACACTATAACAACACTGTAGATGTAAGCTTCGGTGCTTGTTACGCGATGGCAAAGCGGCCAAAGCAAAGCGAACGCTCGTTCCAGTGAAATAAGTACCAGAAAAAACACAGATACAATTGAAAACACAGCTTGAAATGAGGTGGCTATATTTCCTTTGATTAATATCGGAGTTTTGTTTTCTCTGGATATTCCAATGTGCCGTGGAAATGCATGTGTTCCGAGTACTACAAAGTCAGTGAATCCAACAAGAAGATCTGCAACAGCCAAGTTAATAAGAAAAAACGAAGTTCTTTTTAGTTTGATGCGATGAATCCAGAACACAAATATGGTGAAAGTGTTCCCGGTAACAATGATCAGAGATTGGAAAGCATCGACGCACAAAACTGTAATGGCAGCTGTTTCTTTAAACATAATATGCAGCTTTGTCGTGGCCGCGTATTCCCCAAAAAGGCAAACGTTTTTGTTGCTCTTATGCTGTGTAGTTTTCAATGTAGTCCGCCAAGTCAACAACAAGTCGCACAGATATTGTAGTATCGGCCACTTTCAATGTGTACAAGCGCTCGGTGTAGTACCCCGGAATCAGAGTAAATTTGTAGATTTCCACGAGAAAAGTCAAAATGATCACACTGTGAGACAGTGACCGTTCGTTTCCCTATTATAAGATCCTTGTGAAGCGAAAAATAAACCTCTTGCATCTAGTATAGAAGTGTTGTTTGTAGGACCACACCTTTCACAAGGGAGTTTTAATAAGCACTGTATGTTGTTAAAATAGAACTGCCAACAGCGTTCTGGCTGTGAGATTTTAATTATATGAGACAAAAGGATTTGCATACTGAGTGAAAAAGTAAACATTTTCAGTCGCATAGACTCTCTTAAAACAAACGTTATTATGAAGTACACAAGGCATTGTGTTAAGTCTCTAGATCGAGGGCGCATATCACGAGACAAAAAAAAACTGTTCGCATTATGGGATGGCCGGTGCTTCGTACACTATTATACGATCTGACAAAAAGAAAACTAAACCTTTGGTATCCTGGATAGCAGTGTATTTTGTAAAATAACACCTTTCACAACAGAGTTACCTGATATAAAAATGCATATTCTCCTTACTGTTCTCCATACATTTCTTATGGAACTAGTGAGGAAAATTTGTCTAAATATCAAGACATCTTATCCTTCGTGATCACGTCCTTTCTTCTCTTCACTTGAATGTTTGAGCAACTGACTCACTGTTAAGGGTGAAAGGGTTAATAAGTTAAAAGAAAAGTGAATGGAACTGACAATAGTACTCTGGCGTAAAATTTTAATTAAACAAATGTTATAGCACAATGAGTGAAAACGGAGTCAGAACTTTTAAAGTGATATTTGCTTGTCAGAAAATTAATTTAAAAAATAAAATAAACTTGCAGACTTTCATTATGACTTAGGATAAAACAATATTGATTTCATTTTAACTTATCACTATCGGTAATGATTTACAATTTTTTTATTAGTGCGTGGACGTCCCAAAAATCAGTACAATTTGCAGATATGCCGCTACCAAGAGGAACTTGATTTGATTATTAAGCAAACAAGGAGGTTAGTTTCTAAAGAAACTGTGGTGCTGCGTCGGTGGGGACGTGAAACACAAAATTTTGGACTTACCAACTGAGTTAATAAGGTAAATTGGCCACCGTAAAGAGATTGAAAGCTGACGTTTCGAGCGTTAGCCCTTCGTCAGAAAATGTTAACGCTATGAGACGGTGACCACTCCTTCCCCTAGTACAAGGTCCTTGTGAAACGAAAAATAAGACCACACCTTTCACAAGTGAGTTTTAATAAGCACTGTATGTTGTTAAAATAGAACTGCTAACAGCATTCTGGCAGTTGTGAGATTTTAATTATATGAGACAAATGGATTTGCACACTGAGTGAAAAAGTAAACATTTTCAGTTTCAGTCGCATAAACTCTCTTTGAAACAAACGTTTCAAGAAAAACTTATTATGAAGAACACAAGCGCATTGTGTTAAGACTCTGGATCGAGGGTGCATATATATATTTCACGAGAGAAAGTAAAATGTTCGCATTAATTATGTGATGGCGGCTGCTTCGTACACTTTTATACGATCCTGACAAAGAGGAAATGTAACTAAACCTTTGGTATTCTGGATAGCAGTGTATTTTGTGAAATAACACCTTTCGAAACAGAGTTTTAATAAGTATTCGTTAAAACAAAAGTGAATGAAACTGCCAATACTATTCTGGTCTCAAATTTTAATTAAAACAAATGTTACAGCACACTGTTAAAGTGAGCCTTGCAGCATCTTGGTTTTGGGGAGTCATTGATTCACTGGATAAATGTCTTTTACAGCGGTGCCGAAAGCTGCGTTCTGAACAATGGATGGGCGGAAAATTTCTTCAAATTGTTCCGGGGTGTAAGACAAGGCTGCCCCCTTTCCCCCTACTTATTCATTATTTCAGCTGAAATCCTGGTAAATGCTATCCGAGCTAATCCAAATATTAAAGGGGTTATTGTTAAAAACACAGAAATTAAGTTATGTCAATGCAATATGCCGATGACACCACTTTAACACTAGATGGCTCCGAGAAGTCCTTCCAGGAGGCTTTGGCAATGTTAGAAACATTTGGAAACGTGTCCAGCCTCAGGCTCAATTACAAAAAGACAGAAGCTTTATGGATAGGCTCAATGTCTAACAGTAAAGTTGTTCTCTTCCCAGAAAAGAACCTCAAATGGCCGGAGCAAAAAGTAAAAGCATTAGGGGTCTGGTTTTCAAACGACCTACAAATATCCTTATCATTGAATCTTCTCGAAAAATTGGAAACGGCAAGAAAATGCCTTACCTCGTGGAGTCTCCGAAGGTTTAGCCTAATCGGGAAAATCGTTGTTTTAAAAAGCCTTGTGGTATCACAGCTATAGTTTATGTTTTGACATCCCTTCAATCAAAAGAGTCTATTATTAGGGAAGTAAATAGCCTTTTCTATGATTTTCTATGGGACGGGAAAAGCGATAAAATAAAGCGAAAAGTCATGACAAACGACTTTAAAGATGGCGGTCTTAGAATGTTGGACATTGAGTCTTTTAATAAAGCCCTAAAGTGCTCTTGGACTAAAAAAATATTTGGACGAGGAGAACAAAGGCAAATGGAAACTTTTCCTGGATTTCGAATTGGAATGTTTTGGGGGAAGATGTTTTTTACTTACAACCTGAGTAAAAATGACTTCTAAACCGCGTTCATTTTAAGGACCCTTTCTTAAAAAAAGTTCTGAATATCTGGACCGAAGTTAACTTTGAACCCCAGTTAAAATCGGTTGAGCATTTCCATTCTCAAATTCTTTGGGTTAACTCGGTGTTTAAAATCGCCAAAAAGGCATTTTTCTATTCTGGCTGGTCTAGGAGTGGCATTAATCAAGTCAGGGATTTGCTAAAGGACGATAACTCCTTTCTCTCGTATCAAGAATTTAAGTCAAAATTTAAATTCACACAGTGCCCTCTTACCTACTGTGGCGTTATTTCTATGCTTAAAATAGTAAAAAAGTCTCTGGGAAATAATCCAACGGAATCGATGAAGCACGAACCAATGACTTCTAAGTTAGAAAAAGCGAAAAAAGCAAGTCAACTCGTATACAAGGTCCTTGTAGAAAAAAAGGGATCTTTACCTGCCAAGAGTCAAGAAAAATGGATGTCGGATTGTAATTGTATCGAGATAAATTGGAAAGCAGCTTATCTGTTAACCCGCCAGTGCACTAATAGTTCAAAGTTCATTGAGTTTCAATTTAAGCTTTTACATCGGAGAATTCCCACAAATTCCTTCTTGCAAAAAATTGGCTTAAAGGAAAGCGGTAATTGCTCTTTTTGCGGTGTTGAACTTGAAACACTTACTCATCTCTTTTGGGATTGCGACGAAACCCAATGTTTTTGGTCTAAGATTGTGGCTTGGCTGAAAGAATGTAAATTGTTCAGGAGTCTTACATTCTAGAGATAACGACGGCTCTGGGCCTGAGGCCAGATACATCGAACTTGAAGCTACAAATTAACTATTGCCTCCTGCAAGCAAGGTTCTTTGTATAGTGTTGCAAAGTGAAGGGGAAAATTATAAGTTGGATCAATTTTTAGCAAATTCTCAAAAGAAACTTTGAAGTAGAAACAGCAGGCCACCCAAATAAATTGGAATTGAAAAAATGGACCCTTTTGTCCCCCTTCCTGTAGGTTTTTTTTTATTTATTTTTTTCTGGACGAACGTGACCCCAAGCTCTATCGCTTTAAACAAGAGCATAAGGCAATACATACAGTGTCTAAGGAAAAGCATGACGCACGTCTTGCCCCCTTTTTTCTCGTCCTAATTTCTTTTTTTCCTTATACTTTATTTCCTTCTAGTTTCTGCTTTATGTATTTTTGTCTACTTGTGTATTTAAGTTTAAAAGATTTTTTTGTAAATATTTGTAAAGCCTTGTTGTGTAATGGAATAAAACATCCGAAAAAAAATTTTTAAAAATAAATAAAGTGAGTCTGATTAACAGAATTGTAATGTATTCGCCTCGTTTTCATGGCAACCTTGGTTTCATGTACCATGTGCTCTCGCAGTCAGCCATGTGAGTTCTAGTTGAATAAATACTGTTTAGTTCGTTCAGCTGTTGTGTACTTGTTTACGATACGTTAACGTCCAAATACGCCACAAGAATGAAAGACAATTTCAATCACATTATGCATACATTGATTCGCTTTAAAAACAAATACTTCAACAAAAATTGACTTAGAAAGTAATCCAATCTATGTGCAGTTTAAAATTAAATGTTAAAATGAAGTCAGAACTGTACTGAGTGTTAGCTTTTCAGAATATTAATTTAAAAATTTAATAAACCTTTAAGTGCACTCTTTCATCAATATTGATTTCATTTTTAATTAACTTCTCACTATCGATAATGTTTTATAAATTGTGAATGAGTATGTGGACGTCCTAAAAATACAATTCGCAAATCTGGTAGTACCGCTATGTGCTATATTTGTTTATTGTTTTGAATTCAGGTTTCCTTTTTAGATTAAAAAAGAAATCTTGCAAAACAGCGAGATCAGCGCAGAATGATCTGTTATTGACAAATATAAAATGATATCCTTTTTGCCCTTTGGCATGTTGCTGTAAATCTTCACAAAAAATCTTTCAAATCTCATTGTTAACTGAGTAACGTTTGGACTGTTTTCGAATTTTCAGCTTATTTTTTGATCGTTTTAGAGCTTCTCTAAACAAAGGCATTCTTAAACTATATATAATGGGGTTGACAGGGGCATTTGTCAGATGCAACGTGGCAAAAATATTAACCAGGGCGTCAGAAAACTTTCCTCGAGAGAAGTAATGAACAAAGTAAAGTAGAAGACTAGGAACCCAAAATGCAAGAGATGTAGCTATAAAAATAAACAAAGTCTTGGACAGTTTAGTGTTGTGCTCCACACTTTGTCTGTTATGTGCTGCGTCCATAGCAGGAACTCTGCGGTTAAGTCGCGTTCGGATTGCCATATAAGAAACACAAATCGTAGCCAAAGAAAAAGCTATTGGAAGGTAGAAAATTATTAAATAATATCGCAAATAGTAAAATAGCAAACTCAATGCACCCACAGTTATCCCACCTACCCATACCATAACAACACTGTAGATGTAAGCTTTGGTGCTTGTTACTTGATGGCAAAGCAGCCAAATCAAAGCTGTTCCAGAGAAATAAGTACGAGAAAAAACACAGATGCATTCCAAAATGCAACTTGAAATGGGTTTGCAAAATATTTAAGGCTTGTTTCGCTGATTCTCAATACTCCAATGTATCGTGGGAGGGCGTATGCTCCGACTAATAAGATTTGTGCAAATCCAACAAGGAAGTCTGCAACAGCCACCTTGATAAGAAGTAAAGAAGTTCGTTTCAGTTTGTTTCGGTGAATCCAAAAGACAAATATTGTGAAACTTTTCCCAATTACAATGAACAGAGATTGAAACACAGAAACGCATAAAACAGCAATGGCAGCTGATCAGCTGTTTTATGCAGACATGTAGCTGTAGTAATGTGCAGGTTGCTAAGTAAACACGAATTCGGCTATATATCAGTAGCCTTGGCCACTTTCAATACACGTTTTAAATACCTGTTGATCTAAAGTTAAACGATCTACAGATGTCCAACGTTTCTTCCTGCGTCCCTGAAATAAGCCGAACCTCGTAAAACCAAAAAGAGATTTCTTGTAAGCCAGCAGTGTAACCGTGTATTTTAATGGACCGCACCTTTCACGAGAGATTTTCATTATTGGTGTCCGTGGTCGTGAACACAGCATCTGATCAAACTACCAATAGTATTCTGAGTTCACATTTTAATTAAATAAGCAAGGTTTTAACATACTGAACGAGAAATGAAAAGACATTTTCAGTCCCCGTCATGCAAGATTTCATTCACTTCAAATCAAACATTTCAATGAATAAGTAAACTAAGAAACGTCCAAATATTGGTTTTTAATTAATATTTATTTTTAGAATATTGCTTGATAATGTTTATGTTAACTTAGAATCTTTAAAAGAATGATTTCATTTCAACTGGTGACTATTGATCGTATTTTATAAATCCGGCTTTGATGAGTGGACATCCTAGACATACATATTATTGTTATGTTAGCACGAAGAGGTCAGATACCTTTAAATACTGGGTTCTCGTTTATTTTAAGTGTTTATATAACAGATTAATCATCCCTTGATTATATGTTCCCCCTTCACGACCTTTGATGGTTAATTGTATAACGTTTGGACTGCTTTCGAATTTTCAGTTTATTTTTCAATCGTTTTAATGTTTCTCTAAACATAGACATTCTTAAACTATAGATAATAGGGTTCACGAGAGAATTTGTCAGATGTAACATGGTGAAAATGTACACCACGACATCAGAAAACATTCCTTTAGATAATGAATGGACACAGTAAACTACGACACTTGGAATCCAAAATACAAGAGATGCAGCTATCACAATAAACAAAGTCTTGGACAGTTTGGTGTTTTGCTCCACACGTTGTCTGTTATGTGCTGTGTCCATAGCAGGAACTTTGCGGTGAAGTCGTGTTCGGATTGCCAGATAAGACACGCAAATCGTAGCCAAAGAAAAAGTTATTATAACACAGACGGCTATTAAATAATATCGAAAGTCCAAAAGGTCGTACACGGTCAGTAAACTCAGTGCACCCACAGTTATCCCAGCAACCCACACTATAAAAACACTGTAGATGTAAGCTTTGGTGCTTGTTACGCGATGGCAAAGCGGCCAAAGCAAAGCGAACGCTCGTTCCAGTGAAATAAGTACCAGAAAAAACACAGATACAATTGAAAACACAGCTTGAAATGAGGTGGCTATATTTCCTTTGATTAATATCGGAGTTTTGTTTTCTCTGGATATTCCAATATGCCGTGGAAATGCATGTGTTCCGAGTACTACAAAGTCAGTGAATCCAACAAAAAGATCTGCAACAGCCAAGTTAATAAGAAAAAACGAAGTTCTTTTTAGTTTGATGCGATGAATCCAGAACACAAATATGGTGAAAGTGTTCCCGGTAACAACGATCAGAGATTGGAAAGCATGGACGCACAAAACTGTAATGGCAGCTGTTTCTTTAAACATAATTTGTAGCTTTGTCGTGGCCGCGTATTCCCTAAAAAGGCAAACGTTTTTGTTGTGTAGTTTTCAATGTAGTCCGCCAGGTCAACAAGTCGCACAGATATTGTAGTATCGGCCACTTTCAATGTGTACAAGCGCTCGGTGTAGTACCCCGGAATCAGAGTAAATGTATAAATCATCACGAAAAAAGTCCAAATGATCACACTGTGAGACGGTGACCGTTCGTTTCCCTATTATAAGATCCTTGTGAAGCGAAGAATAAACCTCTTGCATCTACTGTAGAAGTGTTGTTTGCAGGACCACACCTTTCACAAAGGAGTTTTAATAAGCACTGTATGTTGTTAAAATAGAACTGCCAACAGCATTCTGGCTGTGAGATTTTAATTATATGAGACAAAGGGATTTGCATACTGAGTGAAAAAGTAAACATTTTCAGTCGCATAGACTCTCTTTAAAACAAACGTTATTATGAAGTACACAAGGCATTGTGTTAAGACTCTGGATCGAGGGCGCATATCACGACACAAAAAAAAACTGTTCGCATTATTTGATGGCGGCTGCTTCGTACACTATTATACGATCTGACAAAAAGAAAACTAAACCTTTGGTATCCTGGATAGCAGTGTATTTTGTCAAATAACATCTTTCACAACAGAGTTACCTGATATAAAAATGCATATTCTCCTTGCTGTTCTCCATACATTTCTTATGGAACTAGTGAGGAAAATTTGTCTAAATATCAAGACATCTTATCCTTCGTGATCACTTCCTTTCTTCTCTTCACTTGAATGTTTGAACAACTGACTCACTGTTAAGGCTGAAAGGGTTAAATAAGTTAAAACAAAAGTGAATGGAACTGACAATAGTACTCTGGCGTAAAATTTTAATTAAAACAAATGTTATAGCACAATGAGTGAAAACGGAGTCAGAACTTTTAAAGTGATATTTGCTTTTCAGAAAATTAATTTCAAAAATAAAATAAACTTGCAGACTTTCATTATGACTTAGGATAAAACAAGATTGGTTTCATTTAACTTATCACTATCGGTAATGATTTACAAATTTTTTATTAGTACGTGGACGTCCCAAACATCAGTACAATTTTCAGGTATGCCGCTACCAAGAGGAACTTGATTTGATTATAAATTAAGCAAACAAGGAGGTTAGTTTCTAAAGAAACTGTGGTGCTGCGTCCGTGGGGACGTGAAACACAAAATTTTGGATTTACCAACTGAGTTAATAAGGTAAATTGGCCGCCGTAAAGAGATTGAAAGCTGACGTTTCGAGCGTTAGCCCTTCGACAGAGCGAATCAAGGAATTGTGGGTTGCACTTGGTTTATATGGAGAGTGTTTTTCACGTTGCCATGTTCCTACCAATAGCGTAGCTCGACCACTCTCCATATAAACCAAGTGCAACCCACAATTCCTTGATTCGCTCTGACGAAGGGCTAACGCTCGAAACGTCAGCTTTCAATCTCTTTACGGTGGCCAATTTACCTTATTAATTCAGTTGATAAATCCAAACTGATTTTGTGTTAATTTGATTATTGTTTTATGTTCTGGGTTCATTTTTAGATTAAAAAGAAATCTTATAGAACAGGGAGATCAGCTAGTGCAGAGCGATTTATTATCGACAAAATATAAAATGCTCTCCATTTTGCCCCTTGGCCTCTTGCTGTAAATCTATTAGAAGGCCGTTCAAATCCCATTGTTAACTGTGTAACGCTTGAACTTCTTTCGAATTTTAAGCTTAACTTTTAATCGTTTTAGAGCTTCTCTGGACAAAGGCATTCTAGGGTTGAGAAGTGAATTTGTCAGATGCAACATGGTGAAAATGTAAACCAGGGCGTCAGGAAATATTTCTTGAGACAAGAAATGAATACAGTAAAGCACAAGACTAGGAACCCAACATACAAGAGATGCATCTATCACAATAAAGTGTGTGTTGTGCTCTACAATAAAGTGAGTGTTGTGCTCTACACTGTGTCTGTTATGTGCTGTGTCCATAGCAGGAGCTCTTCGGTTAAGTCGTGTTCGGATTGCCCGGCAGATAAGACCCACAGATCGTAGCCAAAGGAAAAGCTATTGTAAGTCAGAAAACTATTAAATAATATCGCAAGTCCAAAAGGCCATCAAAAAATAGAAAACTCATTGCAGCCACAGTTATCCCAGCTGCCCACACAATAGCAACACTGTAGATGTAAGTTTTGGTGGTTGTTACTCGATGGCGAAGCGGCCAAATCAACGCAAACGCACGCTCTAGAGAAATAAGTACGAGAAAAAACACAGATGTACTCGAAAACGCGGCTTGAAATGAGGTTGCGATGTATTTAAGCCTTGGCAACCTTGTTTCACTCATTCTGAATACTCCAGTTTGTCTTGGGAGTGCGTACGCCCCGACTACTAAGATTTACGTAAATCCGACAAAAAGGTCTGCAACAGCCAAGTTGATAAGAAGCAAAGAAGTTCGTTTCAGTCAGTCTGTTTCGGTGAATACAAAAGAGTGTTATTGTGAAACTATTTCAAATAACAATGATCAGAGATTGGAAAGTAGTGACGCCTAAAACTGTAATGGTAGCTGTTTCGGACATAATTTACAACTTTATCGTGCCGTATTCCTGTGGTACCCTTCAATCAGAGTAAATTTGTAGATTATCACGATAAAAGTCGAAATGTTAACGCTATGAGACGGTGACCACTCCTTCCCCTTGTGAAACGAAAAATAAGACCACACCTTTCACAAGTGAGTTTTAATAAGCAATGTATGTTGTTAAAATAGAACTGCCAACAGCATTCTGGCAGTTGTGAGATTTTAATTATATGAGACAAATGGATTTGCACACTGAGTAAACATTTTCAGTCGCATAAACTCCCTTTGAAACAAACGTTTTAACAAAAACTTATTATAAAGAACACAAGTGCATTGTGTTAAGACTCTGGATCAAGGGTGCATATATATATATATATATATCACGAGAGAAAGTAAAATGTTCGCATTAATTATATGATGGCGGCTGCTTCGTACATTTTTATACGATCCTGACAAAGAGAAAATGTAACTAAACCTTTGGTATTCTGGATAGCAGTGTATTTTGTGAAATAACACCTTTCAAAACAGAGTTTTAATAAGTATTCGTTAAAACAAAATTGAATGAAACTGCCAATACTATTCTGGTCTCAAATTTTAATTAAAACAAATGTTACAGCACACTATTAAAGTGAGTCTGATTAACAGAATTGTGATGTATTCGCCTTGTTTTCATGGCAACCTCGCTTTCTTGTACCATGTGCTCGCGCAGTTAGCCATGTGAGTTCTAGTTGAATAAATATTTTTTAGTTCGTTCAGCTGTTGTGTACTTGTTTACGATACGTTAACGTCCAAATACGCCACAAGAATGAAAGACAATTTCAATCACATTATGCATACATTGATTCGCTTTAAAAACAAATACTTCAACAAAAATTGACTTAGAAAGTAATCCAATCTATGTGCAGTTTAAAATTAAACGTTAAAATGAAGTCAGAACTGTACTTTAAGTGTTAGTTTTTCAGAATATTAATTTAAGAAATTTTAATAAACCTTTAAGTGTACTCTTTCATCAATATCGATTTCATTTTTAATTAACTTCTCACTATCGATAATGCTTTATAAATTGTGAATGAGTATGTGGACGTCCTAAAAATACAATTTGCAAATCTGGTAGTACCGCTATGTGCTATATTTGTTTATTGTTTTGAATTCAGGTTTCATTTTTAGATTAAAAAAGAAATCTTACAAAACAGCGAGATCAGCGCAGAATGATCTGTTATCGACAAATATAAAATGTTTTCCTTTTGGCCCGTTGGCATGTTGCTGTAAATCTTCACAAAAAATCTTTCAAATCTCATTGTTAACTGAGTAACGTTTGGACTGCTTTCGAATTTTCAGCTTATTTTTTAATCGTTTTAGAGCTTCTCTAAACAGAGGAGGGCGTATGCTCCGACTAATACTGATTTGTGTAAATCCAACAAGGAAGTCTGCAACAGCCAAGTTGATAAGAAGTGACGAAGTTCGTTTTAGTTTGTTTCGGTGATACCAAAAGACAAATATTGTGAAACTATTCCCAATTACAATGAACAGAGATTGAAACACAGTAAAATATTGTGAAACTATTCCCAATTACAATGAACAGAGATTGAAACACAGTAATGCATAAAGCAGCAATGGCAGCTGTCTTCGACATGTAGCTAGTAAGGCTCGCAGCCTAGAACGTTTTTTCCTTTTTTTGCGTACTGTGCAGATTGCTAAGTAAACGCGAATTTGGCTATATGCTAACCTTGGCCACTTTCACTTGGCAACCTTCCTGCTTCCCTGATATAAGCCGAACCTCGTAAAACCAAAAGAAGACCACTTGTAAGCCAGCAAGCAGTGTAGCCGTGTATTTTAATGGACCACACCTTTCACAAGAGATTTTCATTATTGGTGTCCGTGGTCGTTAACACAGCATCTGCTCAAACTACCAATGGTATTCTGAGTTCAAATTTTAATTAAATAAGACAAGGTTTTAACATCCCGAGCGAGAAATGAAAAGACATTTTCAGTTCCTGTCATGTGAAGCTTTCATTCATATCAAATCAAACGTTGCAACGAAGAAGAAAACTAAGAAACTTATCCAAATATTGGTTTTTAAAGGATCTTTAAAGAAAGAAATGATTTCATTTCAACTGATCAGTTTTGATCGTATTTCATAACTCCGGTTTTAATGAGTGAACGTCCTAGACATACATATTATTGTTACGTTAACACGAAGAGGTCAGATATACTCAGGTATAATAAGGACTGGGTCTGCAAGTATCTGATCCAGAAAGTAATGGGGGTGGTTTATCTTCGAAAGGAAACATGTGATAAGTATGAGACTTGGTCATGGCCTTTATCCTGCTGATGTAGTATTTTTGACATTGACATATCCATGGCAACACATTGCGTGACCAATTAAGGTTTTACTTCCGGTTTTGTTCTTTAGGGCTTCTGCACACTAGGAAAAAATACGTTCACCTGGCATTTCCAGTGATTGCGTTTCTACCTTTATGAGGTACTTTCCAAATGTAACTGGAAAGGTGGTCTCCCTACCCTGGATGAGGGTCTTATCGCTATTGCGTGACAGCAAAATCATGACATTTCAATGACCACGTGACCTGGACACGTCTTCCAGATAATTTCGTGTAGAACTTAATGCAAGGAAAACTATTAAGACGTCACTTTGTAAGTTAGGTTTGCATAAGTTCTCCTGCATCTCGCCTAAAGAATAATATCGAAATTCAATACCTTAATTAGTCACGTGATCCCTATTGTGACAGCTGTTTATCAGAATGAGCCTTCGTAACAAGTTTCATCTTTTTGCTTAATTTCGTGTCAATAGGTTGCATACTTACTGAGATAGACCACCCCCCTTCATTTTTGAATGTACCTCAAATGACCCAGTCCTTAATATACCTGAGTACCTTTAAATACTGGGTTCTCGATTATTTTAACAGATTAATCATCCCTTGATTACATACAAACATACATGCATGCATACATACATACATACATACATACATACATACATACATACATACATACATACATACATACATACATACATACATACCTAATTGCAATAACGTTGTCATACAAAAATAAAAAAAGGTAAAAGAAAAAACCCAAATAGGGATAAATTAGGCACGCTAACTACATTCAGAGAATTGATCTGAAGATTGGTTAAGGCTCAAAAGGTCTTTTAGGTGGCCAATTTAACTTGTTTCAACTCATCTGATATCAAATTGAAGTATCACACCGTCGTCCATAAGTGCTTTGACATGTATGAAGATCTAAGAATATAATTTGCATGGCTAATTAATTCCTATTTGGCTTTTTTCTTTATTCTTTTTTCCTTTTTTGTATGACAACGTTATTGCAATTAGGTGTACATACATTCAATAGAATATACAATAGAATTAAAACTATTTACATTAAGAGCAGTTCTGGCTATTAAAACTATTTACATTTAGAGCAGTTCAGGCCATGTCTGGCAACGACTTCCATGGATTAGTGGCAGAATAAGTAAATGAATTTAAACCATGTGTAGTGGTCCTTGGTTTCGGAAGGACGAGCTTTCTGGCCCCCTTAAGACCACAGCCTGAAGTTCTTTCGAGAAGGCGCGAACTCAGGTACTGAAGAGGGCGCGAGACCATTCACACCTTTATAAGCCAGAACAAGCATATCCCGTAGACGCCTATCCTCAAGTGATGTCATACCCAGCTTTGTAAAAAGTGCTTGGTAACGGGACTTTTGGTATCGTTTAGAACAACTCGGAGCACCTGTTTGTTTAGCAACTCTAGCTTATCTACGTTCCTAGCACCACCAAAAACCAAACGCAAGAAAAATAAAGAAAAATAGGCAGTATAAAGGCCTTATAAAGACGAGTTTTAACATCGCGTGATACTAAATTCCGAAAGCGTTTGAAAAGTTTCAGGACCTTTGATTGTTAATTGTATAACGTTTGGACTGCTTTCAAATTTTCAGCCTATTTTTCAATCTTTTAAGTGTTTCCCTAAACATAGGCATTCTTAGACTATAGATAATGGGGTTCACGAGAGAATTTGTCAGATGTAACATGGTGAAAATGTACATCAGGACATCAGAAAACATTTCTTTAGATAATGAACGAACACAGTAAACCACAACACTTGGAATCCAAAATACAAGAGATGCAGCTATCGCAATAAACAGAGTCTTGGACAGTTTGTTGTTTTGCTCCACACTTTGTCTGTTATGTGCTCTGTCAATAGCAGGAACTCTGCGGTTAAGTCGTGTTCGGATCGCCAGATAAGACAAGCAGATCGTAGCCAAAGAAAAAGCTGTTATAAGGCAGGAGGCTACTAAATAATATCGCCAGTCCAAAAGGTCGTACAAGGCCAATAAACTCATTGTACCCTGAGATACTCCAGCTACCCACACTATAACAACACTGTAGATGTAAGCTTTGATGCTTGTTACTCGATGGCGGAGCGGCCAAATCAAAGCGAAGGCTCGTTCCAGTGAAATAAGTACGAGAAAAAACACAGATGCATTCGAAAATACAGCTTGAAATGGAGTTGTGATATTACCTTTGCTTGGAGTTTTGCTGTCTCTGGATATTCCAATATGCCGTGGAAAATCGTATGTTCCGATTCTCACAAAGTCAATGAATCCAACAAGAAGGTCTGCAACAACCAAGTTAATAAGAAGAAACGAAGTTCGAAGTAATTTTTTCCGGTGAATCCAGAAAACAAATATGGTGAAACTATTCCCGGTAACAATAATCAGAGATTGGAAAGTGGAAACGCACAAAACAACAATGGCAGCTGTTTTGGACATAATTCGTGGCTTTGCTGTGGCGTATTCCTTAAAAAAGGCAAACGTTTTTGTTGTTGTTGTATACTTTTCAATGCAGTCGGCCAAGTCAACAAGAAGTCGCACAGATTGTAGTCTCGGTCACTTTCAACGTGTACAGGTGCTGTGTGGTACCTTGGAATCAGAGTAAATTTGTAGATTATCACGATAATGAAAAGTCGAAATGATAACGCTATAAGACGGTGATCGTTCCTTTCCCTATTATAAGATCTCTATTAAACGAAAAATAAACCTCTTGTTCTAAAGTGGAAGTGTGCTTTGTGGGACCACACCTTTCACAACTGAGTTTTAATAAGTGCTGTATGTTGTTAAAATCGAACTGCGAACAGCATTCTGGCTGTGAAATTTTAATTAAATGAGACAAAGGGTTTTGCATATGGCGTTAAAAGGTACACAAGTGCATTGTGTTAAGACTCCGGATCGAGGGCGTATATCACGCGAGAGAGAAAGTAATTAAAAATGTTCCCATTATGGGAAGGCAGCTGCTTCGTTCACAGTTATATTACCCTCAGGAAAAAGAAAGTAAATCTTTGGTATTCTGAGTAGTAGTGTGTAGTGTATTTTTGAAAAATAACAGCTTTGATAAGACAGTTTTAAATATGAAATTATGAATATATGAAATTCACATATTTGAACTGCGGAATGAAGAAATAAATGTAAAGAAGATCCTCGCAGTTATTAGCGCTACTTATGCATTTGCGAAAAGAAAGCCTGGAAAAATCAGGCTTGCCGGGATTCGAACCCTGACCTCTGTGATACCGGGTATATTACGAACCAATTTAATGACCAAGCTCCCAGTTGGCTTGATAGCTCAATTGGTTAGAGCGCTACACCGGTATCGCAGAGGTCAGGGTTCGAATCCCGGCAAGCCTGATTTTTTCAGGCTTTCTTTTCGCAACTGCATAAGTTGCGTTAATAACTGCGAGAAAGCCAATGCCATGCACAATTTTTAAGAAAAACCTTACGAGATTCTTGATGGATAAACATTTTTAGACGATAAATAAATATTTTTTTAGATGTACGACGTATTGTTAATAGATAATTATTTGTAATTAGTTTCTTTTTTAGGACAGTAGGTAGTTTTAGTAGTTTTAATCATTGTATATTTTATATTTTAGATCTGTGACATTTGTATTTCTTATTTTAGATTTTAATACTTTTTATCTTATGGAGGACCTCCCTGAAAACCACGTATTTACGTGACGGGCACTTCCTCTTTAAAGATTGTTTTTATTATTATTATTATTATTATTATTATTATTATTATTATTATTATTATTATTATTATTATTATTATTATTATTATTATTATTATTATTATAGGATCTTCTTTACATTTACAGTTTTAAATAGTTCGTTAAACCAAAAGTGAATTGAAACTACCTCTGATGGATAGTAAACAAGGAGATTACTTTCTAGAGAAACTGTGGTGCTGCGTCGGTGGAGACGTGAAACACAAAATTTTGGATTTATCAACTGAGTTGATAAGATAAATTGGCCACCGTAAAGAGATTGAGTGCTGACTTTTCGAGCGTTAGCCCTTCGTCAGAGCGAATCGAGGGGCTAACGACGAAGGGTTAACGCTCGAAGGGCGACCAAGGACGACGAAGGGTTAACGCTCGAAACGTCAGCTCTCAATCTCTTTACAGTGGCCAATTTACCTTATCAACTCAGTTGATAAATCCAAAATTTTGTGCCTCTGATAGTAGTCTGGCGTCAAATTTTAATTAAAACGAATGTTTAATGTAAGCGCACTAAGTGAGTCTGAATGAAAGAAAATTTTAGTCACCTCATATAAGGGTACATTGATTCACTTAAAAAAATCGAGAGAAAAAAATAACTTAGAAAGTAATCCAGTCTATTAACTGATCAAAATTTAAAAACGTGTAGACGGAGTGAGAGCTTCAAGTGAAATTTGATATTTCTAGCTGTCCAACGTTTTCTTCCTGCTTCCGTGATATAAGCCGAACCTCTTAAAACCAAAAAGAGATTTCTTGTAAGCCAGCAGCAGTGTAGCCGTGTATTTTAATGGACAACTCCTTTCACAAGACTAAGATGTTTTCATTATTGGTGTCCGTGGCCGTTAACGCAGCATCTGATCAAACTACCAATAGTATTCTGGCTTCAAATTTTAATCAAATAAGACAAGGTTTTAGCATACAAAGGAAGAAATGAAAAGACATTTTCAAACTCCTATGCAAGCTTTCATTTACTTCGAACCAAAGCACGTCCTAGACATACATATATTAACATAAATTAACTTACAAAGTAATCCAGTCTATTAAGGAGGTTCGCGCCAATTGTTTCTGCGCATCCTTACTGCGCACGCAATTCACTTCGTGATGTCATGCCACGTCATGCATTGAGTGCCCGCGCTGTTGAAGAAATGTGGAGATATTTAACAATTATCCTGCGAAATCGCGCGGAATATCACCTGATACTTAGCCGACGAGGCCGTAGGCCGAGTTGGCTAAATCAGGGGATATTCCGCAAGATTGAGCAGGATAATTGTTTTATTATTCGACAAATTCCCATCGCCTACCATTTTCAGAACGAGAAAAACTAGGGCTCTATGATAAAAACGCTAAAAGCTAGCAACACATAAGCTTAATAAAAATCAAAACAGAACTTCAAGAAATCGAAGTTTACTACCGTTCACTTAAAAAGACTTATTTACGAACTCATGTTTGTTAATGACAAGACAAAGGAAAAAAAATATTGCTACCTTACCGAGAATAAGTCCTCTTTCTGTGAATTAAAATCTTTTCAACTTTAGTCTTTACAACTTTCCATGAGCAAGTGTGCTGCTTCGTTCGCAATAGCACTTTCTTGGTTGAGTTCTCACTATGAAAATTCCAAGTCAACCTCTGGATATCTTTGTGAGCTGAAGCAAATACTTGTTGACTTTTTGAGAGTATTTAATCGTGGAAAGTTTCTTCCAGAGAGTTAAAATTTACGGAGAACACTGCTAAAACTGCCTCGCTTTTCAAAATGGCCGCCAAACAAGCAATGAAAGAAAATCTGCAGTGTACTTCCAAATATGGTAATTTACGTATATCGCAGGATATCTGTCATGTACGGATGACAGTTATTGAGGGCTTCCTTACCATATATGGGCATAGTGACAATTTGTTGAATAAAAAATAGCGCTAGTGGGCACTTTAATATCTATACACGGGTTTAACTCTCTTAAATGTTCGGTGATCCCATATTTTCTTTTGATAGATCACTTTCTTTGTCGATTATCTACGTTTTGTGAAAAATTAAAGAAAATCTGTACTGTAGAAGTTTGATTTTTTTCAACTTTTCTGCCCTCGCATCATCGAATTCCACTATTATTGAAGCTGCACGGTGTTCGCTAAAGTCCATCTTAGAGGTTGAGTTTAACTAAAAGGATGACACCGGTTCAAATTATTTACTTAACAGACCCACTTAAGTAAAATTTGACTAAGAAAGTGACTCTACAGCGAATCATTTTTAATATTTTTCAACTAACAAGCACTGAGGCCATGTCGAGTTACGAGGGCCTATTTGTCAAAATTGGGGTAGTTTTTGACGCGCTTTATTTCGAAAACGAAGTCGGTGACCCCCCAATTTTTTTCCATTTCTGACGTAGCTAACTCATTATCTGACTGTAGCCAACGTACGACAAAAATCTGTATTGTATAAGTTTTTCGCGCGAACGTCCTTAAGGCCGCGGGTGACAAGCTGCTCATGAAAAAATTTATAAGGTAAAATTTTGGTGGAGGTCTCACTCTTTATATCTTAAACGTTTGGAAGCCGATTCCGTTGAAACTTAACAGAGAGCTTGGGGAATGGTGGAAGTGCAGCAAGGTTGTTTTTTGTTTGATAGATTGCACTTTTTTGCGATGCTTTGAGCTTCCAAGTTTAAGATTTTGTAAAACACGACTCTGTGTCCAAGAATTCTTCACGTGGAGAAGACAACGCTTTTTGGTTTTACCACTCGCTGATCAGTTGAAACCTCTATTGTGTTACAACAGAAGCCGATTTTGGGATCTCGACGTCAACTAAAAGTTGTAGGCTTTTAAATGAGTAAAATCGTCATAGTTTAAATTTGAAGCCTTCAATATTCTGTCAAAAAGCCTGTTTGAAAAAATTGCTTCTGTTGTGACAATCTACAATCCACCTAGTTTATCTGCCTGTGGTGTCAGTTCAGGAAATTTTATATCCACGCTGTATTTTTGGACACAAAATTGGTGGTTTTAGGGCTTCCGAAGGCGTACCGAATAAACATGCACGAATGTTTAAAAGAATTCGTCATTATACTAATTATGGAAATTAAATTCTAGTAGTTATTGTTCACTATCCAGAAAAGAATATAAGCGTTTCCAAAGCTCTATGTTAGCTATAAGGAGAATTGTTTTAGTTTTAATCGTTTTGTTTTGTTGGAAAACTTCTCTAAAAAGTTTCTATTAACGTTTCAGCGTAGAAAAAAGCCGGACTTCAACAGTATTTTTTATTTACAAATGCTTGAAAGACACAAGATATCCGTGGCACACGATTTAACCCACGTGCAATTATTGATTCAGAAACTGAATGTTTTACTGAAGAGCCTATTCATGAATATTTCGCGCAATGTCGCTACCATTCGTCGCACTTCGTGCATACGCTTTAAATAAATGAATACTGATGACCTTGTTTCTCACCCGCGGCCTTAACTGATCAGAATTAAATATGAAGACGGAATCAGAGCTTCAAGTGATATTTGCATTTCAGAAAATTAGTCAAAAATTTTAGAATATACTTACAATTATTAATTATAACTTAGCGGGATAAAACATTTCATCTTTTCATTTCAAATGATCTCGCTTGATGTTTTTATAAATTTTTAATGTAGGACTGTCGATCTAAAAATACAATTTACAGATATGCCAGCACCTTAGTGTCCTTTATTTGATCAGTGTGGTAAATTTTGGGTTCTCTTTTGATTGACTTGAGATTTTATAAAACAGTTAGATCATGAATTGATTTCTTAATAGCCAACATAAAATGTTCCTCTTTTTGCCCCTAGGCAATCTGATTGAAGTCTTCACAAAAAAACTGTCAAACATCATCGTTAACTGTATAGCGTTTGGACTGCTTTCGAATTTCCAGTTTATACTTCATTCGTTTTAGAGTTTCTCTAAACGTGCAGGGTATTCTTAAACTGTATATAATGGGTTTTACGAGAGAATTTGTCGCATGCAACATGTCGGAGATGTAAACCAAAGTAAAAGAAAACTTGTTTTGACATAAGAAATAAACAGAGTAGAGAACAATACTTGGAATCCAAAATGCAAGAGATGCAGCTATAACAATAAACAGAGTCTTGGACAGTTTGGTGTTGTGCTCCACACTCTGTCTGTTATGTGCTGTGTCCATAGCAGGAACTCTGCGGTTAAGTCGTGTTCGGATTGCTATATAAGACACACAGATCGTAGCCAAAGAAAAAGCTATCATAAGTAAGAAGGCTGTTAAATAATATCGAAAGTCCAAAAGGTCGTACACGGTCAGTAAACTCAGTGCACCCACAGTTATCCCAACTACCCACACTATAACAACACTGTAGATGTAAGCTTTGGTGCTTGTAACTCGATGGCAAAGCGGCCAAATCAAAGCGAACGTTCGCTCTAGAGAAATAAGTACGAAAAAATACACAGATGCACTCGAAAGCACAGCTTGAAACGAAGTTGCTACATTGACTTTGATCGGAGTTTTGTTGTCTCTGGATATTCCAATATGCCATGGAAAAGCATATGCTTCAATTAGTACAAACTCAATGAATTCAACAAGAAGGTCTGCAACAGCCAAGTTAATAAGAAGAAACGAAGTTCGTTTTAGTTTGTTTCGGTGAATCCAGAAAACAAATATGGTTAAACTATTCCCACTAACGATGATCAGAGATTGGAAAGTAGCGACACCTACTGAAAACTGTAATGGCAGCTGTTTCAGACATATAATTTGCAGCTTTATCGTGGCTTATTCCTTAAAAAAGGCGAAGGCTTTTGTTGCTGCTTTTGTAACTTATATGATGATTTTAGAAAGATTCTTTTCATTAAAATCAATGAACGAAATACGTTATTCACAAATTACACTAACCAACCACCATGATAAAGTATGTTTTCTTTTTAACAATACTGATTCATATATCAGCAGGCTAACTGCTACTTTCATTTTTCAAGCATTTGAAAGACGAAAGAAACATAATAATATTTAATTATACCATTCAATTATATTTGTATTTCCTTTTTCACTATTCCAAACTCTCATAATTGTTTATTATATTTCAATCGGTAAACCCATGTATAGAAATGGTAATACAGAATAAACTTGTTGTTGTTGTTGTTGTTGTTGTTGTTGTTGTTGTTGTTGTTAGTGTACTTTTGAATGCAGTCGGCCAAGTCAACAAGAAGTTGCACAGATTGTAGTCTCGGTCACTTTCAATGTGTACAAATGCTGCGTGGCACTCTGGAATCAGAGTAAATTTGTAGATTATCACGACAATAGTCGAAATGTTGGCACTATGAGACGCTGACTGTTCGTTTCCCTATTATAATATCCTTGTGAAACGAAAAATAAACCTCTTGCTCTAAAGTAGTAGTGTACTTTGTGGAACCACACCTTTCACAACTGAGTTTTAATAAGTACTGTATGTTGTTACAATTGCTAACAGCATTCTGGCTGTGATTTAAATTAAATGAAACAAAGGGTTTTGCATACTGACTTAAAAGATAAAAACATTTTCAATAAGCAGCGCGTTGTGCGCTTATTATTGACTTCGTTAGAGACAAACGTTTCAAAAAAAAAACTTATTATAAAGTACACGAGTGCATTGTGTTAAGTATTCTATTCGTAATGCAAGGCAATGCGAATGTCAGATCGGACCACTGACTTATTAAAAAAAAAAAGAAAAAGAAAATATGAGCAATGGTTATCCTCGAACCTAGTATATTTCAGCCGTGATTGGCTGTTACTCGGACTCGGGTAATAGCATTTGCTATCCCCTCAGACAAAAGCGGCAGTCGCCCCGCGCGAGTTTTTGCCCATCTATCAGAAAACAAAATAACTGTGAAAGGCTGGCTACGAACTTCAGTTGTATAAGCTGAAAACAATTATTCACCTTAGTGTTATGAAATATCCAAGCTATTCATCTCTGTTCTGGTAAACAATTCTTAACCGGCTGTCGCATCTCCAACAGAACCTGTTTCCCTTCTTGAATCTGATCAGTCTGATGAATACTATTTTACAGTAATTTACTACTCATTATCTAGAACTCCCGCTTTGTCGAACAAAGCGAAAGAGAGTGGAGAGTGAAATAGCGGGGGTCTACGTGTATTTGCAAATGAGGTATAGTGTCTAAATTTCCAATCAAAAGGAACAAAAAGTAAACAGACTACTGTTTATTTTATACTAATTGAAAAGTGGTGTCAACAATGGAATATTACGTAATACTGCCAACTAACGCTAGATTTGTCGATTACTAATGGGTTATTTCAAATAAAAAAGTGCACTCGGGTACTAGAATACAAATGTAAAGCTAATATAAGAAGCTGTATACTAATCAACTAAGACGAAACTAAGAATTCATAATTTTTTAGATTGAACGTGATACGGAAGCAGGTCATATCTGATCAACTGTCCCGCTATGTTTACATTTTGGAAAAATTTCGAAAGAGCTTTTTAAATTGAAAACTTTTGCTTTAGGGAAAAAATTTCAGTGTGACATTTGCATGAAAATGGCATTCCGTTTTCTTCCACTCCAAGCGGCGGAAAATTAGTACTTCTTATCAGATTATTCCGATATTCGACCCTCGAGATATTTTTTGATGCTCTCATGAAACGTTCTAGATCACGAATCACCAGAGTCAATTGTTCAGTTTACTGTCCTTTGCCAGCCGCATTTAAGTGCAAACAATACTGAGCAAACAAGCATCACCATTAAAATCATTTTTGCGACACTCTGTCGCTAGGCCAAAAAAAAGCCAACAGTTATCTTTCGTCGCCATGTCTAACACAGCAGCCATTGTCATATGCAGTGTTGCTGCGTTTGAGTCACTGGTCATTCTCATTGCCAATAGTTTCACTGTATTTGTTTTCTGGACTCACCGAAACAAGTTAAAGCGAACTTCATTTCTGCTTATTAACTTAGCCGTGGCGGATCTGCTTATTGGCTTCACGGAACCCATAGTAATTGGCACGATTGCAATTTCACAGCGTTTTGAGGAACAAAATTACAATGGAAACATTTCAACCGCATTTCAAGCAACGTTTGCATCCGCGTCCGTGTTTTGCCTTGTTTTGATCTCTCTGGAACGAGCATTCGCTTTGATTTGGCCGTTTCGCCATCGAACTTCAAGCACCGCAACTTACATCTGCGGCGTGGCTATTGTGTGGGCCGCTGGAACAACCGTTGGTATGTTGAGTTTACTAGCTGTATTCAGCATTGTAAACTTCGTCAATTGGATAGTCGCCTATTACTGTATCATCACCTTGTCTTTACTTATCGTCTGCGCTTCGTATTTGTCAATCAGAAGAAAGCTTACTCGTAGACTGAATCCTACTATGGACACAGCTCATAATGGCAACAGACAAAGCCCTGAAGAACACAATGCTAAACTCTCCAGAACTCTGTTTATCATGATAGCTGCGTCACTTGGGTTTTGGCTTCCAAGCACTGTGCTTTTTTCTGTTCATGTCTTGTGTAACAAGTGTCTTCCAATACCTGTAATTTATACTTCTACCATGTTACATTTGGCTAATTCTCTCGTTAATCCAATCATTTATAGCTTTAGAATGCCTGTGTTTAGAGACGCTCTAAAGCGAGTCAGGCTGAGAAAAGAGTCAAAAGAGTATACAGTTCACTATAAGCCTTGAATCCTCAGTGTTGAACACCTGAAAAACAGCAGAGAAATGATATACAGTGCATAATTTTTTTAATAAACGCCTAAAACCCAGTAACAAAATAAAATGACTTATTGTGCTAAATCGCCGTCTTCTTTGTACACTCTAGGACCCTCCCTGGTGAAGTTTGATTACTGTTATAATATTCATGCAGAAGGGTGATGATGAGTATTACTAAGAAAGCATGTCAAAGTCACCCAATACAAGAAAAACTGATTAACCAAAAGACGTAACATATCTTTTCATAGCTTCTTTTGTCGGTTTAGCGAATCATAAGGGTATGTTTCAATTACATATACCACAACAGTTTGATGTTATCCATTCTCATTCAGCAATAAAAGCGGGTCGGGCGCCTGATAAAAGCGACAACCACGTTGAGGATCAGTCTTTTTAAACCGGCGATTACAGTTCTAGCCGCGTGCTGTTGCATCTTCTTTGGTCGATAACATGCATGGAATATTCTACTGAAAGTGGAACCTCCCCTTTCGCCCACACCGCTGATCCCCTCTTTTCTGTACCTGAGAGAATGCTGAATCACACGTTCAATCCATTCTAGCAATATTCTTTATCTTATTTTCCGAGCCCGTATTGTTCAGCCTGTAAGCATTGCGAGAAGTATTAGTTAGGTTGTATCACATGGGATATTAACTTTATCATTATTTTTTTTAATGTTCTTTCATTACAATTTGCCAACCTCGTTCCCAGGGCTTTTCCGGTTTTCTTTTCTTTTTCTTTTTTGTTGGGGGGTGGGGGGGGGGGGGGATGTGAGGTTGTGCAATATGCGTCATTTCCTAAATCTCTCCTCTGGTACTGCGGCATTTCAAGTAATGGCACAACTGTTCCTACACCAGAGTGCTTCAGCTAGCGAAAATGTTGTGTCCAATGGCATTATTGACGTTGGATCAGCAGGCCCATCTAAAAATGCAATTTACAGATATGCCAGCACCTTGGTGTACTTTATTTGATCATGGTGGTAAATTTTGGGTACTCTTTTGATTGACTTGAGATTTATAAAACAGTTAGATCAGGGATTGGTTTCTTAATGGCCAATATAAAATGTTCTTCTTTTTGCCCTTCGGCAATCTGATTTAAGTCTTCACAAAAAAAAAACTGTCAAACATGATCGTTAACTGTATAGCGTTTGGACCGCTTTCGAATTTTCAGTTTATTTTTCATTCGTTTAGGAGTTTCTCTAAATGTGGGTATTCTTAAGCTATATATAATGGGGTTTACGAGAGAATTTGTCGCATGCAACATGTCGGAAATGTAAACCAAAGCAAAAGAAAACTTGTCTTGAGATAAGAAATGAACAAAGTAAAGCACAATACTCGGAATCCAAAATGCAAGAGATGCAGCTATCACAACAAACAAAGTCTTGGAAAGTTTAGAGTTGTGCTCCACACTTTGTCTGTTATGTGCTGTGTCCATAGCAGGAACTCTGCGGTTAAGTCGTGCTCGGATTGCCATATAAGACACGCAGATCGTAGCCAAAGAAAAAACTATTATAATTAAGAAGGCTGTTAAATAATATCGATAAGGTCGTACACGGTCAGTAAACTTAGTGCACCCACAGTTATTCCAGCTACCCACACTATAACAACACTGTAGATGTAAGCTTTGGTGGTTGTAACGCGATGGCGAAGGGGCCAAATCAAAGCGTACGCTCGCTCTAGAGAAATTAGTAAGAGAAAAAACACAGATGCACTTGAAGACACAGCTTGAAACGAAGTTGCTACATTAACTTTGATCGGAGTTTTGTTGTCTCTGGATATTCCAATATGCCGTGGAAAAGCATATGCGTTTTAGTTTGTTGCGCTGAATCCAAAAGACGAATATTGTGAAACTATTCCCAACAACAATGATCAGAGATTGCAAAGTAGCGACGCCCAAAACTGTAATGGCAGCTGTTTCGGACATAATTCGTGGTTTTGCTGTGGCTTATTCCTTAAAAAAGGCAAACGTTTTTGTTGTTGTTGTGTACTTTTCAAGGCAGTCTGCCAAGTCAACACTGAAGAAGTCGCACAGATTGTAGGCTCGGTCACTTTCAATGTGTGCAAGTGCCGTGTAGTACCCTGGAATCTGAGTAAATTTGTAGATTATCACGACAAAAGTCGAAATGTTAACGCTATGACACGGTGACTGTTCGTTTCCCTATTATAAGATCCTTGTGAAACGAAAAATAAACCTCTTGTTCTAAAGTAGAAGTGTACTTTCACCTTTCACAAGTGAGTTTTATTTGTATGTAGTTAAAATCGAACTGCCAACAGTATTCTGGCTGTGAAATTTTAATTAAATGAGGCAAAAGGTTTTGCATACTGAGTTAAAAGGTAAAAACATTTCCAGTCGCATTATGCGCTTATTGACTTCCTTTGAAACAAACTTTTCAACAAAACTCAATTATTATGAAGTACACAAGTGCATTGTTGTAAGAGTTAGACTCTGGATAGAGGGCGCATATCACGGCAGAAAGGAAAATGTTCGCATTATGGTATAAAATGTTCTTTTTTTTGTCCGTTGGCATTTCGCTAAATAAGTCTTCTCAAAAAATCTCTAAATCCCATCGTTAACTCGATAACGTTTGAACTGCTTTCCAATTTTCAGCTTATTTTTCAATCGTTTTAGAGTTTCTTTGAACACACGCATTCTTAAACTATATATAATAGGGTTGACAAGAAAATTTGTAAGATGCAACATGGTGAAAATATAAGCCAGGGCGTCAGACATTTCTCGAGATATGTAATGAACACAGTAAAGTACAAGACTTGGAACCCAAAATGAGAGAGATGCAGCTATCACAAAAAACAAAGTCTTGGAGAGTTTAGTGTTTTGCTCGACTGTTCTGTTTTTT
The DNA here is from genome assembly GCA_964030785.1 of Siderastrea siderea. Lineage (NCBI taxonomy): Eukaryota > Metazoa > Cnidaria > Anthozoa > Scleractinia > Rhizangiidae > Siderastrea > Siderastrea siderea. The sequence continues at coordinate 2,116,644 of OZ034971.1, read as the reverse complement.
ACCGAATCCATGGCAGGACCTCTGGAAGTAAGTCTTTTTCTGATCGCCAGATAAGACACGCAGATTGTTACTAATGGTAAAGCTATTACAAAGCATAAGCTATTATATAATATCGGAACTAAAAAATGTCGTAAAGAGCCAGCAAAGGCAGAACACCCATAGTTACTCCAGCTACCCACACTATAACAACACTGTAGATGTAAGCTTTAGCACTTGTAGCTCGATGACGAAGCTGCCAAATCAAAGCGAACGCTCGCTCTAGAGAAATAAGTACGAGATAAAACACAGATGCACTCGAAAACGCGGCTTGAAATGAGCTCAAAATACCAAAATTTCTAAAACTCGTTTTGTTGACTTTGATTTCTCCAATGTTTCGTGGAAGGTGAAAGGTTCCGAGGACGAGTATACTGATCTTTTAATCCCCGGCAAGAAGGTCTGCAACGTCCTTCAATTTGGTTCTGTGAATCCAGAAAACAAATACGGTTGCAGAATTGCCATTAAAAATGATGAGAGATTGCAAAATATTAACGCACAAAATTGCAATTACAAATGTTTTAGACATGCATAACCCGCAGCTATGACCCGTCTTTCACACATCGAATCGTTTTTGCTGTGATTTTTGAATGGGTTGTGAAGTGGACATGCTTGCTTCGTCTGCTTTTAGTGGTCTCATACACTGGATCCTTTGTAGACTTTGTATCAAGAGAAGGGTACAAACGTTCCCATAACCAAACAGTATCGGATCAAGATCCTTATAGGGACACTAAGACACTTACATCTGGGGCGGCTAGCAGTTAAGTTAAGAGGGAACGTTTGAAAGAGCACCAAGATAGTTGGTGCACCCATTGTTAAAAAAAAACCCTAGAGTACAGCTACCAATAGTATTCTTGCGGTCTAACTTTAATCATACTGAATAAGACAAAGGGTTCAATTCACTGACGAAAAGGTGACAAGACATTTTCAATTCACATGTCATACTCTTATTATCTGCAGTAAATCAAGTTTATAATATTATGATGATAATATTTTAACAGGGAAGACCTATGTGTTTTTCAAGTTTGAGTATAAACTAAACTTACGAGCACACACCCAAAATATAATCCTATAATAGCAATATAAATACTACTGCTACTATTACTATTACTATTACTACTACTACTACTACTTCTACTACCACCCGACCACCACCACCACTACTACTACTACCACTACCACTACTACTACTACTACTACTACTACTGCTGCTGCTGCTGCTGCTGCTGCTGCTGCTGCTGCTGCTGCTGCTGCTGCTACTACTACTACTTCTACTATTACTACTACCACTACTACCACTACTACCACTACTACTACTACTACTGCTACTGCTACTGCTACTGCTACTGCTACTGCTACTGCTACTGCTACTGCTACTGCTACTACTACTACTACTACCACTACTACTACCACTACTACTAATAATAATAAAAACAGTAATAATAATAATAATAATAATAATAATAATAATAATAATAATAATAACAATAATAACAATAATTCGTTTGATGAATCTAAATTTTTGTGATTTATTTTAACCGTCTTGCGTTTTCATCCTTCGGCGGCTCGCCGCTCGCCCTCGGATACCCGGCCATTTCCAATTCTTCACGTGTTCAACTATCTCTGATGAAATATAACAACTAGTTAGAGGGTCCACAATAGGTTAGGCGGAATGCGGGATTTGGCTAATTTTTGTGGCGATATTCGGGATGGGAGCTGAAAATAGGAGCGGGAAGCGGGAATTTCAATTGAGAGCGGGAGCGAGATTTTGTGTTATTAAGGGGTCGGGATGCGAGAATCGCAAGGGGAAAGTAGCGGGATAAGGTATTTTAATTTTGACGAGACTGCATGATTTGACCGGCGCAGGCTGATACAAATGGATCGTTTGTGAATGAAGTGCGTCAGCTTGCAAGTGATGCATTGATCAAGGAAGAGTAGCCTTAATGTCAAGCTATTATGAGTCCTTTTGTGTTAATTTCGGAAAGAGGTATCGGGCACATGTCGTGTTGCATTTCTTATCCATTGTGTAAAGGTATGTGAGGTTTTCATCATGAGAGTAGAAAACTATTTAAAAAATTAGGCGGGATCGGGATTTTGACGTAAAGAAGGGCGGGACAGCGGGATTAACAGGAAAAAATAGGCGGGATGGCGGCTAAGAACCCTATTGTCGACCCTCTAGTTAGTCTCCTTTACATCACTCTGTCATTGGTTTAAAAGCTCACGCCATTTTCTCAGCGCGCTTTCTCGTGCTTGACTCCACTTTTGCGCGTACTTGCCTCGAATTCTATCGATATCTATCTTTGAAGCTACCTCATTTCAAGTAGAACTGATTGTACAGATGCAAACGATGAGTTCTGCCAACCCAATTTTCAGTACTACCGTGCGTAAGCAAAACATATTTCAGTGTTCGTTACGCAAGGCAATGCGCATGTCAGATCGGACCACTATTTATTAAACAAAAAAGAAAAAAGAAAATACGAGCAATGGCTTTTCTCGAACCTGGTATATTTCAACCTTCTTTTACGCTCTCTGATTGGCTGCTACTCGAACTCGGGTTAGCATTTGCTATAACCTTAAGGAAAAGCAGCAGTCGCCCTTCCCGAGTTTTTGCCCATCTCTCAGAAAACAAAATAACTGCGGAAGGCTGGCTACGAACTTGAGTTGTATAAAAAAGAAACAATTATTCACTTGTGTGTTGTGAAATATCCACGCTATTCATCTCTGTTCTGGTAAGTAATTCTTAACCGGCTGTCGCATCTCGAACTCCCGCTTTCTCGAACAAATGTACGCTTCGTTGGAGAGTGCCAAATAGCGGGGGTGTATGTGTATTTGCAAATATAAGGCAGTGGTGTCTGAATTACCAATCAAATAGAAGGAAAAAGTAAACCGAGTGATGTTAATTTTATTCTAATTGAAAAGTGGCGTCAGCAATGGAATATTACATGATATTGCCAACTAACGCTAGATTTCTCGATTACTAGTGGGTGCATCTGAAAATAAATTATTTAAAAGGTGCATTCAGGTATATCAGACTAGAATATAAAATGTAAACCCAATATAAGAAACTGCCGTACTAATCAATTAAGTCGAAACTAAGAACTTATGAATTTTTTTTTTTTAGATGGAACGTGATACGGAAGCTGGTAATATTTGATCAACTGTCCTATGTTTGCATTTTGGAAAAATTTCGAAAGTGCTTTTTAAATTGAAAACTTTTGTTTCCGTGAACATAAAATTGAGTGTGACATGTGCATGAAAATGGCATTCCGTTTTTTCCACTCCAAGCGGCGGAAAATTAGTACTTTTTATCAGATTACACCGATATTCGACCCTCGAGATATTATTTGAAGTTTGATGACGAAGATGTTGTCTTAGCATATCTTATTCTAGTATTTGATGCTCTCATTATGAAAAAACGTAGGTCACGAATCACCAGAGTCAATTGTTCAGTTTACTGTCTTTGGCCAGCCGCGTTTAAGTGCAAACAATACTGAACAAACAAACAAAACGGTTATAATCATTTTAGCGACACGGCTAGGCCACAGAAAAAACCAACAGTTATCTTTCGCCGTCATGTCCAATATAACAGCCATTGTGATATGCAGTATTGCTGCGTTTGAGTCACTGATCATTCTCATTGCCAACAGCTTCACTGTATTTGTTTTCTGGACTCACCGAAGCAAGTTAAAGCGAACTTCATTTCTACTTATTAACTTAGCCGTGGCAGACCTGCTTGTTGGCTTCACGGAACCCATAGCAATTGGCACGGTTGCAATTCCACAGCGTTTTGAAAACAAGACAACAATGGAAACATTTCAACCGCATTTCAAGCAACGTTTGCATTCGCATCCGTGTTTTGCCTTGTCGTGATCTCTTTGGAAAGAGCATTCGCTTTGATTTGGCCGTTCCGTCATCGAGCAACAAGCACCGCAACTTACATCTGCGGTGTGGCCATTGTGTGGGCCGCTGGAACAACCGTGGGTATGTTGACTTTACTAGCTGTATACAGCATCGTGAATTTCGTTAATTGGATAGTCGCCTATTGCTGTATCATCGCTTTGTCTTTGCTTATAATCTGCGCTTCGTATTTGTCAATCCGAAGAAAGCTTACTCGTAGACTGAATCCTGCTATGGACACAGCTCATAATGACAAAAGACAAAGCCCTGAAGAACACAATACTAAACTCTCCAGAACTCTGTTTATCATGATAGCTGCGTCACTTGGGTTTTGGCTTCCAAGCACTGTGCTTTTCTCTGTTCACGTCTTGTGTAACAAGTGTCTTCCAATATATCTTATTTATACTTCTACCATGTTGCACTCGGCTAATTCTCTCGTTAATCCAATCATCTACAGCTTTAGAATGCCTATGTTTAGAGAAGCTCTAAGGCGAGTCAGGCTGAGAAAAAAGTCAAAAGAGTATGCAGTTCACTATAAGCCTTGAATCCTCAGTGTTGAACACTTGAAAAACAGCAGAGGAATGATATGCAGTGTATAAGTTTTTTTAATAAACGCCTGCCAGTTACAAAATAAAATGACTCTTATTGTACTAAATCACCGTCTGCTTTTGTACACGCTAGGATCCACCCTGGTGAAGTTTGATTACAGCTACAATATTCAATTTAATGGTGGTGATGAGTGTTACCGCCTAAGAAAGCACGTCAAAGTCACCCAATATAAGAAAAACTGCTAACCAATAGACGTAATAGATCTTTTCATAGCTTCTTTTGCCGGTTTAGCGTCTTATAAGGGTATGTTTGAATTACCTACCACAACAGTTTGATCTTATCTATTCTTATTCAGCAATAAAAGTGGGCGGGGCAATGATAAAAGCGACTACCACGTTGAGGATCAGTCTTTTTAAACCTGCGATTCCAGTTCTAGCCGCGCGCTGTAGCATCTTCTTTGGTCGATAACATGCATGGAATATTCTACTGAAAGTGGAACCTCTCCTTTCGACGGCACCGTTGATCCCCTCTTTTCTGTTGGTTTTAACCTGAGAGATTGCTGAATCGCACGTTCATTCCACTTTACCAATGTTCTTTTATCTTATTTTCCGAACCAGTATTGTTCAGCAGTATTAGTTAGGTTGTAGTGTATGGCGGGCCATCGCTGTCAAAAGTAGATATCATGATATCATGAATGATATCATGATATCTGCCTAATATCATTATGGCAGGCCATCGCGGTCAAAAGTAGATATCATGATATCATGAATGATATCATGATATCTGCCTAATATCATGATATCGTGATATCATGATATCATGATATCATGACGTTAGGATATCACTACGATAAGACCTCGTTCAATTCGTAAACCATTTAGCAAATGTACAGTGGAACCCCGTTAATACGGACACCAAAGGGACAAGCCAAATTGTCCGTATTAACGGGGTGTCCGTATTAAGCGGGTTCTCAGAAAAAGTCACGGATACATGTTTTATCGACACAAAGACGGCAAAAAAACGTTGTTTAATTGTACTGTAACTGTAACAAGTGCAAACTGTGAACTCTCTGATTATAATTAATACTTTTTTACGAACAACTTACGATCTAGTCAGACACTCGAACTAAACTTTAATAAACGCAACGGTGGAATGATTTGAAAATGTCGCAGCTTTACTATAGTTATATCTGCAAGAAATAAAACGCATTTCGACAGCAACAGAACGTTTTCTATAAATTTTCCTTCGTCTCTGGAAATCTGACCATAACTGTTCTTAAACTCTACAAACTCATTCGAAAAAGTCGGTAACTTTACATTGCACGGAAGCTTTTAGCTTTCCACACAACCAGGCGGACTGAAGATTCACGCTATTTAGCTACTCTTTGTAATAAAATCGTCTTAACTCGTCCAATTCTGTCATTATTTGACCAGGGTGAAGTTAGCAAATAATCGCGACCATGAAAATTGACAGTGCACAGATAAACAGTGTCCGTAAAGCGGGGTTGACAATGTATAACAGTTTGTCACTCGGGACACGGAAAAGTGTCCGTTGTCCATATTAACGAGTGTCCGTATTAAGCGGGTTAATTTAAGAGAAAATGTATAAGGTTTTCGTCGGGACCAACGAAATTTTCCGTAATACCGGGGTGTCCGTATTAAGCGGGTGTCCGTAAAGCGGGGTTTCACTGTATTGTCATAGTTAACCATTTCGCAAATGCCTTGTTATCAGTGTTATTTTTAATGTCTGACTTTTGAAATTACCACGCTGAGTTGACGTTAACTGCGGCCATCAGTAATCGGAAAAAAGCGTGTGTCATTTTTACTTCTGCGAACAATGACTTTGTCCGCGTGCTGGGCGTGCTTCAAGATGACCTTGAGGCCTGTACATGCGTTAATCCTTTTCTTTCTTTCTTTCTTGTACTCATGAAACCAGATTCCCGGTCCCCAGTGAGCACGTGCTTTAGCTGGGTTTTTGCCTGATTCTTGGAAGCTGTTTTCTCAATAGCAAGAGGGGGGAAACCGGAAAGTCTAAAGTTAAGGATAGCACGTTTTTGAAAAGCTATTTCATCTGTAGACTGAAGAATTTTTTTTCGCAAACTTTTAAAATTGGCCAGCCACGCAATAGGTGGTGCAACTTAAGCTTAACGCTCGTTACCCCTAATTGTCCCACGCCGTGTAACGGCTGTGTAGCTAGTCTGCTGACAAATTATATCCGACGGCTATCCACGGCATATAATCTATACCAAACCATAACTTTCCTTCTTTTATTTGCCGTAGAATTCCGGAAATAACGCGACCCCTCCCCTAGAGAGAAACGTCTACGCTAAACAGTAAGGTTAATGCATGTGTAGAGACCTTGGGATGAAACCCTCCCAAAAGTAATGGCCACCCGAAAATATGGGATCAAATGATCTGAGGGAAACCTAAGCTTTGAAAGGAAGGTATGTTCTCTCAAGACCAGCCCCTATATTGTCAGTTGACTGTGGTGATACGATACTTGGAACTACTTTTATCTTGGGAGGGGTAGCTAGGTTAAAGGAGTGGAGAGGGAAGGGTTTGCATGCGAGTTACGCTTTGGTTATTTTTTTTTCTCCGATGGCATGTGTCGTTCTGATCTTCAACTCTAGTCAACATTTCAGATCAAAGCGAAAAAAACGTCTCTCCTATTTGTAGCAATTATACTGACTCCCACAAAATACACCGACTTGTCATGGTAATTTTCAACATTATTCTTACTAAGTTTCCCCCGTATCCTGGTATCTTATAGAGTTAAGTCTTTTTTTTAACTACTGGGCTGAGCTCTTCCATGGAACTGACGAGGGGAAGCTCCAGAACTACACAAACACAAAAAAAAATCAACGCTGCAAACACTGTTAAAGTAACACGATTAAGGGAAGCCGTCCTGTTGGTTGTGGGTAGATTTATTTCATGAACAGGCTGTAAAGTCAGACATTAACAAAACACTGATAACAAGGCATTTGCCAAATGGTTAAGGGGCCGACCATTTAACTTTTGAGGGGGGGGGGGGGGTGGATGATTTCTGGTCAGCAAGCTTTTTTTTTTCTAGCAACCTGGTGGGCAGGATATTTTTTTTCCTTCTAAATGCTCTGCAGGATATTTTTTTCCTCTTCATTTCTCTGCAGGATTTTTTTTTCCTCAAAAGAAAAAAAAAGAGTTCTTACATTAGTTTTCAATTCCAGCTGGAGCTTTGTTCACAGACAAGACAACAAAATTTGTTGTCTTGTCTGTGAACAAAGCTCCAGCTATTTAATTTTAATAGATAAATCATAAGTGAAATGCATGGGCTTGAGTTTGTTTCATGGGATTATGAAAATCACTTACAATATTTTTTTTGTATGAGCTTACTAATTAGGGTTTGACATATTATGCTGGCACAATTTCGAGCATAATACTATAGGTGGAGCATCGAGCATAATGCCGGCATAATAGTGCTATTTGCCAGCATAATAGTGCCATTTTGTGACATAACAGTTATTTATTTTTTTAGAGCTACAACTGTCCATTTATTAAGTTAAAACTACAAAATTTCAAGCTATTTTAATGTTCTTCGTGGTTCCCATTACTACCGAGTACTGTAGGCTTGTTCCCAGTGTATCCTCAAGTGGGTTGGATCTTTAGGCCTGGTTGCTCTCATTATGCCAGGCTTCTATAAAGGCCTTCCTGGTTTTTATTTTCGCGCTTCAGGGGGCTCCGGGAAAAATTTTTTATGGCATAATTATATATCTCATTTTAAAATATAAAAACATCGAAAATATAGATACATGTTACTGTTTACTTATTTATTTATTTATAGTTGACAACAAGAAAGGTTTGGATCTGTTTCTTTTTATACTGAATATATATTATAACAAAGATATATCTTCTTTAAAAATATAAAAACATAGAAAAATAGAGATACATGTTACTGTTATTTATTTACGGTTGACAACAAGAAAGGTTTGGATCTGTTTCTTTTTATACTGAATATGTAATAATAGAGATATATCTTATTTACAAATATTTAAACATAGAAAAATATAAATACATGTTATTTACGGTTGAAAACAAGAATCATAGAATAGTTTCATAACAAGAATTAACGATTTAACCAAGGTTTGAAATGGCAGAGGGTGGGGAATTTAACAATTTTAGTGACCCAAAATATTTGAAAATGTCAATCATTATAGCCCTTGGGTATGCCTGTACTCCCCCCATTGGGGCTAGACATTGATAGGTGCATTGCTAAAACATCGCAAAAATCAAAAATGGCAAAAATGTTATATGTTATAAATGTGATGTTACATGAAAATGCTTCAGTTAAAAAGATTAAAAATGAACAAATTATTTTTCTTTGTCTAATAAAACTTGATTCTTTAAATAGAAAAATTTACCTCCATTACTGCTTGTGATATTATAAAGCTAACGAGTTTGAATACAGTACGAGCCAGCAAGCCAGAAATCCCTAATCCCAATAAAAAGGCTAACCGCAAGCTACCTATAAAGGAACTGTAGGCTAACTGCAGTGCTAACTAGGTTAGCCAATGTGTAATTTAGGCTAACCATAATGGCTTGCATGACTCCTATGACTCGCGAGCCTTGTGAACCGTGCAAGCCAGAAATCCCTTTATATTCCATTATATGGGGCTAACCGCAAGCTACCTATTAAAGCTAATAACTGTAGGCTAACCGGAATGTTGTTTTGGCTAAACCAGAGTGTGATTTAGGCTAACTGGAGTGGCTCGCTGGCTCACAGATTGTCGGACCAATGCATTGCACATTCTGAAGCATAACCAACTCCAGAGTTTAAAGGGAGCAAGGGAAGAATGGTTGCAGTTTTGCTGGGATTTTGTAAAGTCCCCCTGGAATGATGAAATAGCTTTGCAACATTTGTTTTTCTTGCTTGCAGCAGTGCAAGAATTTTTTTTCTATTTCATTTGTGCTGCATGCAATTTTTTTCTTCTGACAAGGGCTTGCAGGAAATTTTTTTTCGAAATCATCCACCCCCCCCCCCTCAAGAGTTAAATGGTCGGCCCCTAACTGTGACAATACATTTGCGAAATGGTTTACGAATTAAACGAGATCTTATCGTAGTGATATCCTAACGTCATGATATCATGATATCATGATATCACGATATCATGATATTAGGCAGATATCATGATATCATTCAACATATCATGATATCTACTTTTGACAGCGATGGCCCGCCATAGTATAGCCCGCCATAGTATGATATCATGATATTAGGCAGATATCATGATATCATTCATGATATCATGATATCTACTTTTGACCGCGATGGCCCGCCATAATGATATTAGGCAGATATCATGATATCATTCATGGTATCATGATATCTACTTTTGACAGCGATGGCCCGCCATACACTACAACCTAACTAATACTGCTGAACAATACTGGTTCGGAAAATAAGATAAAAGAACATTGGTAAAGTGGAATGAACGTGCGATTCAGCAATCTCTCAGGTTAAAACCAACAGAAAAGAGGGGATCAACGGTGCCGTCGAAAGGAGAGGTTCCACTTTCAGTAGAATATTCCATGCATGTTATCGACCAAAGAAGATGCTACAGCGCGCGGCTAGAACTGGAATCGCAGGTTTAAAAAGACTGATCCTCAACGTGGTAGTCGCTTTTATCATTGCCCCGCCCACTTTTATTGCCGAAGGAGAATAGAAAAGATCAAACTGTTGTGGTAGGTAATTCAATCATACCCTTATAAGACGCTAAACCGGCAAAAGAAGCTATGAAAAGATCTATTACGTCTATTGGTTAGCAGGCCATCGCTGTCAAAAGTAGATATCATGATATCATGAATGATATCATGATATCGTGATATCATGATCTCATGACGTTGGGATATCACTACGATAAGATCTCGTTTAATTCGTAAACCATTTAGCAAATGTATTGTCACAGTTAACCATTTCGCAAATGCCTTGTTATCAGTGTTATTTTTAATGTCTGACTTAACAGCCTGTCCATGAAATAAATCTGCCCACAACCAGCAGTATGGCTTTTCTAAATCGTGTTACTTTAACAATGTTTACACTGTTGATTTTTTGTTCGTGTAGTTCTGGAGCTCCCCCTCGTCAGTTCCATGGAAGAGCTCAGCCCAGTAGCTAAAAAAAAGCCCCAAGTCACACCTCAAACTGAAATGTCGGAGCCAAAATGTCGTTTTTTAAATAAACACCGGGCGCTTTAACTCGAGAAAATACGGTACGCGCGAAAATTATAATGTTTGAAAATACCATTATGAGTTGGTGTATTTTGTGGGAGTAAGTACAATTAGTACAAATAGGACATACGTTTTTGTCGCTTTGGTCTGAAATGTTGACTAGGGTTGAAGATCAGTACGACACACGCCATCGGAGAAAAAGAAAAAACAAAGCGTAACTCGCATGCAAACCCTTCCCCCTCCACTCCCTTAACCTAGCTACCCCTCCCAAGGTAAAGTAAGTTCCAAGTATCAGGCTGCCGTGGTCAGCTGACAATATCAGGGCTGGTCTTGAGAGAACATACCTTCCTTTCAAAACTTAGGTTTCCCTTAAGTCATTAGGGCCCATATTTACGGGTGGCCATTACTTCTGGGAGGGTTTTATCCCAAGGTCTCCGTACAAGCATTAACGTTACTTTAGGGTAGGCGTTTCTCTCTAGGGGAGGGGTCGCGTTATTTCCGGAATTCTACGGCAAATAAAAAAGGGAAAGTTATGGTTTGGTATAGATTATTTGCTACGGATAGCCGTCGGATATAGCTTGTCAGCAGACTAGCTACACAGCCGTTACACGGCGTGGGACAACTAGGGGTAACGAGCGTTAAGCTTATGTCACATCACCTATTGCGTGACTGGCCAATTTTAAAAGTTTGCGAAAAAAATTCTCCAGTCTAAAGAAATAGCTTTTCAAACCCCTTGTTATTGATAAAACAGCTACCATGAATCAGGCAAAAACCTAGCTAAAGCACGTGCTCACTGGAGACCGGGAAACTGGTTGCATGAGTACAACCACTCCACCTCCCCCTCCCGGGAACCACACACTTAGCAAAGCTAGCCCATACAGTACACTCTTTTTATTTTATAAGAACCATTTTTATAAGAACGTCCAGGCTGATATTTGCCCCAAACTTTAAGAAAATGTATGGGCTAAAATAAGTACATCCTCAGGCTCAGCCAAAATTTATGCGTTCTTATAAAAAAAAAGAGTGTATTGTTCTTTCCAGAGCACAAGTGTCCATCCCAAGAAAAGGATTAACTATGCACAGGCCTCAAGGTCATCTTGAAGAACGCGGACAAAGACACGGTTGGTGCACGGTGCGTGGTTCCCAGAAGTACATTAAAAATAACACGCTTTTTTTCCGATTACTGATGGCCGCGGTTAACGTCAACTCAGCGTGGTAATTTCAAAAGTCAGACATTAAAAATGACACTGATGACAAGGCATTTGCGAAATGGTTAACTATGACAACACATTTGTTAAATGGTTTACGAATTGAACGAGATCTTATCGTAGTGATATCCTAACGTCATGATATCATGATATCATGATATCACGATATCACGATATCACGATATCATGATATTAGGCAGATATCATGATATCATTCATGATATCGTGATATCTACTTTTGACAGCGATGGCCCGCCATAGTAGTGCATCGAGGGAAATTATCTTTATTAATTTTTTTTTATTTTTACGTTCTTTCATTCCAATATGCCAACCTTGTTCCCAGGGTGTTTGCGTTTTTTTTTTCTTGAGGGGGTAGGAGGGGGGGATTGGAGAGTGAGGTTGTACAATATGCGTCATTTCCCACCTCTCTCCTTTGGTACTGCAGCATTTCAAGAAGTGGCACACCTGTTCCTAAACCAAAGTGGATAGGCTAGCTAATACCTTATTATAAGAAACTAACGCTCAATGAAATTAACTCGAATTAAGTCGCGTTAATTTTTGTGATGGTTAATTTCCGCGTTGTTAATTAAGTCGACGTTAATTTCCGCGACCTTAATTTCCATCATTTTAATCCCAAATTCTGGATCCAGTCCAGACATTCTTGAAACCTACAAAACTATAGCTTTCCTACATTAATGCAGAATTTAAAGCACATTGTCTGTAAAGAAATTGCCTCACACACCTGTTTTGTTCGTGAATTTTAAATTGAGTCATGAAATAAATTTGTTCCAGTTGTGACCACCAAGTGTTTCTTTGTGTTAATCGCGTTAATTTCCCTCATTTTGAAATTTTCGCGCTAATTTCCTTTATTGGCGAGTAACAAGGACCCGCACTATAAAAGGGATAGCTCCTTCCCCTCTAAGTCACACAATCGCTTCTCCAACGTCTTTATCAAAGATGGCGGACTCTGCGAGGAAGAGGGCAGAAAGCCAGTTACCAGAAAAAGAAGTCGAATCCTGTCCTCACTGCATTAATCTGAAGCAAAATATCCTCTTTGGCAAACTAAACCTTAAAACCAACATTCAATCCTCTTTCTCAGCATGAATCTAAAATTTAATTTTGGTAAATTTTGAATTTCGCGCACGTAACGGTCCCCCAATGGCGAGAGGTTCACAACGGCGCACAGTCTCCACTCAGTCAGATTGAGTCTTCTTGAGCCTACAAATTGCATGGCTTGTGTTCTTCCTTATTTTGCCATGCTCAAGGCCTTGGTTAGTTATTAATTGTTGCAAATACAGTACATTTTTTGAAAGACTGGTTCGATTCATGGCTGGGCCATGGGGTTGTTCAAATTGACGGCAAACTTCTGTCTTGAATCTAACCACTTTGCGCGTGTTTTTATTGCCTCTCGTTCAATATTCAAGCAGTCCTTCGATTCGCTTACACTATTCGATATTAGTATGGCCGATTCTCTAGCACGAAACCCAGATGATACTTTCCCGAGCACGACGTCCGACGAAAAGCTTCTATTTCTTCGATCAAGCTACACAGCTGAATGACAGAATGAAACAAGAAACTCCACACAACATGATCGCAAGGTTTTTGTTTGGTCCCTGAACCACCAGTTTATTGGAAATTTATTCGGCAAGCAGATGCAGAACCTTCGTTAGCTGATTTTAGCTTTTCTTATAATTATTTGTAAACGAAAGACCGGACGAAGCAGTTTGTGGAAAGAGTGGGGTCCCGGAGTGCGGTCCATTTGTCTTTGGCGCTTTTCGTACGCGGGTAATTGTTATCAGTACCGTTCATAGGCGTCTTGCTTTGCCGATCACTTTTTGCGGTGGATTCCTTGAGTTTCTATTGATGGATAGTCTAAAGCAAATTTGAGGTACAGTGAAACAATTTACTGCTTTGATTTGCTGGATAGTTGTAAGACTATTCGAGCATTGAGTACGTGTTATGCCCCGTGTGTGTCCATGTCGATCCATGACTTATAAATACGGTTTTGGCTAAGATATCGACCTTTGCAGCTTGAGGTATTGAGAGAAATGTAGTTATACTACAGAAAGGATTCGCTGTACATCAACTGTGGCACTTTGATTTATTTTGTACAAAACATTTTGAAATTCAAACGAAGGTTTTGTCTGGGTTCGACACGGGATTGCATGCGTTCGTACAGACGGTATCAAGTTGCTTTGTAATATATTTGAATTTGCAACAGACACAATTTCACATGTAGCACTGTAAAAATTAGTCGAAAAGGTGACAAAAAGCGCAGGGTTTTGGAAATTTCTTCCCCGGACAATGTTTGGGGATTTCTACGACGCAGTACCTTTCAGTGTATGAATTTTGTGTTTCGTGAGTTTGCTACCGTTAGCTGCTGAAGTTGACAGCTCGGTGTCTAGAGTGAAATGACTGACGGCTTGGCCAGGCCAGAGGTCATTTTATAGTGCGGGTCCGTGTTAATTTCGCGATAATTTCAAATACCTTAATTAACACAAGCGTTAATTTCCTATAATAAGGTATGTTGTGTTCAAATAGTATTATTTACGCTGGATCAGCAGGCCTATCAAAGTCCTCGGATTTTCGCCCAATGTTATTTCAGACAGACCCGTAGGCAGGTTTTGGTGTGGGAAGGTATACGTGAGCGCCAACCTCCGAAGGCGTTAAGAGACGATCACCGGAGGCGTGAGATACTATGGGGGTATGGGGGCATGCTCGCCCGGAATTTTTTGAATATTTAGGTTGTTTGAGACTGTGATTTCGTGCATTTTGAAGGGTGCCACATAGAAAATCAAACAGTCAAGATTAAAAGTAAAAACATCAATACTTAAGAAAAATGTCTATTAAATGAAATGGATTTTGGGATTAATCTTCCAGTAGTGTGCCAAGCTCAACCCTCCTTGAGGGTTTGATGCTTCTGGGCAAACAAATCTATCACTTCGCCCAGATTAACTTCTGTTCCGCAATGAATGTGCATCAAGGCCAGCGAAGACAGTCTCCCTTGAGCCTTGTTGGCTCTGTTGTACCTGTGCTGCCATCTTGGGGCAGTTGCAGTCCTTGCACATTTGCAGCTGGTGGCTGGAATTGTGCAGCAAATCATTAAAAGTTCATTAAGATTCTTCCGGCAGTTTAATTCAATGCCGACTGTCACATAGCGGCCAGAAAATGAAAACGGTTCATTTTAATGACTTACATTTCAAACTACACAATAAGGGATAACTTGCTTTCTTTTAAATCGACAGTCTCCAATAAAGATCAATAAACGGTTTTTCGCTGCCCGTGAGGGGGCCTTAGGAGCGCTTTCTGTTGTTCACTTCTCTATGGTCCCACAAACCTTTCGTCGTTTTGTGCCCCAAGACATACTTATATGTGAATACTTTTAAATATTTTGCATATTTCTTTGAGAGAAACCTAGCCAACAAGGATGCCGGATTATCGCTTGTTTACTGCACGAGGCCCCAACAGGCCCTAGGAATGAGAATACAGCCAAGTCCCGTTTCCTATCTCCTCATACCCAAACCCACACTTATTTATTCCTTTTCGCATTGGAATATGGGAAGGTGATCAATGCGCCCAAAGCCTTTTGGGAAGGATGGAGAATCCTGCGTCTTTTTCGTCCTTCCCTTGATGCACCGCGAACTCATCAACCCAAAAACCACAGCGCGGACAAGAGATGAGACTGGGTACGAATCTCCCCGCTCAGGCTAAGGATTTCTGTCACGAAGATAATTTAGTCACGCGAGTTCGAAATCTCCAGGAGAAAAGTAAATGAGTGCGTTGACATTCAAGTTTTTGCGAGTAAGTAAACATTTTCTGAGAACAACTGGAGTCAGACAGTTGAGAAGTGTAATTCTAGCGATGCTACGCAAAGAAGATGTCGCTGCCATGCGAATCGACTACACAACACCCGTGTTTGACGAGAGTTGTCTTGTGGCAAAAGAACCGTTTATGCAGTTCGATTCTTGGTTCAAGGAAGCTACGAAGGTCCAGGGTATAGGCGAAGCAAATGCCATGGTTCTTTCTACGTGTGGAAGGTTAGTTAAGAAAGAAAACAATAATAATTGACCAGCCTCAATACTTTTCAGCTTTGAAAATCATATAATAAAACTTTAATATAAGCTTTGGCTGCTTGTAGTAACATATATTTCGCAATTATAGAAAGGGTTGAGCAAAAAGGCTTGGTCTTTCTGCGAAGCACTGTGGTAAAAGGATCTAAGATTCATTAGAGTACCTTATTTTCAGAGTTTTGTTTTTCATATTCGTAAAATTCTCAGATTCTCAGACACCGCTCTGCGGTCAGGCGGTACATGTTATGTAATCGATGCTTTTGCTTCCGTTTGGAGGGAAACTATTAAAACGCCCAAGAAAGCTGAGATTTACATTCGTGCGTATTCTTTGGAGCCCTCTATGAAATGTCATTTGAAGAAAGTTAATGGCTTTATCACTTGGAATACACAGACATGTTTTCTCCACCATTTTGAATTTTATTTAATTTATAGGCAGGTAAGTGATATGCAGTCAAGAGGGTGTGGAGAGGGACTGGGGTCTGTCCCTTGGAAATTTTAAGTGCTTCCACTCTTTGGCCCCTGCTCAAGATTTTTCAAAGGTTTTAAGGGTGCTTGTTTACATGTACTGTACTTGTGTAATTTTTGCATCCTCACTGGAGGTGGGATTTAATGACTGTATATAGTGTGTTAGTTATTTGTTCATTCTGTCTTTTTCAGCAACTGTCGCCCAACATCAAGAGTTGTTCTGCTAAAGGGTTATGATGAATCGGGATTCACATTTTTTACAAATTATAACAGCAAAAAAGGAAACCAGCTGGTGAGGTTAATACATGTAAAATGTTGAGGTCTGATCCAATCTTGTAAACTGGACCATCCCTTTGCTCTTTTCCCTAGCTAGGGGGGCATTATGCATTCAAAATAAGTTAGAAATTTGTGCAAATATATATATAGCCCTTTTCACAGTTAACTTATCTCATTTGCATTCCAATGTATTTGAACATGGATGTGAGGCAATTTCGGGCAGAAACTGCAAAATTGCCCAAAATTGCCTCTCGATCAACTCCATGTTCAAATGCATTTGTAAGGCAAATGAGAAAAATTAACTGAGTGAAAAGGGCTATTGGGCAGTGTTGATGTCATCCACTCCCTCAGAAACGAGGCCATTTTAGGGGGGCTACAAATGTCGCTAGTCTGAATTTCAAAACCCTTCGTTTCACATATTGAGGAGGAAGCCACTTCCCTGTCAGTATTTTACTATATTTGTATTTGTGCTTGTATTTGTCGCTGTCACTGTCCATCTTTGTGTCGTTTGTCGCCGTTTCACCTGTCTTATGTCACTGTTTCAGGGCCATGTCGCTATTGTCGGAATTTACACTAACAAGGCCTCAGAAACAGACATGACTGGACCACATCTGAAGTCTTCCTTAATGAGCTTATCCCGGCTGTTTTTTCTTTTTTATTTCAGAAAGAAAACCCTTATGCTTCGTTGTTGTTCTACTGGCATCCACTGCATCGACAGGTACATAGTACTTACCTCCCACAGCGTCACAAGCATGAAGTTTTTCATTGGTCAAATTAATATTGAAAGTAATTGAGTTTTTTCTGAAAAACAAATCTTTTCTTTCATTTCTATTCCTTATCATCTTATAGGTGAGAATAGAAGGAAGAGTTGAAATGCTGTCTGAGAAAGAAAGTGAAGACTATTTTCGCTCCCGTCCTCGGCCCAGTCAAATTGGAGCCATAGTTAGCAACCAGAGCTCAGTTATTGCAAGCAGAGAGGTAACCTAACATGCACTTTCTATGCTTTATGCCAATCAGAGCATTCACAGGTTCCAGCCTATAATTTAAAAAACAGATATTGTTAGCTTGAGACAGATGTTCTAAACATGCATTAGTCAAGACTAACATTGTGTCTAATTTCTTTCTTTTTTTTAACCAGGTTTTGGAAGAAACAGAGAATAGACTTAAAGAAGAATATACTGATGAGGAGAAACTGATTCCAAAGCCAGACCATTGGTGGGTAGAACAACATTTAGAAGTTCCCCTACTGAAGTCAGTTAGGTGATGACTGACCTTTTTTTGTAAATTCACGTAGTCTACATGATATGCACTTTTGCCTGCCAACTCTATACGAATAATTTTATGTCCACAAGTTGCTTGAATGACTTATCAAAAACACAAGAACAGATACAGAAATGATACACCAATGCATCAGTGAACCATGATATTTTTTGCAACGATATGAATATCGATATTTAAATAAGATATTGCAATATTACGATACAATAAAATATGCTACATGAACAAATTCAGGAATCACTGTCTTTAAGATTCCTTACCAAAGCTCTATATTTTAGTCCTTGTATGGCGATTTGATGTTGTGTTATTAGTGTTAAATTCATATTATGGAAATTAATTATTAATTAAAAGTAGTGTAAGTTGTTGGTTACTAGTTTTGTCGTGCATCATATCGTGGCCCTTGTTTTGAGATATGTATTGTATCATGGGAAATTGCAGCCCTACTTATTAATCATGCTCATAATAGTTCAGTATTGTCATTTTGGGACTTGAGACAAAATAAATTTCTTATTAATTCGTATTGTTTTTTTAATAAATGTGGTCTGACCTTACAATAATTGTACAAGAATAAGAACAGTTGCACAGACTTTCTACTAAGGATGGTATAGTTCTTAGGCATGCTAGTGGCATACCACAACCATGTATAAGGTACGAAAATGAAAGCATTTCAATTTATTTCTTTTAGGGGTGGTTTCAAAGTAATCCCAGATCAAGTGGAATTCTGGCAAGGAAAGTCCAGCAGACTTCATGACAGGTTTGTGTTCCGCAAGGCTGGAGTGGATGAAGTGATTGATGAGAATTTAACAAAGAGAGGGACAGATGGATGGGTCTATGAAAGACTTGCACCATAATTTTACCTTCTAGGAGGAATAACAGAGAAAAACAAATGTCTTTTTATTTATAAATACTGAGAGGCAATAAGTTATTAGGAGGCAGGGCCACATTTTGTATGTTTTAGTGTGTTGTATGGTTTGGTAGAGTGGATTTAGTGGAAAATATTACATTTTCATCATGTTAAGGAAAGTAAGGAAAGAACTGCCAAATGTATTAAAGAACAAACAGCCGTGGTTTTACAGGTTTTTATTTCTCCTCAAACAATATCAAGCTGTAGATTGTTGATATTTCATTTGAGAAAAAAGAAAACATCTAGGACCAGAGCATACAACAAGAATGTAAAACAAATTAATGCTCTTGAAATTTTCAATAATTATTATCATTTGCCTTTGTGTATTTTGAAGTTCTGGCAATTGTACCTGTTTTTAATACAGTCTAAGGTAGGAATATTGCTGTTGTCCAGTGTTTTTAAGTTTCCTCAGACTGATCAATATTAAAACAGTTTCTTAAAACAATGCTTACACTGTATCCATTGTCAAGTTCTCGGGTGTTAAGAAGTAACGTCACTCAGACATGCTCTAAAACATCTTAAGGTGCTGTTTCTCAAGGCAAATTTTCTTGCAACTTGCAATGCAACAGTGTTGCAAGACAGCTTGTGAACTACCTTATTATACATGCTTGTGTTAATTAAGGTATTTGAAATTAACGCAACTTAAATTAACGCGAATTGAAAGGAAAATTACTCCCCAATAAAGGAAATTAATGCAAAAGAGGGGGTAAAATTTCAAAATGAGGCAAATTAATGCAATTAGCACAAAGAAACACCTTGTGGTCACAACTGGAACAAATTTATTTCTAACTACTGAATGTATAGATCAGGAACAAAACAGGTCTACAGGTGTGTGAGGCAATTTCTTTACAGACAATGTGCGTTAAATTCTGCCTAAATGTAGGGAAGCTATGTGGGTGACAAGAATGCCTGGACTGTATCCAGAATACAGGATTAAAATGATGGAAATTAAGGTCGCGGAAATTAACGCTCACAGAAATTAACACGACTTAAATTAACGCGAATTTTTACAATTCACGTTAATTTCATGGAGTGTTAATTTCTTATAGTAAGGTATAAATGTAAAATGTGCATGTAACACTTGTACATCACAACTTGCCTTGTAACAAAAAATTGTATTGGGAGTTGCAGAAAAGGTAGACTAGTCTACTTGTTGGCATTCTTATGCAAACAAAACATCTTGGACTTCCTTTTTTCTAAGATGCAAATTGCAAGTTGCAGGAATAAATTGTCCTGCGTAACAGGACTTTCAGGGCTGTAACTTTGTGCTAGCAAAGATCTATCCAATCACGTTTTAACAGTCTTCACAGCCAATAACATCACAACTTACATGTAAACAACAGACGACCAATAATAACATCACGAGATTGTCGACCAATCAGGACAATGACCAGAGACTCATAACATCTACTGACGATTCACAGTTCACTTGACTCTGATGATGACTTCCGCTCAGGTTGTCAAAACGTCGGTCAATGTCACCACAAAGAGTCCTTCTCAGGACTACACTCACCCGGACGATCATAATTTATAATATTATGATAAAAAACTACTGTCACATAATTTGAAATAAGGAACTTTATTTTGCTCTAATGTTAAAACTAATAAAATCAGCACTGAAAATATAATAAATGATAATAAAACCTTGTTGATTTTTTATCCCAGATTAGAATGACTGGAAGTTCAAATTGCTCTTAATTAAAAAATGGGCAAAATCTTGTTTTTTCAAACATGTCTATGCATGGCATGTCAATTAAAGCACAAATTTTGTATCTGCAGTATAATGTCCCATAACACGAAGAATAATTTACAATGTTGTGCAACAATAATTAGCTTAGCCTTGTGAGAGAATGGAGATGAAGTTGTACGTGTATGACCTGGAATGTCTCCACAGCTTGTAGTCAATGGTTGTCCAGTATGAGATTTAGTCTGGACAATAACATACATGTAAGGCAAAATTACAAGTGTTCATTTAAAGTCCATAAACTTGACATCACTTAGCAAAAAGAACTTTCTTGGCAATGGCCTTGGGGCAGGAGACAGCACGATCATTGTCTGACGATCCAAATCAACATCATTGCTGAAAGACAGATAGAACTTATAGTTACCACAAAACGGATAACAGAAACAAATGTAAGGAGCTGTCATGAACTGTAAATTGCATGTACATGTATGCATTCAGTGAAACTTTCACAAGAAGACACCTTGTTGGTTTGAATCTTGCTGTTTTACATTGTAATTTAAAACTGGGATAAAATTAAACTTCTTAAAATTAACTTTTTAAGTTAACTTTATATTAATTATACGTCACGTACAGTTTGAATCTGCAGTAAAGATCGAAGACTCTAGTTAACAAGGTGCCTGCTGACGTGGAGTTCCTTAAACAGAATCTTTTTGAAAATCCACAGCTATACATTGAGTGTACAGTACTCTGTATGTTAATTCTTTGTGGAAAATAAAAGGGGAAAACTCACACAACAAGAAAGCCTATTATATTTGTTGTGACCAGGTCCTCTTCTAAGGATTCAGCAGCACTTAGTGCTAACACACAATGCTTCAAGTCATGTCCTGTCAAGAAAAAATTACACAGTCATGGTTTCCAAATTTTGACCCAAACTCAGCTCTTTACAGATGCAGCTTTGCAGCCCTTCACATGTAACTTAGAAAAAAGTATCCATATCATGCCACAAAATACCAGTACCATAGTATTTCAGAATTGAAAAAAAAAGACTAAAAAGAATAAAAATTTCATACAGAAAAAATATAATATATTTTTTCTGTATGAAATAAAAAACCAGATTATGATAATGAACTACAAAATTCACTCTGAGTAAGACTCCTTCCATCTCCCCTCTGCAAAAATTATAATTTTTTTTTTCATATTGACTATAAAGGTAGTACAAGAATAATTTACCAGGTTGAACTGCTACCAGTTTGGTTTCATTCTGGTCAGGAGTCATTCCCAGTGGAAGACACGAATCAGGGATGGCTGGAGCTGAAAGATAAACACATGTCAGCAAGTTTATTTTACTCATGACCTATTGTTATACTTGCAGGGATTTTGTTAGAAGAGGCACTCAGGGACCATTACTTGCATATTTAGTGCTTAGTCCCAGCTATTTTTAAATTTTAAGGGTGTGAGCAAAGCTACCACTTTGGTTGTTGCTATTTCACATTTGGATCCTTCTAGTCAACATCTTAACAAAGACCCTGCAGTATGTAAGTGAATGTGTCATGATGCATGAAGGTCTTTGATGATGATGATGATGATGATGATAATGTTGTTGTTGTTGTTATTATTGTTATTGTTATTAATCAAAATTAAGAGGATATTTCTATTCTGAGATCTATAAATTATTAGCATATCATCAAATAGAGTCGAAAAGCCGTTAAGGTATTGATACATAGCAATGTACACTTACCACCTATTTTATAAATCTTGATGTCTGCAAACTTGACCTCAAAGCTGTGTGGATAAAAATTCAACTTCTTTCCATAAAAATAAGCTCTCACTCTGTCATCCCGGCTACTCCGTCTTGTTTCTTGGCTTCTTACCACCACCTAATAAAGAAAATGAAAATCAATTAATTTAACAATTTTAAAACTTACAAGGTTTCTGCAGGTCATCTTCAGGTTTTAATGCTTACTGGCTACATGTCACCATAAATATTGTTTATCAGATAGCACTACTAAGAGTTTTGCGACTATATAAAATGTATGGTGATTGAGTGAAACATCAATTTATACAATTTCCTGTTTTGGACTTCTTTGTAATGAATTTCTTGGTTTATACAGTCTACACATACATGACATTTTGCCACACTTTTAGAACAATGAAAAACTTAAGCTCAACAGATGATACCAGAGTTTTATCTGTAAATTTAATGCCCTTATGATAAACATTGGATATGCACAATGCTAATGTTACAAATCACATTTTCCAACCCAACATTATTATGCCCATCAGACCGAAATATTACAGTCATACATGAGGCCTTATGTGCCACTGGGCATGAAGAAGAGGATTGAGTGAGTAAGTACATGAATATAATTTATGTCTCTAACAATGTTGAAAAAACACTTGTCGAATGACTACTCACCCCTCCAGACTTGGGAAGATGCACAATCTGAACTTTTCTGCCAAACTGTTTCTTGAGATCGTTGTAGACTCTTTCTTGATCAAGGACAACAATCACATTCACTGTTAAGACAAAAGAGTGTAACTGAACTTGATGTTTAAGATTCTCTGCTGAACTAAACAAGTAATAAATTCTTATTATCAGGCTTAAATAATGCACAATACTGTATATCTCAACTTGCAGTACATGTACAAGTTATCACTAATTCAATTAAACTTTTGGCCATTATATATTTATTTATAATTAGTGATTTGGAAAAACTTCCTAATAAAAGTATTATTTTGGCATGCAGCTACATGTAAATGTAGTATTTTCCAACCACACACTTGACACTCAACAAGAAAATTGGGTAAATCCTAACAAAGCAAAAAATACTGAAATTTTGTCCAGGAATCTTGATCCTTGTTGCTAGGGTTCAGCCTCTTTGCCTTTACGAGAGCCCTCCATAATGCTTACCTTCAAATGCTTGTGCTGCATGTACCAGGATTCTGAAGCCAGTTCCAGTCACCCAGCCACAGGTATTGATAACACACCCACTTGATCGTGCTACCAAATAAAACATTGAAAACAAACAAACAAAAGTCATTCACACTACCCCTTATTTTAAAGGAGCTACGTCACAGATAATGCATCTTGAAAAACTGGCAAGTTTTTCAAGTTTCTCATTTGTAATCCATCTTAATCTCCATCAGTCATAACCACCTTTGTTTAGTTTTGGTTTATTATTACTTCTTTGGTGTTTTCCTACCTTAGGAAACTATTATTTTGAGGTTTCCTTTAAAGAGAAAATAATTTTGTCAGATCAGAAAAATGAATGAAAATGCGGTGACACAGTTCCTTTTAGCAATATACTACACATTTCTATGGTTTATTGGCTCAACCGTGCAGGATGTTGGAAGAACACGAGAAGAGATTGTTAGTCACGAGCTGAAGGCGAGTGATTTGCAAGTTTTTCAAGTGTTATTTCAACAAGTGGTTTATTGAGCCAATAAACCAAGAAATGTGTGGTATACTGCTTTTTCATAATACCTACATTTTCCATGTGGTTTACTGGTATTATAATCAATAGGTATTGGCCAATCACAGCAAGCACACTATCTTCAGTTATTGTATAAACATGTATAATACATTTAAATTTTAATAATGAGATTCTTTACAATTTAAGAAGGTTGCAAGGCTGTTCATTACCATGCCAATATCAGTCAATAAAGTATGCATATGAACTAACCTTTCTTGTTCTTTTCGAACCTCTCTCGCACAACTTCAGCTATTTTGCTTGATATTTTGTTGTACAGCTTTTCATTGGGTCCAGGTGACAGGTGGCCATAATGATAAACCAATGGGGCTTGCAATGGGAATCCTGGTAAAAAAGAAAAAAAAATGAATTCAATGACCACAAATGTACACGTATTTATTATAGAGACAAGAGTGTTTTAGTGGGAAATAGATGACTCATAAAGTTCACACGAAACTACATCCAGGACTTGAGTGGCGTATTTTCCATATCCTCACTAGTGAGGATATTGATGACGCCATTTCCCACTTTTACACTGGTGTTTGTGCAAAAATACTCTTGTCTTTATAATAAAAAGAAAATTACACACGTCAGTGGCTTGAAGATATGAATTTTATTTTCTCGTGGTAAAAACAAATTAAAATAAAACGAAAATAAAATTCATATCTTCGCGCCGCCATGTAATATCCCCTATAAGTACAATGTCTTAAAAGGAACCAATATTAATACTGATTTTCTCACCTTCTTCAATGTCTGCTGGCCTCTCAATCAGAAGAGCACCTATTAATGAAGGAAAAAAGAAGAATTAAAATGGGTCATACTTGTCAGGCAGTAGCAAAAAAAAATGCATACATGTACTATTCTATGAAAACAGACAGGCTGCAACTTACCCATGGCACCAGGAATTCCTATGTAACCCTGTTCAGAGAAAACAAGACCACATCAACAGCAAGTAATTACAGTGTAATATTAAGCAATTTAGTTCAGCTTGCTGAAAAGAAGTGGTGCTTGAGGAAATACTCCTTAGTGACTTTTCATTTCACTTGCTGATCAAGTTCCTGATCAAGTGAGTTCCTGATTATTATATTTATGTTTTAATTAATTTGTTCTGTTTTTAATAAATTACTGTATGTTGTCCTTAGACAACAATTATACCCAGGTCTTGGTATAAAAATTGCTGGGATGTATTTTTGTGCAGCTAATCTTTACAGGTGTAGATTTCTTTGAAGTCACTGTACTTCCGGCTTTCCTCTATCCACCCTTAATGGTGTGCACCCAGTTGGCTGCACAACTCATGTACGAGGCGCACAAGCACTGGTATGTCTAAGAATCACATTACTTGTACTTTATGGGCTTACACAGCTAACATAAAGTCTACATAAATTGGGAAAACCTGCAACTGAAAGCACTTTAACCCTTTAAGTCCCAGTGACTTGTAAGCATCTAATTTTCCCTTAAAGTATTAGTAGCGGAGCCAGCGCGCTAGCGCGTCAGCGGAGCTCCATTGCTAAGGAAATTTGGTAACCTATCAAGCCAAGAAATTTTGGTAGTGACGTAATAGTCACGTGACCGTCCGTCCGTACGTACGTCCGTACGTCCGCACCACAGGGTTACCAATACACTTCATACACTGGATATGACCCTCTGCTGATTCCCGTGTGGTTTTGGCGCGAAATCGCATGTTGACCCACGTTGTAGCAAAACAAGCAAAGACAACAAAATTCAAAAACAAATTTGTTAATGGAAAAAAAAAGTTCGAAAGAATACTCAGTTGTCTTTTTGGTGGAAGGGGAAAAGTTCAATTTAGGCGAAAAAAATTAGGCGATAAAGTTCAGGCCAAAAGTTCAAATTTGCCTCGTTGGTTCTGTTCGAACTCGGTTGTCACACCGCTTGAGTTCGCAGCTTTTCGCAGCGGTTTCGACGCCAAGTATAGCAGAGCTAGTGGTGTTTGGTTTTTTCTGTCCACAACCGTGGTTTTTACGGCATTCCGAACACATTCTGACAGGAAAAACACCAGCATTTTCATGCTGAGAGGCAGCTTCTCACGAAGAAAGAAATAAGTATTAAAATTAACTTGAAAAATGACAATAAATGCTCGTGGCCTAGTGGACCAATTTCCGGCTTCTGACGCTATCGACCCTGGGTCGGCTCTCAGCGAGGGTAGGAATTTTTTTCTTTTATTTTTTATTATTATTATTTTTTTACTTTAATGACTTGAATGAGAGTATTTTCACAAATTAATAACTGCCAGCAAACAAACAAAACAAAAAGGGGGCTCCGCTTTTAGGCTTGGCTAAATCTATATATTACTTTATCAAACATACAGGTCATGAGAATAAAGGAACTGATCACCAATTATCAAATGTCTTCATTTTTAATCAAATTCTCCCAACTAGTACCATAAGAAACATCAGGAGAATAGTGGGGAGAATATTGGGGCTTAAAAGGTTCAAATTCTCCCAACTCCCTTGACTGTTTGCATCAGACTACGAATGTATGCTTGTAGATGTACATGTAAGTCATGTAGTTGCTATGCCTTTAATCTGTCAAAAACACCACTAAAAACTGGTCCACCACCTACCTGTCCCACATCCAGATCAACAAATACAGGCCTTCTTCCCATTCTGACAGCATAATTCAGGAGCAACTGGCAGAAAGTTGACTTGCCAACATCTACAGGACCAACAACCATTACCTGAAAATGCCGCATAAACACCATTAATACATGTAGCTCACTGATTATCACATCCAACCCAGCAATTTGAACAAGCCAGCTGATTCACTGGTACTGGCACATTCATGTACATGTAGACCTGGTTTCCATAGCTGGGTGGATTCTAGTTCGCAGCACTAGTCCATTTTTATTAGTTTTATTACCCAAGTTTCCCCAATGGCTCAGTGTTACCCTCTTATGCCCCTCAGTAGAGAGAGAGAAGAGGTGGAATACAGTTTCTTCTCTAAGGAAACAACACAGCATGATGTTGTGACAAGACCTTCAACAACCAACTTTTTGAATAAAAGTCTTGTAAAGTCTTAAGTCTGACCCACTAACAACCACACAATCACACCTCCAATCCTTAACTACCAGCTACACCTACACGTAGTTTAACACTGAGAATACAAATACGGCCTATACCAAATATCAGTGGCATAATATTTAGTTCAAGATTGGACAATTTTACAGTACTGAACAACTGGAGTAAACTCACCCTAGGGCCAATCTCAGACTCAGTGTTTTCAGCTTTTTGTCTCATTTGTTCCAGCGCCATGTGAAGATTGAGGTACATAACCATAGGTGTTTCCTTGGAGACATATGCCACCTCCAGGGGACCAGAGATTTAAACTTGGTTATGGAATATTTATATTATTTATACTCTGATGAAATAATTTTATTAAAGTTGGAGAGATTCCACCAAAAATTTACTAGGCAACACACCTTCAACTTTGATGTTATAGTAACAACATAAAGGCTGATGCGTTTTAATGTCTTGGACTGCAGTCACAAACTGAAACAAGACATAGTGTAAAAGGATATTTCCACAGTACAGCCATGCCAGGTAAAGATAGCAATCTTTGATCCAGCATTGAATGTAAACTTCTTGTTCTTGATGAGCTCAGTTCCAAACACTTCACCCTGACCTTGAAGAAGCTACGTTGGAAGAGAAACAAACAAATAATTTACTCAAGAGATCAAGACCACTGTATAATTGGGAAGATAGACACTTGCAAAGAAAGTGAGCATGATAACCTGGGGTTACTCTGGTTTAAAAGTGATGGGGAGGTGGGGGGGGGGGGGGGGTTATTACTTTTTTAGGTGTCACAGTAAGCCTTAATCTTATTGTGGTACTAGCGAACCCATTTGAAATGACCCAAGAATTAAAGAAAACAAAATTAACTAGAGTTAACCCTTTGAGCTTGCTGCTTTCAAGTTACACTGTCTTGAGGCAATTTCTTGTTTTAATACTCAGGTGGTGGATTTGCCCCTTGGGCAAGCCTGCACAAAGTTACTTTCCTGACGGGAAAAAATGCTTGAGAAGATACATGTAACAAGGTACACAAACTTAACAATGTATTACAATTATTAAGTAGGACATTTTGTAAGCCCTTAACTTTTGTGGTTCACTATAGTACGGCTCATACACCGATCAAATCGAAACTTCAACATCCCCCCCCCCCCCCCGGGCATTTGAGTGTTTTTCTGTGCCTGGGGAGTAGAGAATTTGATGTGAAAGGCCTTCCTGGGGGTAGGGAATTTGATCTTTGCCTGGCTAGGGTGGGGGATATGAACCGTAATTCCCAAGTTTAAATTTTTTTCCGGTACCTTACTTACGTAACTGTTAAATGTGGACCAATTTAAAGGCAAAGATCTCGCTTTTGTGAGTGAATGGCTGACGAAAAAAGGGGCTTAACAAGCTCTGCAGTATTCTTGAAGGTATGTATGAAAAGAAGAGAGTGTTTAATATCAAGGATTTATAGATTTTAGCTTCAATTGCCAATCACTGTTAAAAAGTTCCATTTGGTGATATCTGCTTTATTCCCACTAAAACATTTCTTCTCTTGGAGGGGCATTTGACAGTCAAATCTGAAACTCAAGGGTAGGGCATTTGAAAACAATTTTTGCCTGGGGGGGGGGGGTGGAGGGGGGATTTGAACGAGTTTATCTTCAAAAGTTCAAATGCAAATGCTCGGGGCGGGGGGATGTTTAACTTTCGAAGTGATCAACGCATTATGCATACATGTATGTGTTTTGTTCAGCTTGTAGACAGAAGACAGATAGAAAACTGCTTCAATCAACTAGCTACACTGTACGTGTAAGATGTTGCTTAAATGCTTTCTTACCACAAGTTCTGCTTTCCCTTTGCCCTCAGGAATCTCAAGTCTTAATTCTGTGTCCTTTTCAAGTTTCCACTGCTGTCTTTCCTCAGGCTGAAATGAACATTACAAAACATACTTAAGCTTAATTTTATAAGCTTACGGTAGTCGACAAGCAAAGTGGCAACCTAAACGAACGGGTTCTGGGTGACCTGCTTTCTCAATGCGGCAAAAGTTCTTTTTTAAGGATTTAAAGCTGTTTTCGTCACGACTAAACCATGTATTTACAATGTTGTTCCGTTACACGTGCCCAAACCGATAAAATCAAATTTTTGCATGACTTGAGGCCACATTTCAGTGATCCTTCTGACACTTACCGGGGCTTTCTCTTGCTCTACTTCCATTTTCTTTAAAGACAGTGCTTCCCTGAAACGGTTCAATAACAGCCTTCCGAGTCGATGTTCATATTTAGTGCAAAAATATCGAGAGAAAATGCTCCTATAACATTTCATTCATCATCTGTTCATTCTGCCGTCCGCCATCTTTGATCGGTTACTCTCATTAGTCTCTTGCGGAAATTTCCTGTAAACGAGGCTTGTCGCCCGCGTCTGTGGCGGGAAAAATCGAAAACAAAGCAATTTTCAGCGGCATTTGCAGCAAAAATCAACAGTTTGCGTGTCTTCGCGTGTCAGTTTGAGCTTTTTTCTTCTTTTCCTTACCATTTTTTGGAAGAAATTAAATCAAAATTCAAAGTTGAGGTGAGACATAGCTTAATTTCAGCTTTGTAATGTTGATTTCTATTTCTAGTAAGCTGGTATTATGATTTCCCTCGTCGGAAATCAACGGCGCTTTCTTTAATTTGCTACAATTTTGATTTTCCAACGCAGCCCAGGAAAACATTTAAGCTTACACATCTGCTTTTTGGGTGTTTTCTTGGGACCTCACCCGACGGCCTTGTTGGAGGTATAAAACAATGAAATGTTTCTCCTTTGGGAAATTAAATAGATTCTATTTTTATGCAAAGTGTTTTAGTTTTTTTATTCCTCTAACATGGCCGCCGTGAAAGCCATTTTACTGTCTTTTGTCCAACCAACGGTGAGTAATTGTTCATTAGGGGCCGACCATTTAACTTTTGAGGGGGGGGGGGGGGGTGGATGATTTCTGGTCAGCAAGCTTTTTTTTTCTAGCAACCTGGTGGGCAGGATATTTTTTTTCCTTCTAAGTGCTCTGCAGGATTTTTTTTTTCCTCTTCATTTCTCTGCAGGATTTTTTTTTCCTCAAAAAAAAAAAAGAGTTCTTACATTAGTTTTCAATTCCAGCTGGAGCTTTGTTCACAGACAAGACAACAAATAGATAAATCACAAGTGAAATGCATGGGCTTGAGTTTGTTTCATGGGATTATGAAAATCACTTACACTATTTTTTTTGTATGAGCTTACTAATTAGGGTTTGACATATTATGCCGGCATAATTTCGAGCATAATACTATAGGTGGAGCATCGAGCATAATGCCGGCATAATAGTGCTATTTGCCGGCATAATAGTGCCATTTTGTGACATAACAGTTATTTATTTTTTTAGAGCTACAACTGTCCATTTATTAAGTTAAAACTACAAAAATTCAAGCTATTTTAATGTTCTTCATGGTTCCCATTACTACCGAGCACTGTAGGCTTGTTCCCAGTGTATCCTCAAGTGGGGTGGATCTTTCGGCCTGGTTACTCTCATTATGTCAGGCTTCTATAAAGGCCTTCCTGGTTTTTATTTTCGCGCTTCAGGGGGGTCCGGGAAAAAATTTTTATGGCATAATTATATATCTCATTTTAAAATATAAAAACATTGAAAATATAGATACATGTTACTGTTTACTTATTTATTTATTTATAGTTGACAACAAGAAAGGTTTGGATCTGTTTCTTTTTATACTGAATATATATTATAATAAAGATATATCTTATTTAAAAATATAAAAACAGAAAAATATAGATACATGTTACTGTTATTTATTTACGGTTGACAACAAGAAAGGTTTGGATCTGTTTCTTTTTATACTGAATATGTTATAATAGAGATATATCTTATCTACAAATATTTAAACATAGAAAAATATAAATACATGTTATTTACGGTTGACAACAAGAATCATAGAATAGTTTCATAACAAGAATTAAGGATTTAACCAAGGTTTGAAATGGCAGAGGGTGGGGAATTTAAAAATTTTAGTGACCCAAAATATTTGAAAATGTCAATCATTATAGCCCTTGGGTATGCCTGCACTCCCCCCATTGGGGCTAGACATTGATAGGTGCATTACTAAAACATCGCAAAAATCAAAAATGGCAAAAATGTTATACGTTATAAATGTTATGTTACATGAAAATGCTTCAGTTAAAAAGATTAAAAATGAACAAATTATTTTTCTTTGTCTAATAAACCTTGATTCTTTAAATAGAAAAATTTACCTCCATTACTGCTTGTGATATTATAAAGCTAACGAGTTTGGATACAGTACGAGCCAGCGAGCCAGAAATCCCTAATCCCAATAAAAAGGCCAGCCGCAAGCTACCTATAAAGGAACTGTAGGCTAACTGCAGTGCTAACTAGGTTAGCCAATGTGTAATTTAGGCTAACCATAATGGCTTGCATGACTCCTATGACTCGCGAGCCTTGTGAACCGTGCAAGCCAGAAATCCCTTTATATCCCATTATATAGGGCTAACCGCAAGCTACCTATTAAAGCTAATAACTGTAGGCTAACCGGAATGTTGTTTTGGCTAAACCAGAGTGTGATTTAGGCTAACTGGAGTGGCTCGCTGGCTCACAGATTGTCGGACCCTATAAAGCTAAGAATGCATTGCACATTCTGAAGCATACCCAACTCCAGAGTTTAAAGGGAGCAAGGGAAGAATGGTAGCAGTTTTGCTGGGATTTTGTAAAGTCCGCCTGGAATGATGAAATAGCTTTGCAACATTTTTTTTTCTTGCTTGCAGCAGTGCAAGAATTTTTTTTCTATTTCATTTGTGCTGCATGCAATTTTTTTCTTCCGACAAGGGCTTGCAGGAAATTTTTTTTAGAAATCATCCACCCCCCCCCCCCCCCCAAGAGTTTAATGGTCGGCCCCTTACTAACAAAATTCCTGTGTCAATTAATTCTTCAGACTGGCCGGAAATTCACAACTTTCCATTCCATCATGTAACGCTTTCTTCAAATCCCTAAGCTGAACCTCCGCTGTCTGGAAGAATGTTTGGATCCCCTATCGCCTCTGACAGTTTGCTTGACACTTACCATAAAACTGCCTCTGACCTGTACACTCTCTCGATGGAAATAACAAATCATTTCCTGGCTAAGTTCATGCTTGGTAGCCAGTGTATGGTGCAAGGAATCAAGCAACTTGATGGCTATGGAGAGTGGGTGTTCAATAATCTGGCCTATGTTTTAATGACAAAGTGGAAACTCCTTGTGCTTATATGTGTGGTAGTCTTCTGGATCTTCCGACTACTGCAAAGGACATGTATGTAAAAAGATATGTATTGTGGTTCAATCAGATAAAATAGTCATGTAAACATATTAGTAAGAATTACTGATAGCCATGTTTGCAAGGGTGATAATGCATTGTCACCAGACATTTAACCCTGATGGTAATTCTAGAACATGGGGAGCATGTTGCAGGATTTTGTTCACTTTTAAAGCTACGTTTTAGTGCCAGGAAGGGGATAATCCCATATTAAAGTGTACATTCTCACCTGTGAATAATGCAGACAGTTAGGTAAATTGTTTATATAATCATAGAAGAAATAATGAGGGGCCTAAAATGGTCCCCTGAGGCACCACTCCTAACAGGTGTCTTACTCGACTTACAGTTGTTAACTATGCAAGATTGTACACAGCGGCTAAGATATGGACTGAACCAATTCCTGAATCCCCTGCAAGACCGGTTATTCCATAGTTGTCAAGTTTCTTTAGCAATGTGCTATGGTCCACTGTATCAAAGGCCTTTTTTAGATCCAAAAATGCAACGGCATTGATATTGCCGTGGTCAACATTCAATGACCAACTATTGGTTAGCCTGAAGAGGACATAAGGTAAAATAAGGTATGGAAATCAATGTATTTGTAGGCCTAGGGTTTCAAGCTTTGCTTGTGCACTTGTGCATTCCCAAAATTAGGAGGAGTATTCCTCTTCCCTAAGGATTTTAGTCCACTGGTCAATGAGTAGATGAGGAATTGGATTCCATTTGTAATTTAAACTTGATCAGTATAGTAAGTTGTGGATGCACAACAACATAAATTAACTTTAAAAAATGTTACATTTTTAGGCAAGGAAGTTGAGGTCCAGCCCAGCAAAGATGCATTTGGTCTGTCAAAATTATTTAAAATGATCAAGGTATGACAAACATCTAAAAAGATTCCAAGTCTATAAAATGAACTTTCTAAGATCTGAAGCGATGGTTAATATGTTAAGCAAATAAGCTTTTCTCTCGAAGCTTGCTAACTTCTTCCTGAACTACAGTATTGCTTTTAAAAATGGTACTACATGCTTATTAAAAGAGTGACGAAGAGAGTTTTGACAAAACCAATGTTATCTACATCTACATCTACACTTTATTAAGTCGGTAAAAAATCGCGAGATATCACACCAACTGTAAAAATCTGAATAAAACTAATACATTGGAATATTAAAAACTAAATAAAACTATGATCTCAGTGATGTTCAGTTTTGTCAAAAAGTGATCAAGTTCCAGAAAATATCCATACCCACCCCATGGGTGGTCATTGAAGGGGTTTCAAAGGCCAAAATTTTGTGATGTCCTGTCAAGTATTACCACCTAAATTAACCTCCATTCAAGCCTCGTCCCCTGGCCTTTACGCGCTTATCGAGTGATAGTGTAAGGCTTGGGGCCAAACACGACAGCACAAATCTTCAAATGTGACATCACCGAGGATGGCCAGGAAGGAGGATGCTTCCATTGTTTTTTTTTGTTTAGATTTACAATGTCTTGAGTATACGCAAAGGCGAGGAATCAACTCACTGTCACTGTTATTCTGTCGCAGAATGCTCATAAGCCTGGAGTTACTGCAAATATTGTATCCCTCATAGAGAAACACAATATTGATGTAAACAGCAAACACCCAAAATCAGAATCTGGGTTAACTTTGTTTTTGGTGAGTTATAACTTCAGGATAAATGTAATTATGTTAATTAATTCCTACTTACTATTTGAACAATAATTAATTAGAGGGCCGTGGTTTCACAATTCCTGTGAAATTAATAGGCAGTTGGACACTTTTTGTCTCCAAAAAGTTCAGCTATAATGAACTGCACAATGTACAAGGAAATGCAAGTCATTAGTCCTGCAAATTAAGGCACTTTGCAGGAATTTTGAGTTGAGATACTGTATGTAACCAGATATATGCATAATTATCGGAAAGATGCAAGATCAAGAATTAATTCACCTATTCTGTGATTGAATCCCCAGTGTGCCTGTTTGAGTGGGGACAGCTGTCTTATATCATACATGTTAAACAAAGGTATGTATCAGACAAGCTGGGTATATAGTTACTATGGAGGCTGTCAAGTGTTTAGTTTAGAAGCTGTTCTGCATTAGAATTATGTGGAAGGAAAACCGTAGCACTTTTTAAAAACAGACAATTTTTTCTTTGTCGTAGGTGCAGATGTAAATTCCAACACTGCTTGTGAGGACAGTGCTCTTCATCTCGCCAGCTTTTGCTGTGCCACACAAAATGTTAAAAACGGTCTGGGTATTATCACCTCACTGTTTGAAGCAGGTATTGTTCATCGATACATATATATACAGCTTGATAATTAAATAAGGGTTTTCATTTGTAACCAAAAAAATTCATTTCCGCTTTGTTTGATTTGTTTATCTCTTTTTAATCTGTCTACTGACGTAGGTGTACCGTTGTTTAGCTTAAAACTTGCCTTGGCTGTTTTGTCTCCAAACATTTGGCCTTTTATTCTTTAATATCAGTTTTCAAACTGAGTTTTACTTGATTTTGCCTACCCTTACACCCTTTCTGCAGGAATTAAATTGAACAAAAACCTAGAAAAATTGAAACGTTTTTCACCAACAATAAGCTTTTGTCATTTGCTGTCTTTTAGATAAGCTTATTTCTTTCTTGAGGAACCACTCACAAAGTTATTCTCACCTTAATGTTACTTTAAGAAGGCATTAGAGATATTGTCTTTAATTTTGTGCTATAGTAAGTGCTTAGATATATGTCGTACGTCTATAGGGTGCAACATTAACTCAAGAAACTGGCTTGGTAATACTCCACTATGTATTGCTGCGTCATCTGGAAAATGCGACCTTGTCCGCCACCTGATATCTCTAGGTACTGTTTTATTTTCAGCTATATATTTTTTTCTTACGTATAAAAAAATGATGTGATAGAAAATCATTGTCATTGCTGGTACTTCTTCGTCGCTTGCTCCAAATTAAACTTTATATGCTCTTGGACTCAGGCCAGCTGAATGTCTGTCTCTAGCCCGATGTCATTGCTTGAATTAACCGGATGAAACTAAATTATCGAAATTCATCGAAATTTAATTAAGCGTGGCTATTCTAAATTAGCTGCAGTCAGCCGAGTGTTAATGGTAACTTCTTTCGCCCCACTTCTTGTTCTTTCTTGTTCTGCGTCGTTGTTGTAAAAGATAAGTCGGTATCCTTCCTTTTTAAGTACGGAGTTATTTGTTGTAAGTTAAGGCCACTGTTGAATAACAACTTTCTGTTTATTCTTTTTATTTACTCTTTTCTGTCCGGAACTGAGAACACTTAGACTCTCGCAAAACGTTATTTTCCGAAATGACCACAATGATTATGTATTGTCCGGTTAGGTGGAGATAAAAGTATTTGTAATAACGATGGAATTTACGCCATGGACTTTGCGACAAACGCTGGTAAGTTACTCATACGTACAAAAAATTACTAAATTAACAAAAATATTTATGGAACAATATCCGTTGTGGTTCCTTTAAAACATTTATTTGGCAAGCTAGGGTGGGGTGATGATTGAAAGGGTGACCAGCCGGCATAACAATTTTTTTTACCCCCTTTAACTTAGCCTGCGTATATAGCAAGCGTTTCCGTTAGGCTTTCTGTAGGTTCGGTCAAAAAACAATAAATGCCTCGAACGAGCAGAAACGCCTGCTACGCTGGTTACGTTTAAATATTTTATTGTTGATGTTATCTCCTGTATAATGATAAATCTAGTAGTAAGAATTTTCCCTTTTCCTGTTTATATTGTGACGAACTTTTAAGCTGCAATAAGATAATTTCCTGTTTTGGAAGCAGTCCCGTTATCAGCTCATGTTATGATATCTTCCAAGTTACTTGTTTATAATTATTCCTTTAATTCACACGTTGCAACCTGTCATGAACTGACAGAGATTTTATGAAATTTAGTTAAAGCTGTCACGTGACGCATGCCCTCGATCTGAGACTAGCGAACATGTCTCCCGCGTGATATCCCTTGTTCCAAATTTTTTCGACGGAATAAAACTTAATGTTTTGAGCAAACTAGCAAGATTCTTTAAAAAGCAAATTGTCCAAAGTACTTTGACCCTGACAGCTTTGCTGATCCCAAACAGCTTGACCTCCATTTGGCTGCAAAGGTAATTGCCTCCATTTAGTTACAAAAGTATGCATGGATTTTGTCCTTGAACATTACTTTTCCCTCTAAGCTTCGAACAACTCTTATCCACAGACAAATATCTTTGCGTGGAGGTAATAGTTTGTTCCCGATAATATGTTAAAAAAGTTTGGCTCAAACCTACCACCTGCGCTAAAAGCAGTAAAGGGGGAACTGTGGAACTGAAGAGTTTGCTCTTGAAATTGGCTTGTGCGTGCCCTCCTTCTTTGCCGATTTGGGCGGGCACGTTCTTACGAGAGGGCCGAAAGCAAGACACAATGTACTTATATTTTGAGATATCAAACGTTTTGTAAGTTGCTCCAATGGTAGAAACAAGTGCAAAACGATCGGCAAATATCACATTCGAAAGAGTTGTTCAAATGTGTAACCTGGTAGTCAAAACATAGGCTATCCGGCCTGTCGGTACTATATTCTAATTGCGATAGTTTCTTCATTCTGCACTCTAGAATAAACTCATGTAACTGCGTTCGTGTTATCACTGTTCGCGGCTTCGTAGGTACTTCTTTGTAACTGATGACTGGTGCGGGTGTTATGCATGTTGGCCTGTGCAGTTTACCTACGCATTTTCATTGTGTTCCTGTTTAAGGTCCTCGTGATCAGTTTAAGCGAGTAAGATATTATGTCCAGCTTTTCTTCCGCTTAAATGGAACTCGCCGCTTTGGATTGTTGCGACCAAAATAAAACTTTAATTGGAGCAAAGTAGGTATATTCTGCGAAGATGCTAATCCTATTTTTTATTGTTTTAAACCTGGGGCAGCAGAGACATTTTTACCGTTTTACTCCGCGATTCTCTAATCTTTAAGAAGAGAAGATTAAAAGATTTTAAGTAGGCATTCACTTAAGGCGCGGTAGGGAAAAACTAGTGGGCAGCCTGCCGAGAAATAAGTCAGGCTTAACCTTGCAGAAAGGAAGCAAATATTGCGTATCGTAACGGTAAATATAATAAGGAAATATTTTCGAATCCCAATCTGTTCAAAACCGTTGGTTCCCTGGCGCAAATTTTGCTAGAGCAAAAGATGAGTCTCCCAGTTTAACCACAGAAAAACGATTAGAAGAAACAGTGTCAGTCCACAACCGTGATGACTTTGTAACTTCCTAGTCACCTTCTTCTCTCCCAGTTTAGTGAGGCTTTTAGTAGAGTGGTCCCAGAACGGCGCCGGTTGTCAGAGATATTTTCTTAATCTCTAAGAGATTTTGCACGTGAGGAAGTCTTTTACGTGAGGCAAGCCTCGGGAATTATTTAGTTATTATTAGACTTTGGCCGATTAAAGACGTTCCGTCTATCAAATGCTCAAACGTTAGATAGAGAGCGGTGCGGATCCCCTCGTTTGACTTATTTGTCTAACTTGTCTATACACAGGTCATCTCGATGCTGCAAATTTGTTGGCTATTGACGTCCCTAACCCCCACGTGTGGGATATCGTCGACCCTCATACCCCTCCACGGGTTAAGCTTGGTCTGCAAAGTCCTTGCAAGAAACATTTGGTGTATTCGTCCTTCAGAAGAAGACGAATGGATTTCTGCTCTCCTGTTAAGTAACGAACATGTCATGGTATTTTCAGTACTGATGTATCCGATGCAGTAAGTGTTGGGATTTAATTGCAAAGTAATCTTAATGGCGAGAAGTTACCGCAAAATCAATCTTTGTTAACACGATTAGCTTGCGAGCTTGTACTTTTAAAAGAGTAACTCCGTGGGATTATCTTTGTTATCTCTTTAACAGACGACTGTGTGGCTCCACCTGTTTTACAGCGTCTTTGGTAGTGTCAATTTTCTAAGAACATTACGCTCACTATTTTAGATGTTCTTATCAGTTTTAATGCTGCCGTTACGTTGTGCTGTGTTTATCTTAACAGTTATTCTGCAAATGTGTTAAAATAAACAAGAAATAATGGAAGCCTACATTTTGATGTGAAGAATAAAACTGAAGCCTCGTATTGTCGTGTGTCGTTGCATGCCAATGGGGTAAGGAAGTTTTCTTCCTACCAGGTCAGTTACTGATAAATCAAAGTATAGAAACAAATTACTTCGAGCTATCGTCGGTTAATCCCAATTCTGTTTGCTCACTTCCTTAAAAAGCCATTTCTTTCCTGTCAAACAGACGGAAATGAGAATCAACTCAAAGAAAGAATAAAAGAAAAAACAGTAACACAAGCATTTGGTGCCTTATTCAAACCAAAAATTCAAGTCTTAAAATTTACCTTGTAGTAGTATGTGCGTGATATTTTTAACTTCCAGACTATTGATATTGTACTAATGAGTTTCAACTGAAATAAATTTGAAAGTACTTGACCTACAGCGAGCCAACGATGAGACATTTCCGGTTTTTAAACTACATTAACGCGTATATTAGTTTACTCGTGTATGAGCAAAGTAGTGATCTGAAGCAACTTACGTAGTTTCAAAAAAAAGGCTTAGAAAACATGAAGCTTCAACGGAACTCGAACTCGCGGCCTTTGCCTGTGGAACTGCTTTACCGAGAAGGCTATAAAGCTCTTACCCCGGAAGGGGGGGAATCCCATATGAAAGTGACGGGGATGCTCGTTGGAAAACTAGAATTAAACCCCTAAAGGAGACCAATCTGGGCGTGGGTCAGGAGTTATTTGACCCCTAAACGAGACCATGCTAAAACAGACGACCAAACAAGAGCTTCAGTGATTTTAAATGCACTAAAGGTTGACACTAAAGATTGATGTCGTTTGGTTTTTTCATATAGATATTTCTTTACGCACACCCTAAGTGATACCTGAATGGGTAAAAATATTGGCTTTCCTTCCTAAAAACCCTAAGCGAGACCAAAATCTGCAATTTACAACCCTAAGCGAGACGACGAGCATCCCCGTCACTTTCATATGGGAGTCCCCCCCCCCGGGGGCTCTTACCCCCCCAAAATAAGACGAAAGGATGAAAAAGTAAATGATCTTCAAACTGGCAAATCAACTTTGTTTTAGAAGTACATGGCTACCAGCAGGTTATGTTGTCGCTCAGTTTAAACTTCAAAGTTCCAAAGAACTTCAAAATGAGGATTATACTTCCTTCAGGAAATCACGATACAAAAACATCAGAAAACTACACAGTCATAAGAACTCATTAAAGGACTTATCACGGAGTAAAATTGACTTCCCTTGAAGAAATATGGCGGAATTCTTCCACTGACCACTGCAACACGACGTTTATGAACGTGAATTAGAGAAGCTACATGCTGTCTAATCGGTGCATACATTAAAAGCGATGTTGCTGTTGTAATATTTGACTTTTCGTGTTCCTTTTTGACCAGAAAAGGCATACTGAACGAAATCCTTGATGTCGGTTTGTCTCGAGTTCGATTATTGATGAAAAACGTGATAAAGTTCAGAGTATTGTCTGGTGTGGGTCGTTATGTCCGGATATTCGTTAATATCGGGTCTTGATGAGTCAACCAAAAGGCTGGACAAAGGCGCGAGTTCTTTTTTTCTTCGTCTGTTTTCAGTGGTAGTGTTTGCCTACCGAGCTTTCTCTTTAACAGGCAAAAGACCGTTGAGTGTTGGTATACCATACTGCTTTGTCCAATAAATCCAGAAACGCTGAAACTGTTTGAAAGATCAAGCTCAACTAATTTCTGCTACTCTCATTCCCGGGACTCCGTCATCTCTTGAGCCAGGTTGAAAATCACGTGGTTCAGTCTGATTTTTGAAGTCTGTGAGTGAATTCCTCATTCCGTTCAAGTAAAGCTGTTGGGCAGTTCTTTCCTGTGATATTGTCCGTTTTTTCTTTTCAATTTTCCCAGAATCGAAATTTCTGCATGTTTTGCCGCATACGTTCTTTTTAAAGCGAAATTCTGATGTCAGCCAACGTCGCGTATTTGCATAACCACTACTTACGACCGGAAGATAGTACTTGTGGTTTCAACCACACCCATTATTGATGGATTTCGTGGGAAATGTACTTATCAAACTGAACAGTCCAAAGTCAGGCGTCGTTTGGACACGTACGTATGGCTGTATGCAACTTTAAATTAATGTTCGTGCTTGTTGGCCACGTGATGTATTAATCATGTGGGTTTATTGTGGCATAATTCGTGCGTTTGTTTAAAAGTGATTATAAGGAAAGCTTTCAGTTTGATATCGTGAACTAAACTCGTCGTTTTTTCTCTTGTTTGCTTTGGATGACAAGCAACTGGTAATATGTTTACCGGGTTTAATTAAATTGAGTTAGTAGAATTTTAAAGTTTCATCGCAGTTGTTTGAATGTCTAAACAGCTGGAGCATTTCCAGCATGACAAACTATACACCCAACTGCACGCACAAACTGACTTACATTAGCATTTAATTAAAAAAATGCTCCCACTTCACCCTTCTTGAAACTATCTTTACAAAAGCGATGAGACGCCCATTGCTTAAGTTCCCGTTCTTCCTTGTTGATTAATGTTGACCTTTTCACTTAGTGGCCCTAGCTGTGGCCATGGAAGACGAGGAAAATTTAGTCTACAGCAAACGATAGAAGACTACCGTAGCTAACGAACTTATTACAAATCTTTTATAATCTACTAGCAGGCCTTTATTCGATCCTTTTGTCGGTCGCCGAAAGTCTTGAGCTCAACCATGGCTGACAGAAAAAACAAGCAACTTCCTGTCACGCCTTTCTTGTTTCTTCCAAAATCTCCGTCGTGTTTTTAAAAAGAGGTAATCGCTATTTCCCCCCACAAATTACAGACACCCAGATTGACCCTATGCAACTCTGCGTATCATCTATTACTTTTAATTTTGATAAACCAATCCAAGCTATCAGTGGTGTCCTTGTTAAGGTTATTTTGAGCTAGGAAGCAAGGTCCGAAATACCACGATTCGACCACAGAATGGGAATGACGTTCAGAAGGGGTCGTAAAAATGTTTCCTCGAAAGTTCACTTTTGCTTCGGCGTGGACGATGTTTTCTTATGTAAATTGTATTGTCTCCCAGCTAAGTGTCTGTTACTTAAGAGAATCGCCTTTATGCGTGCGATGCTCTGATTGGCTGTACGGAGACTTCGTGCTAGAAAGTCATTGAAACTTTCCGCCCGATTAATATATGTGAGAATACCAAAGAGACCTCAAGCTTCTTTATATAACGTCCTTGCTTCAATGCGCATTTGCATAAATGTCGCAACATCAGAGCGGTCAACACAGACGGATTCACTCCTAGCATTCCTTCAGTGTTTCGTGAATTCCACTGGCATTTTTGGCAGCATGGAGCGAAAATTTTGTATTCTTTTCCTGCTTGTCAACTCTGCCTTGTTTGAGATGCCAGGTAAGTTACTGTAAGAAATGTTAATTTAACTAGACTCTATCACATTAACATCAATTTAGTTAACACTCTGGTAATTTAGTTAAAACTTTGGCCATAAGGTGTGCGGCACACGAGTCTCACGCCTTGTAAGTAACCATTTCATGAAAATTTAAATCGGTGGCTGTATCACTTGGCGCAAATTGAAAGTAACTGAGAGATGTGTCCACGTCTGTCATGAGATGCCCTCGTATTTCAAGCTGGGCCGATAACCACAATAGAAAGCTCTCGTTCGCATCTGGATAGACCCAGCCGCATGCAGACTGAGGTTAAGAAATGGAAAATTCTACTCTATCACCACGTACTCTGTAAGCTTATTTGAAGTACTGTGCTCCATTATAAAGATCTAATATCTGCTGAGAAACATCTATCAATCCATGGCTCTCGAGGGCCTCATTCACCCAGTAATCAAGTAGCAAATATAATTAGCTAGCTTTGACGTACGGATACTGTCTTTCTTTGTACCATAAATGCAACATTTATCACTCGCTCGACTTGCTTTGATAATAAAATCTCTCACTCAAATTCACGCTAACCCATATTATCATTATTAATACTAGAGCCATGATAGTGCGTATACAGTTCCCTGTGTATTAAGTTGCCGCGCATGCAAATGTCTAAAGTTGTCAAAAAGTTGTCAATAACTTGTTCTCTTATTTATTTTCTTATTAGGTGGCCAAGCACAGCTTGTTGGTAAGTTGAGTAGTTAAGTTAGTTTTTAGCACTTCCTGAACTCGACATGTTATATGATTTATTCACCTGGTCGTCTGGGTTTGAGACTCAGTACTTAAACATTCATGGCGGCGCAGTATTCCGTGAACGTAAATCAGAGAAAGGTGTTAATAGAATGTTGTTGTAAATAGAGTAGGCTGACAACAGCGGAGGCGTGATACAATAGCCTGATAATATTGTCTGATTGGCATGTTTAGTTGCTTTCGGATCCTATATGAGGCGTTTTGCGGTTGTGCTATTTCTGTGATGTTCGGAGCGAACACTTTATAGTTGGCCACTTGCCTGATAATCCCCGGTATCATAACATAAGCATGACAGTCGTCACGTGTTCTATTTTTACTTCCTATCGTATGCAATGTTCTCTTTGGACGCATGTTTTTTCTTCAGTGAGGCGAAAACGTAACCCTAAAGCATTTGTAAAATTTGATTAATTGAAAAATTCCGCAAAGAGAAATTATGGGTAGTGTAGCCAACCAGCAGCACTGTGTAGACAGCTCAGAGCGTGTTCTCCTTCTTCTCTTCTCTTTCTTAATCTTTGAACTTAGTTGCTTTAATTTCCACCTGTGTGACCATCTTTCCGTTCTTATTCCTTACAGTTTAAGGCATGCATAATCAATATAGATAATTGCCCCTAAAATCTTGTTTATTTCAAACGTTGTTATAGCCTTAAGCCCTTTAAATGGCATTGATAAAGGCGAACACAGAATCAATTAACGTGTTAGTTCAATTCATTTACCCAGTGTGTGGAAAAGAAAAATTTAGCTATAGAAATAGTTTAAATGAACAGACTAGAAAGAGAGAGGCGTAGAAAGCCTTTCACACGGTGTTGCTCCATGTATTATGTTGACCTCTGATCTCGGTTGGTGCCGGGTTGCTTGTTCTACCATTAAAATTTCGCAGATGGTGAAAGACAGACTTCTTTAGATGTTTCCGAACTGAGCAGCTTTATCCTTTTCTGGAAACTCTGTTTATGTTAAATTGTTTAGGTTAGTTCTCCTGTTATGTGCTCTTCACTGGGCTGGGCTTCATCGCCATCGTGTCCGTTTCCACATACAATTCTTTATTATCGGTGATAGCTATCGCGTGATTGAATAAATGCCAGCAATTATTTGAATCTTGATGAAGTTGTTTTAATTTACTTTACTTTGTTCTTTTTAGCCCCCAACCGCTTTCCTCGTGTATTATTTCTCCTACTCAATTACGCTTTTGTCAAAGAAATACAGTACATTTTTTTCTCGCGCTTTCGTGGTCCTTTTTCTATTTGTTTTCAACCAGTTTAGGGCATTGTTATTGCATTCTCCGCATACTGTGCAAGAGAAAAAACCGCGAAGAACGCATAAGGGACCGTTCATTTTTTACGAGGTAGGGGGGGCTGGTGGGATTTTTGAACTGTCATTAAGAAGTTGCATGGCCCCCCCTCAGTCAATAAATTTTTTCCCATGGCCCCCCAATAAGGGTAATTTTTTTTGGGTGACCCCCCCCCCCCCCCAAAAATAAAAGGAAAAAAGAAAACTCAGTTTTAAAAGCCAGCTATGCATACTGTACAGTTAACAAAACCATCTTTTTGACAATATCATTATATTACAATTAATACTACAGTTGCATTTGCCACTTTTAACTGTACTAAGTCAGCAAAAGAGAAATGTTTCAGCTCGCTATAAACTTTGAATTCGTTGAAGAGTCAAAAAAAGAAAGAAAAATCAATTTCTGACCTTCTGGTTATGGCTCTTCCTGAACGTGTTGTGGCTGGCCTCTCAACTTCTTCGTCATCGATGAAGGCACCTTCTTCATCGTCATCGATGAAGGCAAGAATGACATCATTC
Organism: Siderastrea siderea; assembly: GCA_964030785.1. NCBI lineage: Eukaryota > Metazoa > Cnidaria > Anthozoa > Scleractinia > Rhizangiidae > Siderastrea > Siderastrea siderea. Next base: position 2,072,276 of record OZ034971.1, on the reverse strand, counting down.
GATTCGTCTCTTTCACTGCTGCTTTCGCTTCCACTGTTGTCGTCTTCATCGCTATCATCGTTATCAATGTCTAGCAAAGATTCATTTTCAGCTGTGTCTTTTTCTCTCAATCTTGTTTGTAGCAGATCAGTTCTTTTAGGATTCATTTGGAGAAGCCAGTGTCTGGCAATTACCTTAACCTTGTCATGTTTGGTGCTCTTCAGATGCTTGTCTAGTCTACTGTGCTTGAGGTATTTGTTAAGCTCTGCCACTCGAAGCTTTTGTAATTTTGTCGGATCTTCGCACAAATCTTTCCAAGCATAATCCTCATGATTTTTCTCCTTCGCCCTCTGGCTTTCCTTGGCCCTCTCCTCTGCCCTCTTCTTCTTTTTGAAATCTACCACCTCAAGATGCTTAAGGTGTTCAACAACAAACTTTGGCTTAACAATGAACTTGTCATAAAATGCTGCCACACTTTCTGAATCTGACAAAACTAGCCTGCTACTGCCACGCTCCTTCTTGAACTGAACTCTGGGCTTCCAATCGTCTGGATTACGGCCCTCCCTTGGAGTGTTGTTGTACGGTAGGTAATGGTACTTGGGAAGACAGGAATGGTCAGGAAAAGGCTTCGGACATCTATCTATGAGTGGTCCAGAACAATTGGCTCCTACCATTTTCCACAAGAAAACTTTAAAAACTCCCTGTAGTTCTCGCCTTCTTCGTAATGTTCAGTTATGAACTTCTCAATCTTGGAAAAGTAGTTGTTACTAGGGACAGACTCTTTTTTCGCACCAGCGTTGTGGAACTGTACCAGGTATGATGTGTTGTGACATCTATTGATATCGTTTGTCTTATGACTCCGTTTTGAAATGCTGCGAACTACATTTGAACTGCATTCGACCAAACAAATACAGCATTTAATAAGCGATTACAACACAATGCACAACACCTATATAAAACGTCGTCCTTCTTTTCTGGTAGGTTACTAGTTCCTCCCCTGCTGAAGATGCGAACATCTCAAAGGGACTTCGGAAAACAAGTATTGGCTATATTGTAAATCCAAAAGGAAAGAGAGCGCAATACTACATGAGCATTTTCAAAGAGGCTCATTCCAAAATGCGAAAGAATGGCGAAAGTGATGAGTCCTTTAAGAATAGGTTCACCACTGAACGATCCTGTCGATACGATGTTTTACAATCAAAAGAGGTTACCTTTCTAAGTGCGGATGGGTGTTTGAAAAGAGCGAGTGCGTTTTCCAAACCAGGATATCATTTGAAGCCCAGTGATGGAAGAAGATTGAACTTCTTCATCAAAGAGCACAGACGCATGTTTGACGAGTTGAATGGCATGGTGAAACATTTGAAAGAACATGATTCCACACTCTTCCAGCCTAATGGGCTTACCTTGAAGCAAGGAGAAGAACTTGCTCACGATTTTAATGTGGAGCAGATCAAGTGCATTGAGGCTAAGCTGCTGAAGGTCAAGCAGGATATGGAAATGCTAGAAGAAAACAAGAAAAGTTTCCACACTATATATAAGGGCATACATAAAGAACATATAAGCAAGAGGCGAAGAAAGAAGGAAAACCAAAGAAAATCAAATGAAAGGAAGAAGAAGCGGGATGCAAACAACGTCCAACGAGTGTATGGCATTTGTGTTGGAAACCCGCTAGGCAATGATCTTGCAGAATGTCTTGTGTATCCTCCTTCCCTAGCCATCCCTGAAGAGTGCGTCAACGTCGAAGATGTTGCAGAATTACTGATAGACGAGATGCACTATATATTGCACATATGTTGCGATCAAACCACTTCGGCAATGCGGTAGGAAGCAGAATACTCACAAACCTCAAGCCTGACGTTAGAGATGATGTGTACTGCTTCCTGTATCCTGAATAGTATGCTCTGCCTGAAAGGAACGAAAGCGGCTCCCACAGTGCTAGCAGCACAAGCGACGAGGAAGAGCTTGAAGAAGATTAGAAGAGAGAAGCAATGTAGTAACAGTAACTTTATTCATTCAAGATAGTTTACAGGCCTTTATAGCAGCTTGCAGGTAGCTTACGCTATTCCGGTCGAGCTACCACTTAAAATACAGAAACGAGAATTAAGTAACTAAATAGAAAGAAAACTTTGTTGGTTTATTAAAGTTCCCTAGCTTTAAAATTGTAGTCTGTAGCTGTGGAAACGTTATTAAAAGCAGAAGGAACTTTTTAATAGATTTTTAAATCTAAATTGTGTATTTCGGTGGGGATATATTTTTTAAAAATAGTACAACATATCCCATCTTTAAGTCTTGCAAAAATATTTCACGTGACCCCCCCCTTTTCCCTTATTTTTTTAGATGGCCCCCCCTTTAAGGCCATTTTTTTTACGTGACCCCCCCCCCAAATCCCACCAGCCCCCCCCTACCTCATAAAAAATGAGCGGTCCCTAACACTACTGACCCTTCAATTTGCCGACAAAATTATTGTTTCAAATTGTTCAACTGCCGCGTTCTTTGACCTTATTGTTTAACTGCTTGACTAGTGTTTCAGCTGTAAAGAAGCACTTTGGCGGGATCTTCTAAGTATTGCAGCTGCAGTGGAACCCCTCTAATTCGGCCACCAATGGGTCACTGAAATAGTATCAACGGGGTGATCGGTGACCGGTTTAAAGGGATTATAACATAAGAAAATTACTGAGTGGGCACTTGTTTGGACCAAAATAAAGTGTCCGCAATAATGAAGTGACCGTCTTCACGGGGTGAGGTAAAAAATAAGGCGGGGTTTCACTGTTAACTCAGGTTTTTACAGTCACTCGTGTTTTAATGGTAGAACAAGCAACCCGGCACCAACCGAGATCAGAGGTCAACATAATACATGGAGCAACACCGTGTGAAAGGCTTTCTACGCCTCTCTCTTTCTAGTCTGTTCATTTAAACTATTTCTATAGCTAAATTTTTCTTTTCCACACACTGGGTAAATGAATTGAACACATTGCTTTTTTGTGATCGAATCGAAGTTATGACTAAGTGTCTAAATAAATAGTACAGCAGAAGGAAGACATCAAATGAATTCTCAAGGGGAGAACAACCCATAAACAATTTTTAGTGTTTTTCCCAATACACCAGGGAAGAAATTAATGCATAAGTTGTCAGCTTTTTCACGGTGCAATCCATGTCCATGCATCCTGATCATCTGTAGCCAAAGATTTGCAAGTTTGTATCTATGTGACTTTTGAACCAAACTGGAACATTGTTCCGCACTCTAAAATAAACCCTAATATTCTATTTGTAATTTCAGACGATTGCGGTGGGCTTATGGAGGAAGAAAGTGGGAGTATTCAGACACCAAACTATCCTCTAAACTACCCAGTGGATAAAGTTTGTGCGTGGATAATAAAAACCCAACCAGGAGATAAAGTAGTGCTTTCTTTTGAGGCATTTGCCCTTGAGAGCAACGCAGTTTGCCAGTATGATTATGTGCTTGTACGGGATGGCTCGTCGTCCAAGAGCCCGATGGTTGGAAAATTTTGCGGCACAAGTAGACCTGCCACCATAACGTCCACTGGTAATTATCTGTGGATTGGGTTCCGTTCGGATTCCTCCTCTACAGAACAGGGCTTCAAGGCCGTCTGGACAACTGAGAAGTCATCCACCCCTACAATATCAACAACTCCCGCTCCAACTCCAACTCCCACTCCAACTCCAACAGAAGGTTTGCTCTCTTTTCGAAAACATTTGTTTTGTACTACTTTGAATGGAGTTTTCAAATGATAGCTTCAACACACTGTAATGGTTGTTTCTGTGAGGGACATTTTGCTGTGCTGGGTAGCTTGCAGGTCAAATAGTGGTTTGTCATCGTAAAACCATACCTTCGTGTAGCCAACTTATAAACAACCTGCTGTTAGGATAAATTTAGGGAAAGAAAGGATGAAATTCTTCTTTCTTATCTTTTCTTCTTCAATAACACGTGAACCGCTTGGTTTTTGGCCCTATAAAAGAAACTTCCAAGACTTGGTTGCTTTAGGTATGTGCCATTGAAAATTCCCATATAGAAGTGCGAAATTTGCAGTTTCCATAGCTGATGTTCTACAGACCTCCCTTTGTTGATTTTAGAATTCTGCACAATTTATTGCCAAAATCGCTGGAATGACACCTAAATGATAAATAATAATACTAATAATACCAATAATACTACTACTAATACTACTACTACTACTACTACTACTAATAATAATAATAATAATAATGATAATAATAATAGTAATAACAACCCAATAACACAACCCACACCCTGACACAATAACAAAAGACGGACGAAAAAAGAGAAATGTTCGCCAGCATGATGCAATACAGCTAGACGACGTACTTCTGAAGAACTGGTTTTTAGGCTCCCTAGCAACTAAGCGACCAATCCCCAAGTGTAAGAAAATAACGAGACGGCCAAATTTCCATGCATAATACGTTTGTAGACGAAATAAACGTTGAGGTAGGCGAGTATCAAATACCATTTTGGCGAGCAGTAAATCCATATTTTGCGTGCGGAATATGTTTTGAAAAAAGTCTTCGCCGAAGTGGTTTGTTTTAATTGTAACAAAATTATAGGGAGACTAAGTTATGCTTATTTGAATGTGGACACTTTTTAGGGTGTGGTAGCCAGATGACCGGTGAAGGTGGATTTTTTACTTCACCTAATTACCCTGAACCGTACCCTGTCAACCTCCAGTGTGTGTGGACCATAGTCACAGCTCCTGGAGACACTATTGAGCTAAAATTCCAGGAATTTCATTTAGAAAATTCCGGTAGTTGTGGGTATGACTTTGTAGAAATCAGAGACGGTAGCAGTCTGCTTTCACCACTTATTGGGAAGTTTTGTTCAAGTAAGATCATTGGACCGATAAACTCAGTAGGAAACTCCCTCTTCATAAGACTAACTTCTGACGGCACAGTCAGTGAAAAAGGATTTAGGGCGTCATGGACAAGGATATCGCACAGTGTCTCCTCTACGCCGGCCTCCACCACGCAGGCAACCACTACCCGTGCAACCACCACCCGTCAGACCACGACCCTTGCAACCACCACTATAACCCCCACCACACCACTTGTGAAAGGTACGATTTGTTACTTTCGACTACAAACATCCATCACGGCTCTTACCTCACGTTTTACAAGAAGCATTTGAGGCGAGCCAACCAATGCTTTTGTACAAAATATGCAATCTTTAATTTTTTTTTCTCTGATAAGGTGCTATTTCAGTTTGTCTTTGGTCAATATACAAACACAGATTATAGTTGATACCAAAGGAAAAGTGTTTTTTGACGTTTTAGACATACAGGTTTAATTGCTTCTGCTCAGCACAAGTAATTAAAGAGTCTAAAGTACAGTCTTTATTATCGATCTGAACACCACATAAAATACGAAATTGCCATTTTGTTGTAATTTTCAGAATGTGGAGGCGTCCATAGTGAAGAAGTTGGAGAAATTACAAGCCCAGGTTACCCAAAAAGGTATCCACTAAACAAAGAGTGCACGTGGGTCGTTATAGTCCCGAACGGTAAAACCATTAAACTGCAGTTCATAGAATTTAAACTCGAAAAACACGCCAATTGTCGCTATGACTATCTAGAAGTGAGAGATGGTGACGGGCCACAGAAATCATTACTTGGAAAGTTTTGTGGAGAGGTGGTTCCTTCGCCTGTCACATCGTCTGCAAACGCTATATACTTAAAGTTTCGCTCAGATGGGCTCAATTCCAAGAGCGGGTTTGTTCTTAAATGGCAGACCATCCATCGGCCGTCACCTCCACCTGGACCTGGAAAACCAGATGGAAACAATAAAGGTACAGTGAACTCTAAACAATAAAGGTACAGTGAACAGGTTTATCTGGAAACTGTATTTTTAATTCTTGTATCTCAAAAAATAGAGCTTTGTTACTGGTTAAAAAATCGTCCAATCAGGAGCAAAACCAATGCTATGGCTTTGTCTTACGCGTGCATTTCCGTTTGGCACCGGGTGCTTGCCTTTGCTTCGAGTGTTGATTGAATGATTATTCGCATTTGTTGTGGCTGTACAGATAGTAGGTTTTATATCCTTGCGTATTCATCTTAAGAATTCTTGTTCCTTGGAGACGAGAGTGATTTTCCTTTTTTAACTGGGTTATAGAAGCACAAATTCATATTTATTTATTTATTTATTTATTTAAACTCATTTTTGCAGTTTGCGGAGGTACTTTCAAAAAGATGGATGGTGTAATACAGAGCCCTCACTATCCTGAGAACTATCCTGAAAATGTGATTTGTCAGTGGGTAATCGAGCTACCACCACAGTATAAAATACGCCTGGAGTTCACTGACTTCCAACTGGAGAATAGCAGGAGCTGTCAGTATGACTTCGTGCTTGTCATGGATGGGCCACCTTCCTCACCAACTGCACTTGGAAAATTCTGTGGCAATGGAAGCAGAAGTATTGTTGACTCTAAGTCCAATGCGATGACGGTTTTGTTTAAGTCAGATACGACGAAGACGAAGAAAGGATTTGAAGCCTACTGGTTCGCACAGCCGGGACTTATTGAGGGCACACCATCTACCACTTCGCCGACTAAATCACCATCCAACAAGATAAACAGCACGAGTGAGTCTTAACATTTTTAGATCTAAGCTCAATCAATCAATCAATCAATCAATCAATCAATCAATCAATCAATCAATCAATCAATCAATCAATCAATCAATCAATCAATCAATCAGTCAGTCAATCAATCAATCAATCAATCAATCAATCATTTTTATACCGCGCAGTTTCTGTAAAAAAATATATATTACAAATCCTAATAAAATACTAATTAATTACAATTAACTCTAATTAAATACTAATTCTTACATTCACTTCCGTCAAAGACACTAAATAACAAAAATTTAACATTCAACGCACTAATTATACTGTTTAAACGCCTTACTAAATTAAGAAACACTAAATAATTATGATTTAATATTAAAAACAGGAATTAACTGTTAATCGCCTCATTAAATAAAAAGGTCTTAAGACGATATTAAAAATATCAGTACTAGAAGTCGACCAAATCACGGGTGGAAGCAGATTTCAGAGTCTAGTGGCAGCACTGCTAAACGATGGATTCCCATTTCAGCTATGGCGGAATTAAATACTCTGCGTTTGTTACCACAGATTCAGAAGAAAGAAAGAGAGTTGGAAAACCTCTTTTTCTAGAATTATTATTGCATGAAGTTTTTTGAAATAGGCGTTGACGATGTTGCATATTAGTAACCTTGATGAAACCTTCAGACAGAACTTGTCTTGGACTGTCCAGTTTGTTATGTTTTGTATCTTGATCGAACCAAACGAAATTTTAAGGAGTGCCTACTTACCCTTTGCTGTAGCTTTTATCTTTAAACGTGTCTCAAACAAAGGAGTGCTTTGTCACAGGGCAGAGTAGTTCCTACTTCCTTGTTTTTAATTTGTGTTATTAGACCAAAAATTGTGCCAGGTAGTACAGTGTCGTGGTGAAAACATTACGCTTACCGACACATCTACTTAACTAATCACTATTCTTCTTTTCTTTAGAGTGTGGAGGAAACCATATGAAACCTAGCGGTGATATCTTGTCACCATTTTATCCCAACCCCTCGTCTGAACCAGTTGATTGTGTGTGGGTTTTATCAGTGTACGACGGGAACAAAATTGCCATTGGTTTCAACGAATTTGATTTGCCACGTAACGAAAACTGTGCTTCCGAGTACGTGGAGCTGAGGGACGGTGGATTGGAGTCCTCCACTCTGTTAGGCCGCTACTGTGAATCCGCACCAATGGTTGTAATTGGTTCCAAGGAAAAGATGTGGATGCGGTACCACTCAGCTGGAACGGGCAGTAAGGGCTTTGAGGCCACCTGGACTACAATGGCACAAGCGATAAAACCGATGATACCCGAAGGCGGTGATCCAAACAAACTGAAAGTTACAGAACCTCCTCCTCCTTATCCACCGAGTAAGTTTTTAAAAACGGTCAATATAATCGTCCAATAAATTTGTATGCATCGTTTAGCAGACAGGCGACTGGAATATTGTTTTAACTGTTACCGGCCAGAACTAATGTATGGTAATCACGTACGTAGATGCAGACAATCGTTTGGCGTGAGCAAATGATCATTTTTCAAATTACCACGTTTTATTAAAGAAGAAGCATTTAAACCTTGACTGAATATATCGGTGAGAAGGACGGAGATGACTACCTCTGCTCTCAGACTGTTCGCCTAAACCTCGAACATATCTTGAATAATTTGGTTTTGTGGTATGTATAGGCCCAGTTGTTCAAAATGCGATCAATACTCGTGTCAATGGCTTCTTTTAATTGCCGAATATCTGACTCGCGAGCGGTAAAATTCGCAACAGTTTTTAGACATCTTAGTGACTTGAACTAAATGCGTTGTCAAGAGATAGAGCAGTTTTCAAATTGGTGTCGCAAAACCAAGACCAATGTAATTAATGACTCTAACCAATCACAAAAGGGACACACACACACAAAATGAACCAATCAAAAACCGAAGCAAAGTGCAAGTAGTTATGTGAATCGCGGAAAAACTCGTGCAAGCAAGTTACCATTGGTTTTGCTTTCACTTCTGATTGGTTGCGAAAGTTTAACCAATGAGAGAGCATAGTAAAGTAAAACCAAAGCAAACATTACTTTCGACACTCAACTGAAAAGTGCTCTAACAGCTGGTAACATAATGATATACATATAGGGCATGTCTTGTACAGCTTTTGTGACAGATAAGTACTACACCAATTAAATATTACACTTCTTTGCTGTCCCTATTTATTCCTAAGATGTATCGTTGAGTGGGAGAAACGAAAACGAAAAAGGCGGAACATAGACTTATTTTCTCGTTTGTCTCTTTTGTAACTCGAAGAGTCACGAGCAAAACATTGCAAATACTTCTTATGACTAGAAAAGCGCTAAGCAAAGAGCGTCATTCCATTTGTACAACTGACAATGTAATGTCAATTTTTTTTGTCCAGAAAAATGCGGGGAGGCTCTTGGATTTGAGAGTGGCGAGATCAAAGATGGTCAGTTCTCGGCCTCTTCGGTATGGATGGGTGTGAACACTTTCGGTCCACAACATGCAAGGCTTAACAACCAAAAGTGGCCGCAAGGATGGAGTGCTGACCTGCGCGATGAGAACCCTTGGCTCAAGGTGTCTTTAGAAGCAGATTATGTGATTTCTGGGATCGCAACACAGGGATATGGTAATCCGGTCTATAGTGAATGGGTTGAAAGTTACTACCTTGTCTGGCTTGACATCAGGGCCAGTGAAGTCTATTATCGCGAGGATGGTAAAGTGAAGGTACGTGCTAGCCGTTTAGCTATTCTATAATGGAAGAAAGTTACCCGGGGACGCTTGTCAAAAAGTCGCAACGAATCCCGAAAAGCTACCAGAGCCTCATTTTGTGGACAATTTTAGAATTCATTTTCAACACTAAAAGGCACTTTTCCTGTCAATTATGTCACTGTTTTTCATTATCTAGTATTCAGTGGCTAAGGTGGGACTCGAACCCACGACCTTCGGGTCAGCTTGAGACCACCGCTTAATACCATCTGAGCTACAAAGCCACGATGGGGAACAGCGCGTGGATGATTCGCAAGAAATACTTGCGAAAAACTTGCGTAGCATGTGTTGCATGCAAGTAACAAATGAGGATAACAGTATTTCTATTTGAAACACCTCACTTTAATTCACTTCTCCAAGTGACCCGTGATTAAATTGTCAAGCATTCTCGAGAAAAGTAATGTCAAATGTCGTAAAAATATGCTAAAAACGGGCGCCATTTTGTTTTGAACTGACATGAAGCATCGATAAGTTAATTTTATCCCATTTTCTTTGCACAAAGTAATATAAACAAAATATATAGATTTACATAAATAAAAGGTACGTATATAGTAAGTTACGATGACAGAAAAAAAAATAATTAAATATGTGCAAAAGAGGAAGACTAGAGAGGAACTAACGAACCATTCGAGCTAGTCCACCTTAAAATTACAGGACAGTAAAAAAATTGAACAAAATAATGGCTAATAATTAATTATTGAAAAGTATATAGCAAAAATCAGAGTTAGAACATCATGACACAGGGTTAAAACTTGGCGGTCGCACGGTCGCCCGTGGCGATTAAAAAGTGTCCAGGGCGACTAAAAGTTGAGGTTTGATCGCCCGAAGGGCGACTACGATTTAAGAAGTACGAAAAGCAATAACAATAGAATAAAATGTTCTTTCATTGAAGTACCTATCTTTTCTTTCCTCGACTCTAAGTTCATCAATTGTAGTAAACGTTTAGTTTTAAAGCACAAAATTCAAAGTCGTTCGTGATGGAGTTTTTAGATCGCTCCGATACGTCCGATACGTAGACGCTATTTTGATTTTACTGACACGAGAATCCAGACATACCCAGAGTTCAATGCTGTACGTTCTTTAAACATGAATATCGGCAAAATTGCTCAATACTGCTCGATATAATAGACTTACTTTTCACCTGAATTCAAAAGCAATAGAAAGAAACTGAGAATCGTGATACTGAAGTTTATAGATGTTGACAAGATCGTTTTGTCCGTATTTGGAAAATAATGGTCCAGTTTTTCTTTAGAAGTTTAAGGACCAAGTCAGAACCTGTAAGCACAGGTAACCAAAGCGTAACAGGAGAGTTTGTATGGAGCTGAAATTCGATCGAAAATAATCGGCGGTTATTCCACCGAAAATACATTAAAATCGAAATAAAGTTTTAAAAACCTTACCTGTTGTGTGTTTCCTGTGTTTTTATCGCTTTTCCAAGGTTCTGGAGGCCGTTTAGGCGATTTTCTGCTTAAACGGTCGATGCGACGGCATGTCACGTACTAAAGAGAGCTAATTTAGCTCTCTTTAGTACGTGACATGCTGTCGCATCGACCGTTAAGCAAAAAATAGCCCAAAACGGCCTCCGGAAGCTCTGAAAAGCGTTAAAAACACAGCAAACACACGACAGGTAAGGTTTTTTAAACTTTATTTCGATTTTAACGTATTTTCAGCGGAAAACCGCCGATTATTTTCGATCGAATTTCAGCTCCATACAATTTCTCATATTACGCTTTGGTTACCTGTGCTGTAAGTGCAGAAAATAGCAAACAAGAACGAGACGGATGATCCCCAACACGGACTGAACAGAGTTTTCATTGTTATAACAATTTTACCAATTTCTCGACAGTACATTGGCAAATGTGAGCATTCAAGACAAAGTTAAGATCAAGCAAATTTCTTTTGGCGTTTCAGTCGAACACCCTACTAAAAACACGGGCTCAAACAGCCATGAGGCGTTTATTCGAGCAAAAATGATGTAATTTTTTTTTGTGTGTGTTAGTAGAGGAAATTCGAGGGCTACTTTATTTTGGCCTGGGCGACTAAGAATTCAGGGATACTGGCCCGAGTGGCGACCAAGCACTGAAGTTAATTTTTAGCCCTGATGACACCCATGTAGCTCTTATGCGCCGATCAATTCGAAACTTCAACATCCCCCCCCCCCGGGCATACCCCGGGCACTTGACTGTGCATCGTGCCCGGGGAGGGGCGGGGAATTTGAACGTTTCATTGGAAGGGTGGGGAATTTGAACCGGATTTATCTCTTGTTCTGACGTAATATGCCTGTGAGTTTTTCGGTTTTTGTAGGGTTTGACGGATTTACAAGATATGATTTCGCCTTTGTTAGTGAATAACTTATTCAAAAGGGTCTTTAAAAGAAGTTTGAAGGTGTCATTACGACATATCTCTCTCTGAAAGGTGGTAAAGTGTTTGATTGAAGACGAAATTTGTCTTTGAGGAGAGTTAGTTCAGTACTAATTGGTGGGGCATTTGAACGGCTTTTTTGCCCCGAGGGGAGGGAATTTGAACAAGCCAATCTTCAAAAGTTCAAATGCCCGGGGGGTTGCCCGGGGGGGGATGTTGAACTTTCGAATTGATCGGCGCATTAGATTGTCAAGATTAAAACCTATATTTTTGTAATAATCCTCACATTGGTTTTCTTATCTGTTCTCAAAATGTGACCCGTGCCATAAGTATTTTTTCGGTAACTTAATTTACGTGAATTCAAGTCACCTGAAATTACGTGAAGTCAAGCCGCCGGTCGTAAGCCAACAGTGCCTAGTTTACCATTTTAAATGTGACCTGTGCGATGCAGGTTATGTTGGTTTTACGCGCCGGCACTTGCATCAACGCGTCGAGGAGCACAAGAACGTGTCGTCATCTATTGGCAAGCATTTTCGCGCGGAACATTCTCTGGCCCCTAAGGATCTCAACAAGAATTTAAAAATTCTAAAGAAATGTAAAAACAAGTTTTACTGCCTCATTTACGAAATGTTTTGTTTATTCATGAACTGAGACCAACTCTCAATGTACAGTCCGACTCAATTCGTGCGAAGGTTTTTAAATAATTAGTCTTTATATAGCTTTTTTATTGTTTTAACACCTTCCTTGTAAATTCTTTTTACACATACTTTTACATATTTTTACTTCATACATATTTCTTACATATTTTTACCTCTTTGTCGCTATATCTATGCAAATTCTTATTCTCAACATTTCGCTTGATAATGACCGAAGAATGGTCGAAACTTCGTGAATCTTTACCGTTAGTTTTTATTGTCAACTTAATTTTTGCACTTACTGCTCGAACATTGAGCAGAAATCGTCTTTACTGGCCCTAAGCGATGCCAAACAATCATCCTAAGGCATGCATGTAATCTTCATCATAGCTAACGAAGCTCGAGAGTGAATAATCAGCATTTTTGCCGAGTAATTATTTTATGGTAACAAGTTATCGGCGCTACTTTTGGACTCAGTATTTGAAGTATTAACTGGCCCTGTCATCAAACCTCTCAAAACGTTTGGGATTTTTTTTAACAGGTTTTTGTTGGCAATAATGATCATGATTCCGGGGTTCGTCATGTGCTGAAGCAGCCCTTTATAACTAAACAAGTCACCATCCGACCAAACAAATGGAAAGGCAATGTAGGCCTTCGGATGGAATTATATGGATGTATAATCGGTAAGCTATTGTATCTGATATACAGGTTGTCGAAAAGTCAGTCACTGTTATCAGCAACAGTCCTTTTCAGGACTACACTTACCTGGACGATCATACTCAACTTATGATGTTTACATTCTAAAACGTTGTATCAACGTGTTTAAAATTCACCTTACCTTACTTGCATGGCAATATTTTATAATCAAGATCTGCTCTATGCCAAAAGCAACCGCAAGATCCTTGGCGCACAAAAAGAAAATGCTCGGTGGCTTATTTCAGTACTTTTTGCCACACCCAAGCTCGGTTTTCTGCACTACCGTATATGATATGCATCAAACATTAGGGATTGAGTCATGGAATTACGAGAAAATGGCTTATGAAAAATCGTTTACAATTTGAGTGAAAGCTGGACTATTGCTGGCTTTGCTTTTACAAGATGCTACTGGTTTTTTCAAGAAATAAATCTCGTTAACCTTCATTTTTTTTGCAGATGATTGCCAGGAACCACTTGGTTTAGAAAACCGAAACATCAAAGACAAACAAATGACAGCATCCTCCGCTTGGGGTGACGATCAAGAAAAGTTCGGTGCGCACAGAGCAAGGCTCAATTTGGATCGCTCACCTCAGGGCTGGACTGCTAGTGTAGAGGATAGGTCTCCGTGGCTTCAAGTTAACCTGAAAGATCCTTTTATTATAACACGCATAGCGACGCAAGGGTATGGAGGGAATGTCGATCAGTGGGTAGAAAAGTATCGGATGTCTTGGAAAACCGAAGAAGGAGTTTGGCGCAATTACTCAGTTCCTCATCGTGTAAGCAGCTCTGCTGTTAACTGGAAGACCAAGGTGATCACCTTCTTCATTTTAAAGCAATATATTACCCTCGTTTCAAATATTTTCATTCACATCCGATGATATCAGGAGGTCACCAGTAATGCGATAGTTTATTCTAAGCGTGGAATGTCCAAACAGACGTGTTGCCCTGCAGAAGGTAAAAAGCGAGAGCTCACATCTACGAGTAGTATAATCACCCAAAAAATTTGCGAAAGTGAAGTGTGGAAGTGTGTTCAATTTATTAAATGTGTTTGCACCTTGTGTCTGCAGATATTTCACGGCAATAAAGATAAGACGTCTGTAGTGTCACACAGCCTGGGGAACACCATCAAGTCCAGCGCTGTTCGTTTTTGGCCCCTGACCAAACACAACTTTGTCTCCATGCGGACAGAATTGTATGGTTGTCTGGCAGGTGAGTGGCCCCGAAGGAGGTACTCCCTATAATGGGCTATACGAGGAGGCTCCGCCCGATAGAAGTGGTTTTTTTAAGCTCGCAGTATACTAAAGGGAAGGGAAAATTGTCATTTTAATATGCCAAAAGGTCACAAAACCGGCTGCAAAGTGGAAGAGATGTCGGCTAATGCAAAGCATATGAAGGGGAGCCAAATTTTGCCAGAAATGACGACGCGAAACACATGAAAGCTTGCACCCTTTGAGCAACTGAATCAGAACGACTGAAGGCCCGAAAAACGTGTGGTGATTGTAAGAAATTGTATTGTTTTGGCTTATCCTTGAGGTATAAGAAAAAAGAAGAAAGAAAGGTATATGAACAATTGAGAATGGAAGTAATTCAAAAACTCTTCAATGCAGTTAATTACAAAGGACGATTTTTCAAGGTAATTTTTTCGTTTCCGTTTTCAATGGCATGGTGTACACCCCGATGTAAACAATACCCACCAGTTACCTTCTATATCGTAAATATCAGGTACCGATCGGCAATATTCGAATAAATGCACAGCTGCTGCAATGTATTTCTGTTTAGTACTTTCTGTCTTCTTTCTAGCAAAGGTGTTTCTTATGCTCCACTGATACCAGAACGTAAAATGACTCAAAGTAGCGGTGCTAAACAAACAAACAGAGGTTCAGTGACTTGGGAGTTCCTGTAATAAAACTACCTGCCGTGGACACAATCGAGGCCGTTAACGTGTGCATAGCTATCTACTATTATTTTGCCTACAGAACTATCAAGATCTGCAACTAAATGCACAACAACTGGCCATCAGATGAGTGGTGAATCAAATCCGCCAAGCAAAAAGGACTGCCAGTGGCACGTCATCTCATCCAACGATAAGGGCACCGTGACTCTAAAGTTTACAACTTTCCATTTCTCAAAAAGCGATCCTTCCTGTAGCAAGGACTATGTTGAAGTCAGGAACGGTTTGACTAAACATGCTCCTCTAATAGGGAAATACTGCGGCGGAAAACTGCCTTCTCCGGTACAGTCCTCGGGAAACGGTCTTTGGGTTCGTTATGTGGTATCTGGTGATATCAAGACTAAGGTTGGCATGACGTACCATGATGGTCCCGTGAAGTCTTATCAGGGCAATGCAGGTGATAAAGGTATGTGATTTCTACACCTCACTGCCTCTAAAATGTAAAGCACCAAGGGTTCCAATATTCTTACTGATACTGAGTGACTGTACGAAATTAATTCATATGAACTGTTGGGGAGATAATTAAAGGGAAAGAGATCAGTTGTGTAGTAACTTAAGGAGTTGTAAATAGAGCTTGAATTTCTTTCTGCTCTGTTTCAACTTTTTAACTTACTGCATAGTTGCGATAATGTATTTCTAAAGCAAAGACTAAAGCAAAAAGAAGATTAGACCAAGAATGGATGAAATTCTTTATACCAGAAACTAACCATTGGGTTCTTTATCTCAAGAAACCAAAGCAATATTTCGGATCTGTATCACAGTCATGATCATTTGATAACCATAATCCACATCGCAAGTAATTATTTTGTGATAAAAGAAAACGAAATAAACACAAAACGAAAACAACAACAACAACAACAATAAACAAACAACTGAACAAGGGCAATTCTTGTAGCTATGTATATTAAGGCCGCTTCCCTAACTTTTGCATTTAAGACTGACTCGTTAACTCATCTTGGACTTTTTGCATGAACTACCAAGTTATGCTGCAGGTGTTTCCATAGAGAGAACTAAGTTAAACATGCGTTGTCAGAGAACGCAATTTTGTCAAATTCCGTTGTTCCTGCTATCAAATGCAAGTACACTAGGATGAACAGCTTTGTCACTAGGAGTAATCAACATATTATCATTTTGTTTTTGTTGATCTTACTCTCAAAGGATGTGGAACTCGCAAATTCTCCACCCCTCCCATTCAACTTGATGGCAGTGTGTCCAGGCAGTGGTCCGGACAGTGGCCTTGGCAAGTGGCTCTTCTGCTAATGGGACAATCCGTTCAGCAGTGTGCTGGAGCTCTCATTGCCCCTCGGTGGGTCCTCACGGCAGCTCACTGCTTCAAGAGGTACATATAAGAGTGATTTATTTCAATGTTACAAGACATTGTAACAAATGAAGAGGTTGGTCATGTGATAAGTAAACTGTATTCAATTTGTCAATAGCAAGGGACTAGAAACAAACAGTCGTAGTCAAGGACGTTTCTTTTTATTTCTTTGTAATCCTACACTCTTAGCAAACTGAATACGGTGTACTTACATACAATTGTTTCTGTACAGTATCAACAAAATGGGAAGCTACTGTAAGTCACTACTATCAAACTTTTCATGCGAACTTTTATCCCCAAGCTTGAACTGCTAATTTTCCTTACTCAATATTTGATCAATGTGAATTTATAATGAGCTTCAAACATTTGTTTCGAGGATTAGTAATATAGCGACCTCCCCTGGCAATGAAAAATTAGACGGTTGTTGTGCCTGTTACTTATAACTCAGGTTAGTCCGTTCTTCGTAGTGCCACCTTTAGTGACCAGAATGCAAGCCAAAAAACTGTCATTCTCGAGATTGTTTTTTCCTGTTAACATGGAAACGAAATAAAACCCTTTCAGACTATTTTCAGTTGGCTTCTGACGTGGACTCATATATTTAGTGGAGAATGTACCATCACAAATAATACTCCTGATTGTTGACTTTGCCTTTGTAGGTTCAAGCAACCTTTGCAATGGGTCATACGTGCTGGAGAGTTTGATCTTACGCGAAACGAGGGCTCCGAGCAAAACAGACGAGCTGAAGCAATATACGTTCATTCCTCGTACACACCTGGTACAAATGAGAATGACATCGCCTTGGTATACCTCAAAAGCCCAGTGGAGATCAATGACAAGGTGAGCGTGATATGCCTTCCTAATCAGGGTGACGTGCAGCCTGGTAGCTCCTGTATGGTAGCAGGTTGGGGCTTGACATCCAATTTTCATCACAGCTCTGCTCCGCTGAGGTCACAGGCAGTACCCGTTGTATCCCGCCAAAAGTGTAACAGCGCCAACTCTTACGCTGGTATTGTAAAAGAAGGAATGGTTTGTGCAGGTTTCGAAAAAGGCGATAAGGATAGGTGTTATGGAGATGGTGGTGGGCCTCTTATGTGTCAGAATTCTCGAGGAAAGTGGTTTGTTGGAGGCATCAATAGCTGGGGTCAAGGATGTGGACTTCCTGGCAAGTATGGAGTGTACACGATTACTGAGAAGTATCGAGACTGGATAAATCGGCACATGCAAGCAAACTGACTTACCCAGCTCGGGTAGTTTGAATGAATGCGAAAATCAAGATCTAAGTCAGCCTCGTGGCTGTTCAAATTAACGTTTCGAACTTTTTGCGTGCAGTTGCTGGCTTCCCATTTACTGCAAGTGACCTTTTAAGCTTGGACAACGCAGTGGGGTATCTCGACGTCGCACTAAGAAAATTGTGGCGAGACATTGCCTTGGGAACATTAGAGCTGTATTCGATCGGACACTATATATAGACGAACCTTTAAGTTTCGTTCTTCCACTCTTTGATATTGTCGGTATGGACGGACAGCAAAACTCTTCCACGTTTTTCATGAACGTTTTACTTGCAAGTCAACCTCAAAGGTACTCGTGATTCCAAAAATGCATAATCTGTTAAGAGGGTTTGTTCTCCCTGTAGACAATCTTGAAGGTTACCGTTAATGGGAGTTAACTCGATTTGACCTGTTTGACCGTTGTCATGAAAATACCTTTGCTAGAAGGCTCAAGAAGGGTATTCTTTTTTAAGCTTTGTGTAATAATATTCCCTCTTTGTGAGCCCCATTTGCAATCTGATGTAGCTCCAGTTCAACTGTATTACTATGAATACCATAACGGCCTATTCTATTACATACTAGTCTAAATTTTCACATGATCATTGGGCAATAGATGTGAAGGGCGTATTACGCCTTATTTCAATAAACTACATTAAAAGTCCACGGACAACAAAATCAGTCATTTCTTATTGTAATACATAGTGAATCACACCAAAAACCTGATCATGATCAAAAGCAACTGGAATCATTGGTTTTAAATGTTAATTTTTGTAGGTAAAAGTGCTCGTTTGCAAACGTTTCGGGTATGACCCCTTCAGTGGATTAAATCCATTGTACATAAACTTCAACTTCAACATTTTTGTGCAACGGATTTAACGGATTTAATCCACTGATGAAGGGTTCATACCGGAAACGTCTGGAAACATTTGTTGCCAATGAGCACTTTTACGTGCACAAACTATCATTCGAGATAACTAACGAAAGTGCTACACAGCAGTACATTATTTGAATCATTTATTTATATTTGCCTGTACACTGATCATGTCTTTAATAGCCTGATAAGGTTATCGCATAGTTCCATTGCTTTTACAGCAGAATGCCGTTATCTCAAACACTCGAGGGGAATGAAAAATTGTCCGAGATAGCGGCAGTTTGAGATTCTACCGATGATGAGGTAGTCTTTAAAATCCGTTCATTTCTCCATGTAAAAAGGCGGAGGAGGCTGGTAGAATTGAAAGCGACGAAGGGAGTGACCTAAAAAATCATTCTGAAAAGGTTTGACTCCTTTGGGACAGTAAAAAAAAATGGATTGGGGGGTTCTCGCTAAATATCACAGAGACAACTTGATCCATAAATCCACAAGCCCTGACCTACACCCCTCCGCCTCCCGGCTCCGCTCCTAAAAAAGACGTCAGTTAAAAGATACTCGCTCCCTTGGTCATTTTACGCGCCCATTTGCCACTTTATTCTCATCCTCTTAACAGATTTTGTTCCGTGAACTTTGTTTGCTGTTGAAAATTGTTATTAATCCAACAGTTCATGTCATCACTGTCGGTATCATACAAAATGTTAGTCATGGGTAGTTTTGAATATTGTTGACTGCGTGTTGTTCAGTAATTAACATCTAGAGACAATATAGCAGTTCCTTGTGGGGTACGAGAAGGCAATTCAGTGAAAAGGGCTTTAATTCTAGAGTCAGAGAGGCTGCACTTTTATCGCTTAACGAATTTGGAATATTTCTGTTATGGTGAAGTAGATTATGTATCGCTTAACTCAATCTTGTTATCTTGTACAAATCACGGGAATAAAAAAAAACTATCAATATTCGGCATCTTTTTGAAAAAGCCTTAAGACTCTGATGTTAAACGTGGTATTTACCAGGAGCAATAAATATCCATTGAGTTGCATAAGAGCGTGAATATATATGGAGTTCTCTGAATTTAAGCAGGTTAATGGGGGATTAGGAAATTACTTGAAGCCAGAACATTCTTTTCTGCAAATAACGAACTTGTTAAAAATAGTGTTGTAGTGCTAAGGCAAGAATGTATGCCTGAGAGATTGAACTGTAGTAGCAACATCAATAAATAATATTGATCATGGATTTGCCTCACGATGAACAGTCACAGAAGATAACAATCATAGCATTTCGATCGACCACGCTATTGCTACGAGGGAACGAATTGCAAATTTTGATCCATATTGAAGACCAACGAGTCAACTAATGGATTTCTTCCAGTTGTAATCATATCATTTTTCCGTAAAAGTGTTTTTCTTTTAAGTTTTATCCTCCTGACTTCAAGTGGATTGAATCATATGATCTGACCACTTTCTCTTACGTTTCATACGCGGATATTTGCAGCTCCTTTGTTTGGACCATTGTAAGTTCGTTCCTTGCGTAATTTCTTTCCCTTCGACGTCAAAGGAAATCGCGTTTTGCCGGATATACGGTAGAACTTAGTTATTAAAGTCACGTGTGCACAAAGCCTTAAACGTTCGAAGGAGCGTTGCTTCTAGAACTCCTGGCAGCCAATATATACAGTCTCATTCCAACGCAAGGCCAAGGAGACGATTGTTCACTTAATCGGGGGTAAGTAGTGTGTTGTTGGTTGTTGTGACGCTTCTTTAAGTATAATTTCCTTCTACTCCATTAAGTTATTTAATTTCACGCTGCATAAAATGATAACTCTGAAAAAATACTCCTTATTAATTACCTAGATAAAAATCGTTCAGTTGTCAATCGATAGTGGCATGGCATTTGTTCTGCAATTACATTAGTGATCTTCAGCTTCGCAGTTTGTCCCTCGACGGACTGGCATGATGGCACACAACAAATACCTTCAGTTTTATTTCTGTGATTAATTGTTTACCCCCTTTGACCTCGCTAATCGAACAAATGTTACATGCCTTGAATTTTGTGTGTGTATCCAGATTGCCCATGCAGTAAGGATATCGTGCAAGAGAAACAGCACATTCCACTTATCTATCCTCAAGTTCCACAATAATAATTTTCAGAGCCACATTTTAGTTTAAACTTCATCCATTTTGGCAAACAACCAACACTCTTTCTTAAATTGGTGAACAAGAGCAATTTGTGTCCCTTTTCTTCGAAAATAATGCGTGATAATTTAAGCGCGGAATGTAAATAGCAGCAATACAGGTCAAGCTCAGTGTCTCAGGCAGGCCTTCCAAAAATACCACTGTTTATTTTGTTTCATTCGTATCACTGAAAAAGAATTTCTTCCCTCTGAGAAAAACACAGACAACAGAGAAAGGAAAAAATACTCATTCGAGGCTGTTCAATTTACGTAGGCTTTGGCGATATAATAGACCGCGTCATTGCCAAAATCATTAAAAGACTTTAATTGCTACCTAATGAGCCAAAAAAAGTTGACGTGCGTCAAGAATATTTCCGCGCCAAAACATGTTGAGTGTTTTGTTTGTCTGATTTGGTAGAAACACTTTTGCTCCTACGTTAATAGTGCACAAAAATAATCAGTGTTAATGCTGCCGATAACTTAGTTTAAAAGGACAGAAAGGTACGATTTCTAATTAATGCAATTACTCTAAGTAGTTATGTGTAAATTGGATAAGATACTGTACAATGGTAACTTGTCTTCCTGTAACGACATCATCGACGCCCATTCATAAGTGGGGCATTGTGCGTAAAGGAAAAGCTGACTTAGTTATTCCATAACCCATCCGTGGCTTTGTCCGATGCCTCCAATTCATAGCAACTCCAATTCTCAGTAGCAACATGCAATGTAAAGCTGGGTGTTAGAGACAGGGTACCTGACAACTTTGTTTAACATTCAAGTAACGAAACATTTTTAATATTAATAAAGCTAAATTTGAACTTAAAACCGTGGACGAACAGTCTCATATTTGAATCGTTTGGTTTTCGTTTTCTCCTGCACCTTTTGGATAGCAATCAATTATGACCACTTCAATTGCATCAAGCGGTGAAAGGCAGCACAATAGATAGCCAGAAACTCGGCCTTATTTCCTGTATGCTTACAAAATGTCCCTAACCTTTGCCGAGTCAAATACAGGATTTCCTGGCTTGAAGTGCATTAGCAAACAATTTGCCAATTGAGGCTCATATTCAGTGTTCAGTAACTTCCTTCCTTTGTTGTACAGACATGTTTGAAAGCTATTGCCTTGTCGGTATGGATTTATCTGATACTTCAGACACCTCTGTGGTAGAAATTTGTTACGCCAATTAAGATTAGAACTTCCGATATCGTTTTTTTATCCAATCCTATAATATACTAATGGTGTTAAACTCGGGGATTAAATAAGAAATAGAATACGATAATTGTTAATCTCGCTAAATGTCGGTACTGTGGTATAAATGTAGTTGCGATACCCAATTGTGCAAATTAAAACGCTTACATTAACTTTTGTTACAAATCTTTTGACTGACGCAATTGTTCTTTGTTTCAAGAGAACAAGGACAAAACTTACAAAACCTGTTTCGCTATATTAAAACTGCAGATGGAGCAATTACGTAAGATATCCTTACTTTTTTGTGTTCTTTGTTTGCCTTCCCTTTCTAAAAGTAGGTATTACTCTTCAATTCGTTCGATTCTTGGGGCACTTTGAGGACGGCGCCTTTTGAAGTTTCATGGCGGAAAATACTACGGACGGCGTCTGCAACTAAATACTCAACTTGTTTTCTTAACTGCAATGGGTAAAATTTAATATTTCTTTGAATTGCATCATAAACGAGTGACCGCGTTGCTGGTTAATTGATGTGTGTAAAATACTGTTTTTATTTCTTTTGTGTAGTTCCCTGAGGAGTAGGCCGAATCGTTTTATCGTGTTGGAAAGTCTGAAATTTATTTTTCCTCGTCAAACTTCAGTGTTAAGAATGACTTTTTGCAAGTGCATGGAATCTAAAATCGAGTAGTTTTACATGACAGATGTAAATCCTTGAAGCTACAGTAGATACATCGGCATCGTGCTGATACCTGCATTGTAACAGTTTTCATGAAGACCAAAGGTCTGTTTCTTCTTCATGAGAAAGGCACGTGAGCTCCATTGCCTTTGCTGCTTGTGACCAATACCCTACATTTGTTTGAACAGCGGGATGTTCATATTTTGGAAACAGCAAATTTATAACACGCGGCAGCCTAGGAAATCGAAGGGTTTCTTTGTTCAGCCAGATCGAGAACATCCTTTTTCTTACATGTACGCCCTCCGTACTTTTATTGCCTGTCTAGATTCAAGCTAAAACTTACTTTAGGTCATTTGTTTGGTTTATTTTAATCTAGTACAGTTCGGCATTTTTAACAAAGGAGACATTTTTATTTCACCATCTTGTTTTTGGCCTGAAGAACTCACTTTACGCTTGTGTTTGTTTCAGAGACCCGTGTGACAAAACGTCTGACTGGCTGTTCAAATACTGAGTCATGCCCCGAGGTAAGAGCCAAATTTGGTAGTTTCCATTTCTATTATCCTTGTTTAACAGGTTAGATATATTTAAGCAAATTTACAATTCTTTATCGATATTTGGTGTTACGACTGAGGTCTCCCACGTGCCGTACTGATTGCTTTAAAGATACCTAGTTAATGAAAAACAACCGCGGGTACAGCGGGAAAGATCTGTCAACGATTTTTGGAATGTTTTTATCATGAGGAAAAGAACCGAAGGGGAAACCATTTTGGGTAAATGTCCTAATGATGACTAAACCTTGTTTGGGGGATGGAATGTAAAACATGATTGTCATATCCAGCACATTGTACTTAACGATTACACCTAATTATAAAGCGTTTTGTTATGATAATTTAGCAACACTCAAAAATTTCTAACTTTGTCGTGTCTTTATATAGAACAGTGGGTCGGTGCATGAATGAAATGACAAACTCTTCTCTGCTACTAAGTGGGTAGAAATACCACAGCGTTTGACATTTGGAGTCAATTGGCAGTGAGCGTCGAGCAGGATATACTGAATTTGGTGAGCGCTTATCCTTGGTGATTTGAGAAGTTCTCCCTTAGATCAGAGCTCTGTTAAACAGACCCAAACAGACAAACTACTGTCTCGAGATATTCTTTAGTTATACCCATGCCGAGAGCACGTTGTCGCGTTTGATTTATTTTAACCTCGCTTTCTAATCGATGAACGGAATTTCCTTGTAATTTATGTTATGTTCTCTCTTTCAGACGGAGCTGAGAAAGAAGATGGAATTGTCACATTGCGTAATCTACCTCCTTCTTGCAGTGCTAATAACGAGTGGTTCTCCAATCAACGGCAGGTATAGTTTGATGAATCTGAGAAAACTGACGAAAATTTCTCGTGCAACGATTATCGGAGACAACACTAACAGCAAAGACAGCACCGTCTTCCTCAGCATCGAAGAAGACAGTAACTCAGTTGATGATTTAGCCAAAAAAGTCCTTTCCGCGCTGAATGTCAGCAACAGTGCTTTCGATTTAAAGCAACACTTCTCGGAGAGACAAGATGGGACTCGTCGGGGAAGAGTACGAAGAAGTGATGACGAAAAAAAACTCGGAATTTTTGGAAGGGACGATCGTGTGAACATACAAACGTCTCGAGAGGCGCAGATTTATCCATTCTCCACTGCGGTGATGCTTTCTTCCGGCTGTACAGGCACGCTTATTGGGTCTCAGCACGTGCTAACAGCGGCTCACTGCGTCCACAATAGAAAAAGCCTTCTGAAGAGTGCTAAACATTTGAAAGTTGGTAAGTGACTGTTCTTGTGTCACCACTGTGTTTTGTGAATTTTGGTCCCTAAAGAAGTTAAATAAGGTAGTGATGTCATTTGTTTGACGTCCGTTTCCCTGTTCAGTACTCACTCAGCACTATTTGCGGTTCCAAATACTTGACAGCAAAGATAATTTGGTAATTTTATTTTCAACGTGAAAAATGCCTTTTGTGACCAATTTGAACTAAAGAAGTTAAATAAGGTAGTGATGTCATTTGTTTGACGTCCGTTTCCCTGTTAAGTACTCACTCAGCACTATTTGCGGTTCCAAATACTTGACAGCAAAGACAATTTGGTAATTTTATTTTCAACATGAAAAATGCCTTTTGTAACCAATTTTGTATGTTTAGGAATTCTGCCCTGTATTGTGATTATATAGTGGCTATTTCAGTTTTGAAGGGGCTTCTTATCTCGATCAGTACTGTGCTGAATTTCTGCTTCGTCATATGCTATAAGAACTCAGCTAATGATCACACTTAGTTAACGAAATGTTAAAATAGCAACCATTCTATATCGTCATTACAGCGAACAATTCTTCAGCAAACATAGATATTTAACTTGGCGACGATTGTTTTGATTTGTCGTTAATAACGCAGAACAGTAACACCAAACATTATTGAAATTAGTAGGTCGCAACTGCTAAACCGAGCGTGTATATAGGGGCGAAGAACAACCAGTAATTAAACGAGAATTGTAAAGATGCTAGTTGACGTCTCTGCGGCGACCATTGCAAAGTTAACTGAGAAAATTAATTTCCTCTAGTCAGAGTGAGTTTTTGTAATGCTCATTGGTTTGTTTGTGTGTTTGTTTTGGTTTTCTTGACTTGGTCATTGTTAAGTGCCTACGTTTGGTTAGCCTGATAACCAACAGAGACAAAAGTGCAAACCTCAAAAGCTTTGAAACATCCGAACAATGCAAGACGTTTCGTGACAAGCGACCGTGCGTGAAATAAATGTTATTTTTTATGTACATTGATATATTAAATCAATTTTTTATTTTATTTTTGCATGCAATATTTTGAAAAAATGAGACTTATTTGCAAGCCACGTCAGTAAGGACTAGTGTCAGAGCAACACATCATTTTTTCAAGAACCAATATCATTTATGTGAGACGTAAAAGAATGGTTTCTGCGAACGTGGTTACATAAGAAAGTATCAATATCAAAATCTCTTGTTTGAGAATTATTCCTTTAGCGATGTTGTGACTGTTACTTACTTTGCTAAATATGCCTTGCTTGAATGAAAGGTAAACGTAATTTTATTGTCACCCAACAGAGTAGAAACAAACTTCTTGCTCTGCTGTGTAAATGGTTGCTAAGTTACAAATGTTGTCTCTTAGAGTTGAAATTTTGTCTGACATGTCGTTTTTCATCTATATCACGCTTTTGACTTAAGAATCAATATTGAACTTTAAAAAGTGCCGTGAACCGATGTCCGACACAAAAAATCGTGCTTATAACCACCAGATTTTGGCTTTGTGCTCACCAAAACTAAAATTGGGGAAAACATACCCGGTGTTGTAGAGTTTGCTGTCTACATATAGCTTGCTAATTTCCATGTGTGTTCAAATTTTCCAGGTTTGCTTCAGCGGTCCGGGAGGTTTCACTATATCCGCGTGGAAAGAAGATATATTCCCAAGGGATGGAGACAACAGTCTTCATCAAACAAACTGAGATACGACTTTGCGGTTTTGAAGCTCAAGCGACAACATAACAGACAGCACATGTCTGTGCAAACCAGCAGCCTTCTACCAGGCTCTAAAATCCAGTTTTCTGGTTTCCATGGCGACAAATGGTACAACTCGCTGTGGTACACGTACTGCCACGTGTACAGAAAATCCGAAGACATGATTCTCAACTTCTGTGATGGAGTCAAAGGCGTCTCAGGCTCTGGAGTTTACGTAGACACTCCTCGTGGGAACGAAAATGCAGTTGTGGGAGTAGTTTCAGCGATAGCACAAGGAAGGGTTAAGGGAAAAGTGATCAAGTTTAATGTCGTGAATTCTTTCACCAAGGCTAAGGTGCGACAGATTTCCAGATGGGTCGACAGACGTTAACTGAATGCTCATAAGCAAATGCACAAGAAACTGACTAGGGTGGTTCCTTCCTTTTGGAAGTGGAAGATTAACCCTTGCACATTAACTACATCAGCACTAACACAGAAACTGAAAACCTCTTTCATGTCCAGTGCTCGCATTTTGGATTTACAACGAGCACATCTTGGATCTACAACGGCTGCTTTTTACTCCTGTGCTGATTGAATTATCAAAGAGCAGCATGTAAAATAATAATGCATTAGTCTGTACTCGTGAAACAGTCCGACCGATAAAAGGACGTTAAAATAGACGCAAAAGATGAGAGCACAAATGGGTAAAGTTACTCAGTCAAACACAATGTGCTTGGGTACCCCTACAACTATAAATTTTTGTTCCACATTTGACCATTTATGTATATTTTGTAAATTACAGGACATTTTAAAATGTTGTCTGTTTTATTTATTTTTGTTATTGAGTTTTCGACGCTTCGAGAGTACGTCATATATGATGTGCCGTGCATAAGTGATTT
The DNA here is from genome assembly GCA_964030785.1 of Siderastrea siderea. Lineage (NCBI taxonomy): Eukaryota > Metazoa > Cnidaria > Anthozoa > Scleractinia > Rhizangiidae > Siderastrea > Siderastrea siderea. The sequence continues at coordinate 2,045,405 of OZ034971.1, read as the reverse complement.
TAAAATAGTTGCCACTGTGTAACGTTTGGTAAGATTGGTATTGTTGAGTCGCCATCAAAAAAGATAGATTTAGCTCCAAGAATTACGATACAATACGTAAAAGTATGTTTCAAGAGTATTCTTTGATCCACTTACTCTCTCTATTTTGTAAGTTATTTAAAAAACTCTGGAGTTTTAATAGCCTGTATCACAGACATAAACGAGAAACCAATCGAAGTTAATGGAAAAAAAGGTTTTGCTTCGTTGTCTCTATGTTTTAGAAGTTTCAAGTAATATAAGGTATCATACGTTTCTCTATTTTGTTTGAATCTTTGTAACGTTTTGCATGTTAGTCCTTCACTGAACTGACCATATTTGCAAAACACCATAATTAAGTCGCTACTAATCCTTAAGAGAAAAAAGTTGTTGAATAAATAACAATGAAAGAATCTGTCTGTTTTTAATCTGAGCACAAATGCATTTCTTGACCAAAATCAAAATTCGTTTTCGCTTGTAAACGGGTGGGTTTTGCTCATGAAGAAGGAATGGTATTTTGTCAAAAACCTTGTAGGCCAATGATTTTTATACCAACGAAATATGGTGTCTATAGCAATAATTTGCCAAGCTGCTTACATAAATCTCAACTCTGGCTGGCAGCCTTTGTTATTTTTCTCTCGTTCATGCGTGTCTTGTTGATCTGTTTTTCATGTAAGGCGATTTGTCTCCGATTTTTATGGTTTTATATACTTCTGACAAAAAACGTAACAAGACACTCCCTCCAATATATTCTTTGTGGCTGTAAATGCAGCAATTTTGTAAATCTTGACTGATTGCAGCGGACAGTCATTCTTAAGTGTTTTCCACAAATGTATTTTGTTAATATGTGTGAGAATGCAATTATGAGGACTTATGATTTTCGCTGACTTTTTTATTCCCACGCATGACTTCCACCTGACCTTGGTAACTGTATTGATGTATTGTGGCAGGTATATAATTATCCAAATACCGTTTTTACTAAACAATGTTGGAACCTTTGCTGTGGTTTTAATTGTAATTATGAAGTTCCTATTGCAAAATGAATAATGAAACCTAATTTTCCTCTGCTGGCAAAAATCAGACTTCCGGCATATTTGCTGAATTTTGTAATCTTGGTCTAATCAACCGGGTTAAGTGGGTATGTTGTTTGACTCAGACTCCAGAAATCAAATCCAGTAGATAAAACATGTAGCTAACAATCTCTTGGTATGTGAGCACATATTTAACTACCCGGAGCGTGGGAACTTGGCTTCGCCGTGCCATTATGACTGCTCAGATAGAAGCCTTTGTTTAATACCTCCATGGGTCGATAGAAAGAGCTGTTTACATTTCCCACCACAATTAAAAACCAAATGCTTTGTTTTCGTCTATCAACCTCGAACGTAACACCCCAAGGCAAAATACCTGTTTTCGTCCCCTGTAAAGGTTCCTTTTTAGGCCAAGAATAGTACCAGGTGAGCTCAGCTACATTGATCCTAGCCTTAAACAACGTGACGAGTCACGTTCTCCATATTTGGGCATTCGCCTTGTGTTTCTTGAGATTCAGAGAGGGATTTCGAAAATCGAAGGAGATTTCGAATCTGTCACAGATTTTTCGAAATGTTCAGACCTGGTTATGTTAATGCCTTAGGTCGGAAGAACAGGCCATGTAGGCCTCTCCACAAGGAAACGAGAAGACGAATAGTTGATCGTTATTTGACTGGACAGGGACCGAAAGCGATCTCCACAGCAGCTCGTGCAACTCCTGGCGCTGTTTATTGTATCATTCGACATCATGAAACGTTCAGTACATGTGCGGCGTTCAGTCAAGGGGGACGAAGTTATCCTTCTAAACTTTCAGACGACGTTGCATGTAGAATCTATTGAATTGTTCAAACTAGCGAAACCTAGGATATATGGATGGGAAAATCGCGAAAGATTGTTGAGCAGTAGGTTATGCAATAGACGAAGCACAGGTCACCAAAGCGTGATATGAGAGTTTGTATGGAGCTGAAATTCGATTGAAAATAATCGGCAGTTTTCCGTGGAAAATACCTAAAAATCAAAATAGAGTTTGAAAAACCTTATCTTTGTGTGTTTGCTGTGTCTTTACCGCTTTTCCGAACTGCTGGATGCCGTTTGGGGCGATATTCTGTTTAACGGTCGAAGCGACGTCTGGTCACGTACTGGCTTTACTTTGACAGATGTCGCATCGACCGTTAAACAGAAAATCGCCCCAAACGGCCTCCAGAAGCTCGGAAAAGTGGTAAAAACACAGCAAACACACAACAGGTAATGGTCTTCAAACCTCTTTCGCTTTTTAGGTATTTTGCACGGAATACTGACCATTTACATTTTGGATCGAATTTCAGCTCCATACAAACAACTCACATTACGCTTTGGTTAACTGTGGACGAAGCGTCGGCTTTGTCTTTAATCAACCTCGCAACTAGGAAAAACTGTCATCAGTAATTGCTTGACACGGCAGATGTATCTTGGTTTTCGTCCACTTCCTTCAGAGCTACCGTTCTTACACAAGCGTTCAGCTCCAAGGTTTGTTCTCGTTCGGTTGAAACTGGAATCACGCGTCAGCAAAATAATTGACATAATTTCACCTCCTTCTAGTCGTCTAAAACGTTTTTGAACCACTGACGAGAAGCGAACCCAGAAAATAACGCGGTCTCTCGATAAAACAAAGATTTGCCCCGTCACAACCCCTTGCTTCTACAAAGATAGAAGCCATTTTCGGAAATTTCAATGAGATCTTCAATATTTCCCTTGTGATCTCCGTTATGTCACTGAAAGTAGCTTGTTTATTTGAAGACTCGGATCACGTGCTGAGGTTTCCGTTCACGCGTGACGTGGATCAACTGTAATAGCCTGTTCCAGGCGTTCAGATATTGCAGCGCGAGCGAAAAAGAAAGCGAGCGAAAGAGCAGGAAAAAAACCAGGGGAGACTAGGGAAGAGGAGGTCTTTTTCCCCAGTCTCCCCTCGGTTTTTTCCCGCTCTTTCGCTCGCTTTCTTTTTCGCTCGCGCTCCACTATCTGTTGAACGCCTGGAACAGGCTAGTCTTTTAACCACTTGTTACATTACTCTCGATCAATATTTTTGGAGCATTAATAAAATTTGCAAGAAAATAATCAATGCCAATTTCTATTACAGTGGATGTAGGGGGCGGGGGGGCAATTGCCGTTTTCTCGCTTTCAGACATTAAACTGCCTTCTCCCGTTGACATAAAAATGGAAAAACATGATTTTGGAAACATTCCGTGGTAGATCAACACAACCTCGTCCCCAGGGTCTGGGTCCTCAGACCCTGGGAAAGAGGTTGACATCAACTATGACAAACATTATGCAGATGAGCCGTTTTGTGTTCACTATAAACCGACCTGCTGTCCCTTGCATCATAAAAGGTTATTGTACCAAGTGTTTTAAAGTATATGTAAAAATGTTAATCCAGCACAAAAAAATCATGGCTCGAGCCGTCGCCGAAGCCTGGTTATTAGAAAAAACGAGCGGTCAATAGTCAAAATTATCATCTTTATTTATTCAAGAAATCACACTTATTATGTAATAAATAATGGTCCTCCAGAGAGCAGTGAAAATTCAAGTTATTGCAATTACAAGCGGATGGTCGTGGTCGCAGTCTCAGTTACAAAGTTGTATAAGGGAAATATGCAATTCTTTCTGAGGAGGTGTTGCCATGTTACACAGTTTCTTATTGAACTTATTCACCTTGTTAGTTTATGGCTACCTTATTTGCCGTATTCATATTAGTGGACGGAAAAACCGCCTTGGACGGGAAACTCGTCTTCATACCAGGGCAAGCGAAAAAACTCGTCGTGATTTTCCGTCAGATATGATTTTATCACAGTTTTTCGTCTAAGACGAATTTTCCGTCCTATTTTACCGTCGCTTTAGACGGAAAAATAGACGGAATTTCGTCTGTGACGAGTTTCCGTCTTCTAATATGAATTCGGCTATTGTCATAATCACCTTGTGCACCTGTCCCACTGATTCTTTAATACACTGTATCAAAGAAGATCACGTGAACACAAGAACACACACTAATGCACCTTTGTACCCGGGATTAAAAGGCAATCGTTTTCTGATCTGCACTGGAATAAATAAACGGAAAGAAGATAACTTGTGGGGTATTGCAATGCAATTGTGTAAAGGAAACAATTACGAGTATGGCAATTAAGATGATTACGGAAGACTTAAATGTACACAAATTTGGTCAAGTATTCGCGATGATTTACTTCTATTATTGACAGGGCAGGTTGAGGTATCTTCTTTTGTTTGGAAAGTATGTCAAGAATTCTGATCAAATGGGCTAGCGCAATGACTGGGATTTGTCCCAGGCAACATTTGGACGCTCTTATCTACGAGATGTTTCCGGGATGTTTTTTTTTACCTCCAAGAACGGTTCCCATCTTCTTGCGACAGTCTTAGCTAAACCATAACTATTTAGCCAGGTTTACAACAGCTTCCACGGCCCAGAATTATACTGTACAACAGTGGCCAATAGACGAATACGCACATTGTTGGCTCAGCTCATGAAAACAACATGAAACAACAATAGTTCCGCCCACAACGTTGGAAGAATGTTGTAAAAGTGCATTGTGCTTCTGGAATCTACTGGATGCATGTTTTTTATTATAATTTAGTAATGGACAGTTTTAGCTGTGGTTGTTGAATTTACAAGGAGGTGTCGTCATCATAGAGGAACGATGGCTTGAATTCGTAGTCGAAATTGATTTACAAACATGGCTAACAGAAACATTGATCAAATTTGCTACAGTGTGATCAACGTGCCTAGCACAGAGGCTGGCTTCGATCTGCAGCGTTCAAAGGATTTGTCTAAATGTAGAAACGTTTATTTGATTGGTAGATTGACCTATCTTTTGCTCTTATTCTACCATGCTCCCTTCTCCAGGTGATGGTTCGAATGCTCCGCCGTAAATACAAAGGAATGCGACCTCACTGAAGCTTGCTATACGGCGATAGTGTACTAATCAAACACTAATATTTGGTTTGAAACTGAGTGCGAGCTAAACAAACTTTGAACAGGTGACCTTAAATTGCAATGATCTTTTTCTTACTTACAACTTTTTGTCGAAAATCAGTCGTAAAGTGCTTAAAACACAGACATTCTACTCTTGTTACTTGCTAATTAACCTTCACCTGAAAGCAATTCGACCATGTCATGGCAGACAATTAGTGAAAATTACAGTTTTGTCAGTCAGTTGTTTGAAACAGACGTTTGCCTTCTAATCGTCATTTTTTCTTTACGCAGATACCCCAGTGAAGCAGGCTTTAGGTGGATCAAACTTCGTATTGCAGACTTGGTCGGCCAACACAGGTGGACATACTGCTCATAGTTATCTATATACGACATATTTTAAGAGAGTTTTCTATTTTTCATCCTGAAAATACTCTTTGCAGCTTATGTAATATTTTGTCATAAGTACACAACAGATGCTGGCTTGGTCGTTCTAAATTTTGATCCTTTCATTCAGCTTGAAACAGAAAAGCAATCCTTAGTTCCTGCCGAAAATTGATAGAATACCATAATTTTACATAAATATATATTGCTTGGAGTGTAATATGTAGCACCCCGGTAAAATTCGCACAGTAGCCCATGTGCGGGCGTTGATCGTGATTTCTCTCGTCAGAAGTGGCTGATTCTCCAATAGTAATCTTGCCAAAATTGCTTGCAAGGTATCACAGATTTGCATAAACTCATACAAAGATCATTATATTAAAATTTCCAATTATCTACCTACGCCGTATTTTATAGTTCTAATTATCATCTCTTATGGCATTCTCAGTTAACGCTACCCCACGGGTACGTCATTTAGGGATCACGTGAGGTATTCTATTAAATTTAAGGTATCCTCGCCACGTATGCATAAAGTTTAGCTCTCAACTGGCAATCAAATTTCTTTCAAAAAAAGTCAAGGTTGATCATTTGGGAGAACACATTTTCCCGACAAGCTTGACGGGTGACGTCACATCCGAAGTCGCCGAGGACGACTGGGAACGAGGCTTCATTTTTCTACTTGACATGTTTACGTTAACTTTTGTTATTGCTCATTCCAGTCTCTCATTATTTTCCTTCTATACAAAGCGAAAGTAGATGGATCTCCTGGCAGGTAGTTCTAGGACATTAGCGGTCTTTTCATGACAGTCTTTTCAAACCTGGAAATTTCGAAACTTAGCAATGGTTAAATATTCACCAAGGACAGAGCTGAAAATGTATTGAGACCTTAAAGTATTCCGTACTTTATTTCTTTTTTGTCATATTGGATGCATTTCTTCGGTCATTTACATGTTTTATTGCTCTGGGAAACAATAAGTGATGCTTTTATTCCAAGTTAAATTACAAATCTTAACTTTTAAGATGTGTTTATCAAAAAACAAACAAAAACAATGGAATAAAACATTGGAGTCTCGTCTGTGTTTTAAACCGTAAACATCCAAAACCTTCGCTCAATCGTTCACGGGATGACTTCCTAAAGAACTTTTAAATCCATTGTCATAACGAAAATTCTTGTTCAAAATGAAAGAAATCAGTTGTGTTTACATTTTAGTCTTAGCGTCTAGTTACATTGCACGTCAACTGATGGTATGGCAAACGATAGTCGCTATGTAATAATAATAATAATAATAATAATAATAATAATAATAATAATAAATAATATTTAGACAGGAAGCTCTCATTACATAAAGTGGTTTTCAGAGAGGTCCTGAAAATTACAAGTAAGTAAAATATCACTGAGAAAGAAAATGTTCATAATAGTAGTAATATCAACAAAAATTACACTCCATAGGAGTGTTAAAAGCGATAAAAATGATTCTAAAATTATTTTAAGATTGCATTCCTAACCTGTGTTCTAAAAAGGGATAAAGACGTAACATCCCGAATAGAGGGATCCAAAGTGTTCCAGTCTCTAAAAATAGTATGTAGTAGTATGACTAGTATGTACGTAGCCAAGAGAGGGTATCCTCTCTTGACGCAACACAGTAAACGGCGGCGGTGACTGTTAAATTATGACTAGTACATTCGCAAACGAAGAACGTACTCGATTGTTAACTCTAAGAAAACGCGACTGAATAATGAGGTGTAATGGCACACTGTCTCCAAAACCCCTATAGCAGAACGTCTCCATGGGACAGATTAGAGAGGGGTCTCCGTATTTCAGTCATTTATTTAACCCTTTAAGCTTCAATTGTGATGAGCATCAAATTTCTCCTCATCCTATCAGTGTATACACATAAAGAGAGTGAGAATTTGGGAAATGATCACCATAGATGAACTGTCTTCAGTTGATGTTTAAACAATTTCTCCCAATTAGTACTTAAGATGATTCCATTTAATTGCATTGCGCATCCTTTCTGCGCATCATTTGTTGCGTGATTAGCGCGTGCACGAGCGCGCGCGTGTTCGGAACTTGATAGGTTTTCTATGGAAGCTGAGCTGTTCAGAGAAATAAATGGTCGTTTTCTCCCAAACGAACTCGGTGACCCCACTTTTTTATTCCATTTATTTAAGGAGAATACGACTTTACATGATATGTTCAAATTTGAAGAATTTTTCTTTATTCACTTTTGAAATATTCCCGTTGATTCACTGTTACAGTCAGATTTTAGGCGTTTCACTGGACCCATGCAGACGCTCGATTTGCTTATTATTTCAAATTAGTTTCATTGTTATGGCAATTTTAAGACGTTTTACTGTAACATTATACTTCTATCATAAGAATAATGCTTATATTTCATTGCTAGTTATAACTTTGTTGAAGTAATGGGTGTCTCTAGTACAAGGATAGGTTTTTTTAATATTGCTGTCTAAAGATAGCAAAGTACCCATATACTACAGCCTCGTAGCGTGAAATCAGACACGGTGACCCCCTTTTTTTATTTTATTTTTTTAATGTACTAGGTGTAATTAGTAACTCTGCAAAGTTTCAACAAATTCTCATTACAACTTCTTTTTCGATGGAATCACCTTAATAAAATGTATGGAGACCAGTAAGGGGAATTTGAATATTGATGCCGGCGCTTTAAGGGTTAAATCTCCAAGGCTCTAGTAACCGTAATAAGTTCAGTTTATGTACAATGGTTCCGAAGCTCGAATTGTGTTCTATCAGTATTCTATCAAAACCGGCCATTTTTAGGTCAATTTTTATGTACTTGTACACATTGTCGACATTGTCCGCAATCAAGTATAATTGTCCGTAATATAAAGAAGTAGGTTTAGATGAATTTTGCTTCGGTTGAGTTATAGGTTTCTATGTCGGTATTATAGGTTAGTTTTTCCAACTAAATGTACGATTATTTTGCGCAGACCAATTTAAATGCAGTTATAGAGATCTACTTAAGAAGTGTGTTCGTATTTGAAACCAGGGATTTGAAAATACTTGCCAAAACAGTTACTGTTGTCGCTGATGTTTTACACAGTGAATAGATAGATGTATAATCACATTTTCGCTCGTGATTTATTTCCATACCACGTGACATTCGTCATAGCCTTTATAAACATAACAAAGAACTTCTAATAGGCTTTGAACTTGCAAGGTCGACAAGCTTTTGTATCTTGACAAAATGTTATTTAATTAGCAAATGGCTGCAAGCATCGATATTTCGATGTATAGTGCATGATGCTGTCGTGTTCTTCGTTTTGCTTTGCACCCTAATCTTTAAACTAAGTGAAAAGACGATCCGGATTGAATGATCATATTTTCAGCTCGGATATGCGTTTATCAGTCAATAGTTATTAAATAAGTGCGGTTTCATTCAGCAAACCGCAATCAAATGATGTTAATTGATTCTTGTTTCTTTACACAACGTCGTTCCACACTTATGCACATGTACATACATGCGGACCGTTTCTGATATCGCCACTTCAAAAATGCTACAGTGTTCATGTTCAACAAAACTAACAGTTTATTCTTTGCTCTTAAAATCAAACGTAATGTATTCTACGTTGTTTACTTTTAAAATATATGCTAATGACAATTTCCTTTTTGTTATTGCGGTCCATTGTTAATATTGTGTTTTAGTTACCATACATTGTCACCGCACAATTAGTCACATTCATTGATGCTTATTCTGTTAAAGCCACAAACAAAGACCGGCCGCAACCCAGAACTAAGCTGAAAGGTTTATATAGACACTATTCACAATGGCTAGATTTGTCATTACGTTAACTTAATGAGAGAAACAGTTTTATACAATATTTACAATTCTTCAAAGCCAGTTTAAATATCTATATATACATACGTCTATAATCCTTATATAATCAGCCCTTTCATTCACACAATTCAAAGCTGTGTTTTTTCTCTGTTATATTAAATCTAACTTGACATTGAAGATAACGTTCTTGTCTTGTCTCTTTTGTTTTGAACAAGCAATATCTGGAGTGAAGTCTGTTAACTTAAGCGAAATTAAGTTCAGCTAAATCAGAAGTCACTCAGCAAGATTGTTCATGCAACCAAAACGTGCCTTGGGCAATATTAAGTTAAGTCGACCTGACACTCATGTTAATTTTAATTACCGTTTGCAATGAGAAACATCTTAAAATCAATGTAAGGCTCTACAACTTGCAAATATTCTAAATAACTTCAAGTAATTTTGATCGAAAATTGCTGTAGGGTTCCAATTTTTTTAGCTGCGTTTTACGAGTGCCAAGAGCCAAAGCCCATCTTTTATGATTTTCTTGTGTTATTGCACTGCCGAACTAGGTTCTTTAATCTTAAGCTGTTTCTCTTAACGTTAAATGTAAAGTACAATCCTACGCACGAATGTATTCCCGGTTTACTGTTAACAGGTCTGACTGTAATCTAACTGAAGTTAAACCAATTTAATCTAAATGCGGTTGATCACAAAACTGAAACCGCAAATATATTAGACTACCAGATATATTATACAAACCACTTACCACAACAATATACATGTCTTTAGCATGTCTTTCGTTTACGTTTAACTTAGGCAGACTTACAGTATTGCTCTGCGACATCGCTAGAGAGTTCTTCCAAGTCTTCCACACGTAAATTACAGTAAAACGAGCTTCCTATTGTTAACCTTTCTGTTGTTTCTGAGCATTATCCGGATGTTTTGTATTCAACACACCGAGTCTTTCAGTCTATAGTCGCCTTACAAAGCCAAAACAGTTTCATTGGCGCCAAAAGCTGACATCTGAGCTGTTAGCTTCCGTTTAAACACGGTCTACAGGCGCATTTTTTGGCTACTGCGTAGCGAATAGTCTTCATTACTCCTTCGCAATTCACTTCCCTTTCTTTAATGATGGATTCGATGGGTGCACAGCACGAGCAACTCGAAGCAAATCCAATTCTATGGCTGAAAGGTTTTGCTGAAGACAAACAGCCTCCACGACAGCCAAAAGTTGGAATTTTGAACGTGCATTTGGCCCTCTGCATGAGTAGGTATCCCTTCTGCACTTTGCAATCCCTTCTTACATACGACATTCTGTTTTTAGATTTAGCCGCTGTGATAGCGGTGAACAGCAACATGATAACCACGAGCTTGAAAACGGAAAGCATCATTTCTAAGTAGCCTGTAAGAAAAGAAACAATTTCAAATTAGACTTAAGCAGTTTCTCCATTTTCTGGTATATTTCATTGTTGCAGTAGATGTATCATAACATAATTCAGTTCGACTCCATAATGGAGCTTTGCTTTGAACCGACGATCCCGTCAGAAGATCGCGTCAAGAGTTTAGGTTTCCTATACAACGCTGCTGGTTTTTGCTCGAAAAGTGGTTCTTTGCGGTGCCGAAGAGAAAAACTGACTCGAAGAGTAGCTTTCTTGGTACTCCAGAGAGGTTCCTCAGTGTAGAAATTAAGGCCATTAACGCCAGGTCAAACGTTTAAATGGACATAAGACAAGAACGCGAAAATTTTCCTTAATTATAGATACTAAGACTTGTTCGACATTCACATCACTTTTCGCGCACACGACACACGCTGAAAGTAAAGAGCTAACGGTTGTGTTTACAACAGTAGCATCTAAAAGGAGAGCCTCTTGTTTGCAGAACGGTGTTTTCCCAGCTGTTCAGTGATTTGAAGCTTATACCGGCACACTCGTTTAATTCACCTACCTCGTGCAAAACTAAGACCCGAGCGGTGTATGATGCGAAACACGCCAAACGTCTCGAAGTATTTTTTGATGAGCGCATTCAGTGACGTACTTCCAGCAAAAGACACTCGAGGCGACACGCTTACTTCCTTTGCCGCTCGTCAATTGTTTTCTCATCAGTAATTGCCAAAACATAATGAGAACAAAGATCCTCTGTATACAATGGCTACTGCATGGCCTCAGAAAGTTTGACATCTGAACTTCAGTGCCTTATACGGAGTCGTCTAATTACTCTATTGAAGACGTCAATTGCTCTCGCAATTTTTCGATGAGGTCAGCTTGTATAAACCCTGTTGATTGCGTGCTGCATATTTTGGTGTTATTTCGAGAAAATCATGAATTGTTTTGCAGCCGAAGAAATTATGTTCAACAACTAAAAATTACAAAACTCTATTGCCTTACACCCGGCAGGTCAACACCTAAACTGACCGTGAGTGAGAAATGGGTTTGGTGTCTTTTGAACGACGCATGCAACGCATGCGTAAGCCAGCAATCCATAAAGCAAATGTATCCTCTTAACTTACTTCCCAGAAACTCTTGATGTTGGCAAATGTTAAAAAAGGGTAGCACACTCTACAGTGACTTGGATAGAAGGCTTATAGTTTTCCCTTGTAAACAATCGAGGCTCGAGAAAACAGCTTAACCATGTTAACTAGACCTTTTAGTGGGGGAATTTGCGTAAACTATGAAAACTCATGCAAATACTCTTCAACATTATCACTAAAATCCAGTTGTATACTTCGCTGTTAATGAAACATGATAATTGATGTCGATTTTCAGAGAACAACCTAAAAAACGCAGCTGGGTGCCGGTTTCAAAACAGAGTTGCACCTTTTAAATTAATTCAAATAAATGCCCTTCAAAATAAGTAAATGATGTAAAGAATACACGTAAACGTTACTTTAGGAAAGAAAGAATGGTTGATAGCTGTTCTTGAATGCTACGAACAGACAGCATATTCGCATCAAGAAGTATAGTGATAACTGCTACTTGATGTGGTTCTGTTGTCCCCCAGAGCAGTGTTCCGTGGCGCGATTTCAAAGAATCTTTGTTTGTTCGTACAATTAACACCCGGAGCTTTGAAGACAAATTTTCCAAAGTGTAATTACTAAAATGTCCAGAGCCGTTTGAGAGGCGTAATCTGTCAGGACAATAGACGCTAGTTGTAATGGCTTGTAGAGGACTGTAGAAACACTACGAAACCAAATCGGTAAAAAGAAATGCTCTAATTGCTGTTAATACTTTGCATTTCCGTTTTTGCTTAAGGCTGATAGGGGAGTATTGAAGAGTTTGTGTACTTGTTCCTGACAAGCATGTACTAGAATTTTGCGGTGTACGTGACCAGAAAACTAAGTACCACAGTAGAGCTATAAGCAGCGTTCAAGCAAACTCAACAAGCTTCGCATTGACGAGTTTGCTTTCTTAACAGGTGCATCTATACATACCTTACTATAATGGAATAGTGCACTAGCTTGAATCTTCTAGAAGGTTCCAGAATTATATTGCTCTGACTGCTTATCGTGTAAAATTTATTCAGAACAAGTGAATTAGTTAAGACTCGATATGGGCTATTAATGCTGTCCGTGTCTTGACACGTGACCGCATTGTCATGTTTGACCTTGACTTTTTCAGAATGTTGTGCCTTTCCACCTTATAACACCGTTAGACTCCTATTACTTGGTATTGTACACCCCTGTCAATCCACTACTATACATGTAATTTCAAGGTGTCCTCTCTTGTGAAATGGGCTGAAGTCGTCATTGAACTACAACACGATTGGTTCGTCACCGTTTGGTCTCCTATGCCAATTACGATCTAGTCACGTGTTTGTGGCTAAACACATTTTCAAATTTACTGATAATCAACAGGCGCTCGCATATGAACTTTAAGGGCACTTACGCCAGGTCATCACGTTGAGCAATTCTTTTTGTACAATTGTACTATTTATTTTGTTCCAAGTGAAATTGATATTAAAATAGCAGTAGCAGCATAAATTGTCTACCTGTTCACAACACTGACTAAACTAATTATTCACTTGGAACAAAATGAACAGTACAATTGTACAAAAAGAATTGCTCAACGCGATTACCTGGCGTAAGTGCTCGTAAATTTCACTCGTAAAGAGTCAGTACACAAACTAGCCTAACTATAGAAATTCATAGTTGGTATTCATTTCTGTAAGAGAGCTACTCCCACGGAATCTTTCATTGTCCGCCAGGGTCTTATTTACCATGGATCTTGACGAAAGTAAGCGCAGCTTTCAAAATAAGATAATACGAAGACAATAAGTCACCAGGGGAACCAGCATAACAAGGGTGTTTGATTTTCTAGCTACCCTGTAGCGCTTAGCGAATAAGGCCTTAATGACCGTTTTTCCAAAGCTTAACAAAAAGGACAGTGATATTATCGCCATTATCTGTCTAATATGTATGTTATCGTTGTACTCAGGGGGATTTAAGGATAGGTGCATTGACTCACTTTATCAGAAAATTTCCAGTGACGCCATAGCCGCCATGTTATTTGATTTTGGACAAAGGGCCAGTTATCTACCACCATTGTTATATATCTTAAAATGGCGGCTTGCTTTCGTCATTGGGTAAGGTTCAAGGGACATATGACGTGACCTGAAAAACCCAAATACAATTGAACCCCTTCATTTGTCGCTGGTATGCTCACAGGATTCATTTTAAAATTAGAATATAACGATTTTAGAAGTGGAGTGGCGAAGCTTCTTTCAGTTCTGAGTGAAACGGCTTGTGTAAGGAACCATTTACTGGAACATTCCTTCGGTGAAGTTCAAAATCTTTTGCCAGGCTTAGTTTTGTTATACAATCAACCCTCTTTTAAGTGACACCTCTCTACTGATTGAAGACGGACGCATCTTAAAAGCGGACATCTTACGTTAGTCCTCATCGTGACTTGAGCGGCCTTCACACGTCAAACTAATGTTGGCCAACTCGTGTTGGCAAACTCAAATTGGTGTGTGTGAACAACACAACAACAGGTTGGCAAACTGTTGGCTAGAATAGAAACAAGTTCTATTTGTCGCCAACAGTTTGCCAACATGTTGTTGTGTCGTTCACACACACCAATTTTGAGTTTGCCAACACGAGTTGGCCAACATTAGTTTGACGTGTGAAGGCTGCTTTATTCAATCATTTTACTTTATTCAAACTCTTATTAGGACGTTTACCTCTCTAACACGGACAGATAAAGCTGGTCTCGACCGTTTCCATCTTAAGAATTAGGAGGAGTGACTGTACGTCTCTTAAGGACGGTGCCTCCTAATACAAAGGTATTTTTGCAAATGTCATGACTAAGGGGGGAAAGCAGATCTTGGCAAGGGTTATTGGAATTCACAAAAATAAACGTGGACAACCATGCAAATTTCCGAGAAAATTAAGCAAGCATAATTCTAAAAATGCTTTAAAATACAGAACAATGCATGACATTTTCTTTCCAAATTTAAGCTTAATTATCTTTGAAAAATGCCCGGTTAATCCCAATTTTCTTTTTGGTTTCTGATAGCCCTTACTAAGATCCCACATGGTCATAAACCATGCGAAAATACCCTTGTATAAGAAGGCACCGTCCTTGAGAAACCAGATCATCTCGGGCGCCAGACCGTAGTTGAGCAGAACGTATGGGCAGTAACAAATTAAAGGGAGGCATCGTCCTTAACTCTTATCAGAGTTGCCTACTATTCGAACGAGTGGAAAGTCCGCTTAATTGAGGATTGACTTCCCGGAGAATAAATATCTTTCAGACAAATATGTTTGATTTTTTCATACCCTGTTTCCAGACTCTAAAAAATGCAAAAGTCCGTACTCTATTCAGAGTGGTCAGTAAAACCTGAGAAAACATACTTTACTTCAGGTCGTTATGGTCAAAATGGCTTGTTTCGCTCAGCAGTAGACGTATAGAACTAGATGATAAGCGAGTTGAGACTTGGGTCTATGTATCAGTGGCTCGTTTGTCTGAGAAGTGAAACTGAAGCGGAAATGACGTGGGTGCAAGGCGCCCACGTCATTTGATAACTAGTTATATTGATAACCAGTTATATTGATAACTAGTTATATTGATAACTAGTTATTAATATAAATATAGACTACCACCTATGGACGGGCACACGTGGAGTATGGCGCCAGTGTTTTTTTCAACAACTAGCACCAAATGTTGTTTTAAGTAGAGCATGATGGTCATAGGTCTCTGACCAAGCTTCCAAGCTATGTAGCTGATGTCACAAGATTCTTAGTAACCAACCAGTAACCTACATGTTTCAGAACCTGGTATTTTAGAGCACTACAATAAATTTACTCTGCATTATAGCTAATCGACGCAAGCTAGTATAACAGCATTTCACGCAAACATCATTGGCTTTTCCTTTCCGTAGCAGTAAACAGATTGAATTTTTGGGAGAAACTGAACAGTGCAGGGCACTGGTCAGTTCTAAAAATCTGGAGCAACTGAACAGTGAAGGGCCATTTTTGAAGGCATGTTTTTTGTGGCTTGTTTGGCTAAGCAGTGAACGTATAGAACGAGAAATGATAAGCGCGTTAAGACTTGGGTCTATGTAGACTTGGGTCATGTATTTGTGGAGAAATAAAAAATAAAATATATCGATTCGATTAGGTGCCACACGGTATTTAGAACAGAATGTTAACTGGGAACACCACCACGATCAAATTGAAGTTTCACGTGCCGGTTAAGCCGGTGCTAAATCTACGTGTTTAGTGACCAGCTTTGCTTGGGAATCAGTTATCAAACGGGCAAGCTGGTTTATTACCTTACTAAAATTGGCTCAATATTGGCTGTATTTATACTAAAGGACGTTAAAGCCGTCTAATGTTTCTGCTATAATTATCGTTTTGCTCTTAAAATGTCTTAACAAAACTAACCAATTTCGGTTATGTACAATGGCTGATAACTTCGAAAACTAACCCGTAAGTAGACAAAGTATACAATATTGAAACAGTCCATAAAATGACGTAAAAAGATGAAAAATTGTAGTTTAAAAAAATAACAAGGAAAAAAGAAAATATGAGTGTCTGCCGTGCTGAAAGCCTAACAGGTAATTACACATTATTGTGTCAGAAGTTATATCCTCTTCATTTGCGAATGCGAATAAGATACGACGAACATTCTAGGTGTGAAAAACTATGCGCTCCCTGTGGTCTTTTAAAATAATATTAAAAATGATATTCATTTCGTTTTACATTGTCGAAGTTATTCATCTGTTAGAATAGCCTCCAACGCAGACATTCTTTGGGATCGTTACGCAGCCACTCGTCGCCCACGATAGCCTGCACGCAGACGTCTCCTGTATTCAGTGTATAGGAAATAGGAGACGTCTGCGCGCAGGCTACACCCACGAACGTCTGCTTTTGCGTTCTGATGTGCCGTCTTGTAATCTACACCGACTCCCGCGGTGAGCGTAGGTCACGTATAAGTTCTGGACAAAACAAAGCTCTCTTGAAAGAATCTATTCTTGACTTCGCATGAACTAATTTCAAACGTAAACGGTTCGTTTGAAAGCTTATACTTTATTGAGTTATTTCCACAGTTAAACTTGGAGATAGACGCACACTGTACGAGAAACAACTGATTAAAGTGACACACTAGAATTCAACTTTGCCGATTGCACCAAGATCAATTTTTGTTCCAAAAAACCTGTAACAGCTAGCCTGTAATTGGTAAACGGCTCGTGATTCGTATTTGTCGGCTCTGTTAAGCAGACGTTCGTGGGGGGAGGAACCCTGTAAGAACGTCTGCGACCGAGGTTACAAAACTAAATATGACATTTTTTATATTTAATGGATAATAAGATCCCGAATTTTAAGACGGTACTATAAACAGAGTTAATTGTAGAGTTGATGACTGCCATTATGTATTTCTTAACATGCGGTTGGTAAAGTTCATTTCGTCCAGTTTTGATTTGCGAAACAATTTGTTAACAATCTAGTAGTTTGATAATTAAGATTTAATCCTTTTTTTTTCTCCTTTTTCTGTTGTATTTTTTAAAATTATTTTTGTTGGTTCTCTTTACTATCTATGCTTTTGCAATAGTGTAGTAATTTATAGTTATGCAAATAAGGCTTGTTGCTGTTGTTTGTATAAACCAGCTTTCAGTAAAAGCTTTAAATCAATAAAACATAAACATCTAAATCAAGTGTGTTACTTTGTTGTGGTTATAGCTCATTATTTCCCATTTGCTTTGTACCTCTAAAGGCGCGGAATCTTTTGCTAAAATCCAAATCTTTAAGACATCCGACAGATTGATTCCTTAAAATATCTGTTCAGAAAATAAAAAACGTTTGAGCTTTCGTTGGTGCAATGCCACTTTAAGCTTCGTATCGTGTCAAAACTAATACCTGATACCTAATACCGAATAGAAATGGCCAGCTAGTAAGTCCGACCTTAGCTTCACAATTCCAATGTTTAATTTGAACAGTACAGATTTTGGAGCGTTATTGTGGAACTATTCTGGAGTAGGAATTGCTGTGCTCGGAATAGAAGGAAATCGTGTTTTTTTTTTCTTGTTCAGTTTGGAAAACTATTGTGTTTTAGCTTGGAAAGAACTGAAGCCTGAGAAGTTTGTTCATTCTGCTCCCATAACAGAATGAGCGAAATGCATAGAGCACAAGCCAAGGACCTATTTTACTCTTCCATAACCGTGACGAAGATGACCAGAATACTCCCAAAATAATGCGTTTTTTCAAATTCCTCCGCTTTAAGAGGCCCTTAAACGTGCCCCTAATATCTTTTTGTTATTGTAACTTTGAATGATCGTTGTAAAATAGTCTAAGAGCTCACGTCCCGTACCCTAAAACAAAGTTAAGACTTCATTTAAACATGACAACAGCTCTCACTGTCCTTACCTAGTCTCAAACTTTCGCCGCCTTCCTTTCAGTATAAGAATTATTGCAGTAACCATAGACTTTCGTTATTTTGAGAGGTATAAATCATTTGCCATTTCGGGCAACAATATCAGTTAGTGACGAAGACAGCAAGACCAATACTTCTTAAGATCTCTCAAATAGCTTTTGGCATGGTGCACATTATACTTCGTTTAAGAAAAAACTCAGACCTACACTTTCTTGTATGCTTGGGATATACAAATTGTATCTTATTTGGCATTCGCATAATATGCAAAAATCCAAACCGTTATTGTAGAAAAAGAAAGAGATTATTGTGGGAACCTGGGTGTGTCATTTCGTCCCTATTTTTAAACCTCTTGGCTTCCTTGTTGTTGTCTTGAGCGGACAAACCCAACAATTCTTTGATTAACGACTCATCGCGTGCGGTCTTCATTAACCTATGCAAATTTTACACTGTGCCCTTGTTCGTGCATGAACTCAGGTCTTTGAATTATGGGCTTAGCTGAAGCTGAACAACAGAGCATGTAATCATGGCTCCTTCGAGTCTACAGATGAGCTGTTCTTCGAGGTTTTTAAACGACAAGTTTCATTCATGATAAACATATTACATCGAGGTACATGCATGTAGCTCGGTGAAAGGTTCCTTGAGTTTGGAAATACAGAAAATACGCAAGTGAGAAAGCACGTGTCAGAAGTGTTTCAGCCAGGTCTTTCGTGACGTAACACTAATTGCTTTAGCTAATGATCACACATTTCGAATATTTTGTTTTTGTCGATAAAATAAGT
This sequence comes from Siderastrea siderea, assembly GCA_964030785.1. Lineage (NCBI taxonomy): Eukaryota > Metazoa > Cnidaria > Anthozoa > Scleractinia > Rhizangiidae > Siderastrea > Siderastrea siderea. Next base: position 2,026,585 of record OZ034971.1, on the reverse strand, counting down.
ACAAAACAGTTCCTACATGTCACAAACGGAAAATTTTTATCTTTCTAAAAGCTAGTTTATGATTGATTGTATTCGCTTCGAATGACATTTAAGCTGGCAACAACTGATTTATCATTATTTTCGACTTTTTAATGCCTTTCACTTCTTTTAAATTAAAGTGTATTACTTGTTGTTTGTCCGTTTACTGGGCTGATTTTACTGGGATTTTGTCCAGCTGCGATTGACTGTTTCATTGACGTGTGTCATTGAAGTGTCTGCTTATTTCCAGCAGAGTTACGAGAACCGAGTTCCTCTTCAGAAGTAGCATGACTGATTAATCATCTCATGTAAGTCATGGTCTGACATGGCTAAACACCTATAGCCTATCATTTCTCAAAACGCCTTACCTATGGCTGGTCTGTCAGGGAAATTGGCCTGACTCCTACAGAGTTAAGACGTGCACCACAGTGTTTGTTTTGTTGGCAGTGATGCTGAGTATTAGGGCGCGATATGAGGTCCTCTTATTTTAACACAGAAAACGATGATGAAGTCCGTTTTGACAGGCTTTTAATTCTTGAACTCTGAATGATTGAAAGAGATGAGTGTCGAGACCCACATACTAAGAATTTATGATGACAGTCACAAGCAGCTAGCACATTCCGTTTCAACCTATTTGCTAAGACTAAAAAGGAATTTACAATGTCTTGCTTTTTGATGTACCTTCCTGAGTTAGGATTTGTAGTATTTTCACGATTGTAGTGTGTCGTCTATACTTGGAAGAATGTGCATTAATGCTTTGTAATGTGTTCATGTGTACGGTACTTTGACAACTTCTTTTCACATCATCTCAGAATCCGTATCTCCGTAAGACACAAATATGGGTGTGTCTTTTGCGTGACCTGCTTTGGAACCTCTCTTCCTTGTGGTTTTCCTTCGAGAAGGAATATAAACTACACCGAAATCGGAAACCACAAAATGCTATTTTAATTAAGTACTCTTCCTCGCCCTCTCTCTCTTTCCAAGCCTATGCAAATTTCAGACTATGAACCCCTCCTTATTCATGCATAACGTCAGGTCATTTGGAATCACTATAGGCATAATAAAATTGCCAGTGAACGATTCATCTAAGTCATGGAACTAACACCTGTAGTGGCTTGGATTACTGGGATAAAGTATATGTACCTCTTGGAATTAACACCTGTAGTAACTTTAGGAAACTGGTATAAAGTACGTGTTTTTACTAGGCTCTATACTGGCCCTTTCTGAAACACATTATTGCTCCACTGATTGCTACTAGAACCACTAAAAAAAGATTAAGTCATTTTCTATATCGAGTTTCAGCTGCAGTTGATTGTAGAATCTAAAAGTTTCAACACCATACGATAATAAATGAGCTGCCTTTGTATCCTTTTCTTCAGTATAACAACAAAGAAAGAATTCCAAAAACTAGAAAGTAGGTTGCACTCCTAGTATGTAGATGGCAGTCTATGTATTTGTTGGAGGTCATAATGACATCAACCCACCGTTGAACGAAGTCGTATGGAAAATAATTTACCACGAGCTTTAAACATAGTTGCAAGAATTGTGATTCTCCTCCATACATAGCACAGCTATTTAAAACTTTTGCTCATGGCTACCATATATATTTTCAAAATAGCCTTACCTCCCGTTAAATTTGTAACTTAGTGTCTCTGTCGAGTACAGCGTGCACACTCCGAGTCTTGCTGCTGCAGAAATGAATGAGGGGAGACCATTTGACGACTTTCGATTAGTTTATTTCCTAAGGGCATGGAATAATTAAACCAAAAGGCGGTAATTACAAATAATTTTCGACAGCCCTTTTCTTCAGTTCTAAATGACTTAATTAGAATTGCCGGACCCACTGAGATAATATAATGACAATCATAAGAAATTTCATCCTTCGTTGAAAAGCAGATGATTTGCAAAACATATAGTTGTCAAATAAGATTATACTTTAGACCCACTGAGATAGCTTAATGACAGTCATAAGCATCTTTATTCTTAGGTTGAAAAGCAGATGATTTACAAAAAAAAAATAGTTGTCAAATAAAACTATAATGACAATAGGTAATGAGCTTAGCATTTTTTCTCAATCGACTATCTCGCTCAACATTACTGGAAGGTTTCAGTTGGTGAGCATAGCCCTGCACCGTCAAGACTTTGGATGCTTATAAAAAGCCATTTCCCACTGGTACGGGTCGATGGCGGTAAAAGAACTCAATGTCTGCACACACTTGACTTTCCCTGGATGAAGAAGTCATGCTACTACGTTGAACCGTAGAAAGTGGGTTTGGAAATTTAAATGCAACTATGAGTTAAAGTTACCCGTCATGTTATGTACGAGAGGGTTGCAGTTCTTGCAATTATGTTGGGACTAAGAACGAAATTCACGATGTTCTATATGACTGCACAACAACAATGACTTTCACTTCATTCCAAACTGCATCTCACCTTGCTTAGAAACCTCGCTGAGCCTCAAAGTCATCAAAGCATTCCTTTTTTATCTTAGTTAATGTTCCTCGTCACCAAACCAAAACGGTGCGTCTAATTTCTCAGTTTAGCCACCGTGATTAGACCTCATCGAGATAACGTGTTCCTTGACTGTATGTCTATAGTTAACTTTTTGTATCCAAGTTAAAATGTTACGTTTCTTAGTCTAGTAGTCATCGCAATTGGTAAACACTTAAAATCAATATGGCACATAAATAGTAGGGTTCCAATACTCTGGTCATGTATCTAAGTTCTGGCAAAAACAACAGTCCTCGTCTTAGAATTTAATTGATACGTCTCCTGTCACATTCAGTATAAACGACCTCAAGCCTATATGTAAGACTTTTGTTGGTGGGTTGAGAAATCAAGGCTTCGAGAAAGATCTATTGCATAATATAGCGTTGCTTAATGCCATTTTGCGTGCGCTGTTGTTTGCGCTAATTATATACACTTGAGAAAATGACTGTTGTGCTCTAGAGTGGGGTTGGACACACTCATGAAGACTTCAGATCGAGTGTGGGATGGTAATAACTCAGTAGATATAGTTAATTCTCTGCATTGGTATACCTCTATATTGCCCCTAATGGAAATGGAAGCAATGAAGAAATGCACGAACTCCGTTATGTTTTGTTCCTTTATGTATTTTGAATGAAAATTTGTTTGGTTCGGTTAAAAATGTGCCTGTGCAGTCATTTGTCAATTCAGACACCTTCTGGTACGGTTGAACTCCGCTGTCAATTTAATGGCAGACTAATAACAAGAATACAACTCCCTTACAGGAGCAAAGGAAACAGGAATGGCGTACTGGCGAGAGGGCTCGCCTTCCATCAATGTGACCCCTCTTCGATTCTGTCAATGCGGGTTGAGAAAATTTGTTGTAGGTTGTCGTCCTCCTCCTGGTACTTTGGTTTTTCTCTCTCCTCAAAAACTAACATCTCTAAAACAAGCTCTGACGAACTTTAATTGTTGGTGTTTCAAGAAAAATTTCTTTCACAACATAGATCTCGAGATTCGATCCGAAAACAGTGCCGGGATAGTAGAGCCACTCGGTGGATTTCCAAAGAACTGGTATTAAATTTTCAATTATTTAAGTGACCAATAATCCTAGATTAATGTTTTATCGGATTCAAATAATCCGAGACCGTAGTATAGCTATAGTCTATCACGGCATACTCCTTAATGGTTTTAGGTTTCTCTAGCAATTCGCCTTTGCCAGCACCGATGGTTTAAGCCAGAGCCAATGAGGCTTCTACAGATGGTGTTCATTTTGCTGATCACATTGTCATCTCACTGTTAATTCTCGACTTTTGTCCTTTCGGATAGATCGTTTCTTAGTTGACAAATGTTTCAACCGCTCTTCTTCGAATGCTAAACAGTGTAACTTGGCATAAAATGTCGAGACCATTCGGCATGGTAAACGGTACGTAAAGACGATTGTAGCTCTCTACCCGTCGTTTTTAGTCTAATCAATTATTACCAATTTTCTAGTCCACAGAACAATCACTTCTTCCAAACTCATCAACAACATATTCGCGGGCATTGTCATCCGCCGTTTCCTTTCCTGCCTCCCGGCAACGCCATCGCTTACTCAAGAACGCCCATCAACCAGTGCTTCTCTTGAAAGGCCACATATGACCCATTCCATCTAACAGAGGAATCTGGCAACGTCCATCACAGTAGTTCGCACTCTTTAACTGTTTATGTTACTTCTTTCGCCCTAAGGATAGTTCAGTTTTATTTTTTCCTCTTCGTAGCTCTTTCCGTGGTTCGTGATGTGTTCGTCAAGCCCACCGTTGATGAACACGGTATAGAACCGAGCTCTATTCCGTTCAACAAGTGTTGAAAGGCAAAGGAAACATCGACTAGAAATTTGACGTGGCGTCAGTGAGCCACAATATTTTCCAACATTTGTTTAGCAACATTTGTCGGGCGAAGTTGAACCATACCTTAGTGGCTTTATACAATTAACTTTGCCACCAGGAAAGGAGAAATCACGAACAATTACTTCTGCTCTTCGTAGAGATCTACAAGAAGGGCATGAAGCACGGGCATGGAACCTTCGTCTGATAGGAGAGAGCCTGCACCCAAACACTTGCAGAAGACCGGTTAAACGAAACTCGAGATACGCAGCTTAAACCTGAAACCTCCGCAATCATCAGCAAACCTATCATGTGTGTACCTCTAAATGCGGTGACAACCCCCGTTAAATTTATTTAAAACTGCATTGTTTACCTGAAGTCAGCAGATTCAATACAACTTGTGCGGCCCTGGATGTCAGTTTCAGCACTTTTTTCTGCTAACAATCGGGTAACCTTTTTGTTCCCAATACTGACCATTTGCATTTTAAAGAGTTGCGTTTCGATAGGCGCGCACCACTGCGCATGCGTTAGTGACTTTTTTGGTCTCTTTCGTCATTTTATAATACCGTATTTCCTCGAATAAGCGCCCACGCTCTAATAAGCGCCCTCCCCCGAACAAGCGCCCGCCCCTAGGCCATAATATCAAGCAAGCGCCCCCTCTCGAATAAGCACCCCCCTCCCCTCCCCCCTCACTTTCTTAAATAGTAGGGATACAAGGAAAACCTGTTTCTATTGCCACTTTATTTATAACTTTTTAAGCTTCAAATACAGTGGCAACAGTACAGGAGAATAGTTTCTTTTCTGCTAAGTCACTTCCACTTATTTCTATCTCCATGTGCTTGAAGAGTTCTTTTATGTACATTATCTGTTCTTTTAATTTTTGTCCTATTGCCGCGCTCTCGGTAAATGCCGTAAACCTCCCAGGAACAACTAGACTATTCTCTAGTCTTCGAGCACGTGTTACGTGGATAATGTTGTAGTTTTTGTTTTTCTATTAAAGATTTAGCCAAAATAAAGTTACAGTTTGTTGAAAAGAAAACTTGATAAGCGCTCCCCTCGATTAAGCGCCCTTCTTCCGATAAGCGCCCCTCCTTTTAGCCGAAATTTTAAATAAGCGCCCGGACGCTTATTCGAGGAAATACGGTATTCCTTTTTCGGTAAGTCTGCTCCCGCTAGTCAACACTGATAACTCAGACCGCACATGTCGATGTACATACCATCCCCTGACGCTTAAATAAATAAATTTGTAGTTCATAAAACGAAGCTGGCAACTAGTTGCTAAGCTAGTGAAAACCTGTGAATATAGATTAGCTCATATTTTTGTTTCAAAGTATTGAAGATGCCGATGTCTCTGGACAGAATACGTGTCATTTGGTTAGGAAAAAGCTTCAAGCCAACCACAAACCAAATCCATAAACCATTTACGAGACAACTTTAATTGTCTTTGTGTCTAAAAGACAAAAAGCTTCTAACACAAACCAGTGGTGACGGGGGAAATTACATCGTTAATGAAGCGTGACGCAACGGTTGTTAAGGCAGACGTCAAAGCGTTTTCTTTGACGCTCGATAACTTAAACAGGGATTAACGAATTGTAAAGAACAAGAAACCGTCAGCGTTATATAGCAGTTGACAAAGACGTTATATAACGCCTACGACTTCAAGGTCGACCAATGATTCGGCTTGCTGATAATAAGCCTTCCGCTGCAACTCTTTTCCCGAGATAAAGGATAAAGACACTTCTATTTATAAAAGTGCTGCCTAAATTTTAACTCTTCTCGGCGTTTGTTTTCTAAGCTACTCTGACTGACAACATGACGTTCTTGTCGGTTACTGGAGTTCAAGCATGTAATTGTCTTTTGTCGTTCACAGTTGCACTCGTTGCGCAAGACCATATCAGTTAGGAGAACTGAGCCCTTCCTCTCTTAACGGCTTAATGGATTTATGAAAAGATGCAATCGAAATACATTTTCAGAATAGAAGACCTCGCTGAGGGTAATTGACGAGCAAGAGAAATGTCTCATGAGTAAAACACCATCTCGTGATGTATTGTCGCTCTACGATATTAAAACAATTCATGGAAGAGCGATCATGCTCACCTTAAACAAAACCCTGCTCTTTTAGATGGCTTGATAACGGCTGAACAAGACTCCAGACGAAGTTAAGTCTTTAAACTGTTGTGCTTACAATTATTTCGATTCATTCGAATATTCAAGTAATTTATTCAACGCCGTTTATTTCAACCTCACGAACAAAGACCTCATTATAAGGCTAAGGAAATCAGAACTAATTGTCAGTGCGAAGCTGTATTGTTCAAATTAACATTTAAACGAAGTGCTTTTTCAGTCATTTTCGCATTATAGCCCCAGGCTGATGCGTTTAACATTCGAAACACGACATCAGTGCTCGGGAAGGGAAAAAACGGATATAACACAAATCGATGTAGCTTCAAATAAGATATTTTTCCATTTCATTTTTTATTAGAAGCACCATGCCTTTGACAAATTGATGCACTCAAGAAATAATTTGTTTGCAGATTCACTTAAAGCACGAATTATTACATGCTCTTTTTTGTTCTCTTTTACCTTTCAGTTTCGTTGGCGTTTTCGGCTTGTTTATAGTATCAGCAGTTTAAAAAAACAGGTGTTGTTGCTTCCCGGAGATAAATTTCCGATGTTGATCAGTACCGATAATGAGCTTAACAAAAGCCGTTGAGCTTTGTGTATTAGTTGTAATTCAAACAAATAAAACCAATTGTAAACAGAAAAATTCCTAAACGAAATATCACAGAACTGTACATTCTATGTTTTCAGTGACATTAAATTGGTTGAAGATGTAAGTGGTGAGCGTTTTTACTAATAGCATATCCGTACATTCTAAATGTGTAATGCCACGGTGAGTTTATTTTCCTGTTTCTTTTTGGTCCGAAATTTGCCAAATTTATATTGTTCGAACATGAATTGCTTCTAGATAACCAAGTAGACAATATTAAGGGAATTTCCAGGAAAGAACGAGCGACGCTCAGTTTGACCGATATTATCTAAGACACAAGGGTAGAACTTGAATAAGTCCTCCCGAGTTTTTCAAGTTGGAATCCATTCAATCATGGCCGTCCGTAGACAAACACACTTAATAATAGTATCCGTGCAGTAGAATAGTCAGTTTAATTTTAGCAAAACTGGAGCGCTATTTTTAGGCCTCCATTTACGCAAGTAAGTCTTTTGGCTTCTCTAACTGATGATAAAAATAGATTACAGTACTTGTGGCGTTAAGATACCGTTCATGGTTTCTTTTCAAGAAGCGTGCCATGATCACGAGTGCAGTTTTGTAAATTTGGCTCCAACTGTAAGAATCCTCTTATGATGCTATATACAGTTTGTATAAGTTCAAGCTAGAATTTCGAGTTAGCGTCAAAACTTCGAGTACGAAATTTCTGGTCCATTTTCTGAAGAAGAAAAATTGTTGTTGTTGTGAGTTTGTTTGTTGTATTAAATATAGCGTATTATCGTTTGTCTCGTTTTGTCAAAATGTTTGAGCCTCCAATAATTTTTTTATACTGGTAAGCAGTGTCCCTAAACCCTTTGTGAAAACTAACCTTTTACTCTAAATACTAAGATAAATTAATGCTTAGTATATAGGGCTTAATTAAATAGGAACACCAGAGCTTTACCTTAATACTAAAATACTAAAATCAGCGCTTGGGGGTAAATCCCAAAATCAATGCTTTGGCTTGAATACAAAAGTCAGTGCTTAAACGGTTAAAAAGAAGCTTTACCCTTAAGACCAGACATATACTATAAATAAATATACTATAAATAACGAAAATACTGAAAATCCTGGTTATAAATTGAAAATGTGTTGGTGATATCAGCGTGCTCATCTCTTTGTTATTTGTATCTGTTTCAGGTATTAAGGTGAGTTAACCCTCGTTCCTGGGGCCCGTTTGAGTCACTTCTTAACATGTGGTTGGGGCTTACTAATTTGTCTTGTACCTTGCGAAGAAAAGGCGAATAAACGTGTTGTTAATTGACGCATTAGGACCGGGAGTCAAATTGATGTGTATTGATTTTCGGAAGACATCAAAGGGCTCCGACTTCTCGACTATAACTAGCGTAAAACCATACAGTCCATACAGAACAACACATGTTAAAGTCAGTAGGAAGTCACAATTCACTGCTAGTCTAAAACAACGAATCTAAACATTGAGAACAAAAACGGAGATATGTGAGTTATTGCACTTACTGTTTTGATGGATTTGTTTGCGAGATATTGTTATCTATTTCGAGCATAAAAGGAAACTAGTCAATATACTATCATGGTATTGAGAAGCGCCATTCAGACTGCAATTTTTCAATAAAATTAATCGGAAGAGTTCACAAACTGAACTAACAAGTTCCTCTTTTATTTTCTTAATTGGTGGAGGTTAGGGCCAGAGGTTAAGACAAAAAAATTTGTTACATGTATGAAAAAAGCACAGAAATGCCATTCTAGAAAAATATCTTCCAGCGATAGCGGTTTGGTGGCATCCAGTTAGTGGCCTCCAGTTAGTTGCTTTTGTAACCAAGATAGGTCTTCAGAGTCCTGATACTAAGAAAAGTGTAAGTTTTAATTCTCTGTTTTCTTTTAATGTAAATTATCTTAATGTTCTGCCTTCCTTATCAATTCAGCCTTCTGAAGACGTGTCAGAGATAGTCAGTTATCTGTCTTGCTGAAATTCGAGTTAAGATGAATGAAAAATCGATTTGGTGAAGGCTGCTACACGTGTTTGTAAACTTAGTTTTGTTCTGGGCCCATTCACAGGTGTGTGAAGGACTGTAAACACTTGTGGCTATGTGTGATGTATGTTCTCCCTTCTATTAGTTCCAAACTGTAAGAGAGTTTCTAACTACACCCTGCTCTCCTCCATGTTGCAATGTCGCTTCTCTTAGTACGTGCAAAGCTACAGTTATCACTAGCTTTGCCTAGCTTATCATTATGTCTTCTTATCATTATGTCATTATAGAATTTGTTCTTCGATGAATGCAACACTTGAAGTGTAACAGCGCTCTTAGTAACTGTTTCAATTCATTATGACAATAGCACTTGATCTTACACTGCTCTTGTCTTTCCTAGAGCAATGCATACTTTTGTGTGAAGCTCAAGCCTTTAGTTTAGGGGAACACTTTAACGTCTTCCGGCCCACAAACTCATAAGCAATTGCTTGAAATGAAAGCTTGCATGAGGAATTTTTTAGTTACTTTTTACACGACTGCGAAGCGATTTTCCCAGGAGGAAAGTTTCGTTCATGCACATGCCTCTAAGTGTTTATATTTCTCAGATAAGTGGGTAACGATCGAGCAACATCTCTAGCTGAATATTCTAACGTTGCCGTGTTTTAGTTTTTGGCTATGGTACAAATGCTGATATTGCTGAGTTATGATATGTTTATCTACCGATCAGAAAGTCCTAAGCATCGAATGAAACATCAAATGTTGAGTTTATATGAAAGAGGTGACGATTAACACCAAAGGAATGAGGTTGGTTAAAATTCCGACGAATTGAGACGAGATTGAGACGGACAAAAATGCTGTAAAAAGGAGGCTAATTCGGAAATATATACAGGTGCACATAGTTAATTAGCTTCTTCAAATCTCTAACATAGCCAGTAAACGTACTATACACTAAACGGTTTCACAGCATGAAGCAATTAAGCTAATTGATCGCTACATTATTAAGAACAACATTTACACTTGCGATATAACTCACCTGTCCGGGGCTCGATATCCTCTTACCAAACTAGCACCGAATGTTTCAACTCTCTTCACAGAACAGGAGTTTTGTATGAAATCGTTCACGCCTCAGTCGCGTAGGCAAATCAGTGCAGTCAGAAAGTCTAAATTAGTTTATTAGTCAGTGAGTCTGAACTGACGTAATATAACCTGTGTCACGCGTCGCTTGATTTTCAAGAAGTTGTAGCTATCTGTTTGGCTTTCTGTGCATTAGTGTTTCTTTTTCAGGTCTTCTAAGTCAGGTGTCAAGTGTTTGTGTCCGTCAAGAAGTTAAGATTTTTACCTTTGATAGAAGCCATGGCGTACTCGTCTCAGCAATTTTAATTGTAACAGTGTGAAACTTAAATGAAAATAAAAATTTAGAAGCCCTTGACCGTAGAAACGGATTTGGTACCATTAACGCAAAAGATCACTGAAAGAAACACTAACGTTTCAAAACAATGCACAAAGACACGTTATTTGGTCCAATCAGTCAATGACAACGCCTTTAATAGTGTTATCTAATGTATTGACGAGCATTATGCTTTCGTGCCCCATCTGACGCCAATTAATGCCACTGGACCACTCAAAAGATAACTCGAACCTTTCATTCATGGTTAATGTCTGGAGATTTGCATCTCAATCAAGACGAAAGAAGTACATCCTGTTTATTATCCTTTTCTATAACTTCAGTTTGATCACGAAAGTACAGTCTAAGCCTCAAATATTGAAGATGGGTGGGGTGGTTCAGGCTGATTTTGCTTAGTTGAGAGAGGTGCGTTCGTCAATCGAGATTAGTGTTAATAGTAATACAGTCTAAATGGTGACGCATGATAACTTTTGAAAGATACTGTCCTATGTCTGTGGGATTAACATATTCTAAATGGAGTTTCCTGTCAGTACTAGACAAAGGTAGTCATCATCAATATACCAACTTTCTGACTGCAACATTTGGAAAGGAATCACTTTTCTGCCTATCCCAAGGAAATTATTTTTACTCAGCGCATAGCATCGGCCGTTTATGTCAGTAGTTGACAAGGTTTTGAGTCGGGAATTAACATTCTCTCATTAACAGAGAATTAATGAAGACACGTTTTGAAATTCTTCACTTATTGAAATTGTTTATGACGACGCGGTCAAGTACAAGGCAAAACCAACCAGCCAATGAACAATCCGGATACAGGAAAGGTATGGGATTCCCAGATCATCGCTCGATAATGTTTTCAGGAAGATTTTGAGCAATGCTCGGAATGACAGCGCTAACTGTAGTTTAACTTCGTCGACTTTCAAAGCATCAAAATTATCAACTTTCATACACTATGACAGCGTTTGGAGGATCTTCAGTGCGTATGGTATTCTGGCTCGCGTCGTGAATATCATTCAGCTGTTTTACAACTACACAGTTCTCCTAGACATTTGGAAATAGTAAGACCAACTTTGTGATTTAGTTCTGCGTACGTAACATGGCTGTGATGTCAATCCTACTATTCAGTTTATTCGGTGAACGCAGCGGAGAAGATCAGGCAAAATGGATCAGGTGGACTTTATTCTCAATCCTTTGGGTCATTGAATATGTTGATGAGCTTAACACATTCAAGAGAATCAAAAGACTTTTCTTCTAAGAAGGGCAAGCCAGGCTGGTCTTAAGTGGTCGTATAAGTTAAAGTATACTTGTCAACGTCAGGAGGGCAAAAACTGTGAAAGTCGAAGAGCACTACCAAGAGTTCTCAGACATCTTTACCTTCCTTGGATCTCTAATCGTGCCATGACGAAGGCACCAGCAACGTCATCCACAATAGGATCAGCAAAGCAAGAAACACCTTTCGTTTATAGGCAGAAGCATTGTAGTCAGGGAGTCGAAGGCATACCGTACATAAACCAAACGTAAAACAACAGTAGCTGCGTATTGTCAACATCACACCTCGTTTTCTGAAGCTGGATGATGCTTGCTTGAGTAGCCGCGGCCTTGACAAGTTATCCAGCTTCGTTACAACTTCCCCTGCGTAAAGTTCTTTGCATCTCCTGGCCCAGGAACATCTCAGATAAGGATCTTCCACAGCAGACAAACCAAATAGACACAAGAACAATCCTAATGCGATGGATGTGATTTAGGTACGTACGGAGGAATTAAAAGGTGCGGGTTCCATCACTAAATCTCAGTTGCAGAAATTAGAAGACCAGTGGGAAAATAAAATAGGGATCAAAATAACATGGTGTAGCATAGACGAGTTAGAACTCAAGCAACGCCATCTGAGCTCCAGCTTAATCTTGAAGACTGCCGAGGACCGGCTGTTCTCTTTGAAACCCATTGAACTGGCCGGCACGACGAGAATGAGTGAGTTATTTTTGGTTTAAAACTGAGCCCCCTGGAAACCTCCCCCTACCACACCCCGTTGAATGGCCCGCGAAAAACAACAAGCTATTTAGAGTACCCTTTATTTTTCTAAGGAATTATCTTCCTCAAAAGTGTCATTTTAAGGTTTGCAAGGAGCTGCATGGCTTTAATATTTTATTTTCATTTCCTTCCTACCTCCGATTGGAGGAAACAAATGTGTGCCGCTGAGGTTGCCACTTTCTTATACCCCACCATATAGCCCTTCCTTCCACCTCATCCCAGACGAAAGAATTTTAATTCAGCTAGCCCTTTTGAATTCTTGCTGTATAATGATTAGCACAACCGCCATTATGTCAGATTCAAAGTGGGAAGTAAAGCCTTTCGTATCTATTTTTAATCGAAATTTCCATTGGTTTTCACGCTAACTACAGACAATCAATAAATGTCCACCATTTGATCCATTACTTAAAATAGCATATTGCTGTATATTACCGTCCAATACCTACTTTTAATTAATGATTTTACTGTACTGTTGCCACTAGAGTAATAATCGTCAACTTAATATTGGTTTCTCTCTTCGTTGCTTGACCATTCAAAGTCCAGATTCGAAATAAAGGGTATGGTTCTCAAGCTGTTTGAGTATGACTGAAATAGGATAGATATTTTTACCATTTTAATCTATCCTGAATTGGCATACCGGCAGTGCAGCAGAGATGTGGTCTGTATAAATACATCAAAACAGAGCGTTGAAGGTGAGAGCTCACAGTTGGAATCTTTATGTTAGGAATGCTTTTATTGTTAGGAGATGAAAACGTTCAATAACGAGACTTTCACAGCATCTATACGTACCTGAAACATTCACTTTCTAGGGCCCGAGTGGGTTCAACAGGTGTGTACACCATCATTTACTCTCTGCATATTATGATGAGAATGGAGTATCAAAAATTACATCAAAGTGAAGCACCTTGCCACAAAACTGAAGTTATTCTTGGAAAGCTTGTTTTTAGCACATATAGTTATTTGTTTTGTTGAAGGGTCAATCTTAATCACCAACCTCCGTGTTCCCACGAAGGCCAATATCATAAATAAATGTGATTGTATAGTTGCCCTGTGGGCACAGTTGGAAACCACAAAAGTGCAGCGAGCTGTAAAACACGCAAGAACGACCCCGGAACTTCGCTTATAGTCTTGCCACGTTGAGTAAAAAAATATATAAACTTGACCAACCTGCGAGACGAGGCGATGTACTTGTAATTGCCGCCGTAATAATAGTCATTCCAATAATTAGTCAAACAGCAAAACCGTCACACGGGGCGAAGGGTCGTTTAAAGGTCGTTTAAAGTCGATCGTTAAATGGCTTCAAAAGTTATGAAAAGTTGTTCTGGCTGGTTCGCGTTTGTCTGCTGCTCGAACCGGAAGTCAAACAGCAGTATGTCGGGGCTATATGGAGATTATGTAAGAGCGCGCTAAGAGGAGTACAGCGGGAATGGCGGGGGTGTACTGAGGGTGTGTACGTCATAAAATAAACACAATTCGAAAATACGTGTTTGCATACATGGTTTTCACCCCGCGCTTTGCTTCGAATTTCATGACTTAAGTACTTTGTCACAAACTTGACCAGACGTCGTCCATTCAAATATATCCAGTCATTTGCAAGGCGTCTTTTGTTCAATAGTCTGGCTAAATAACTGACTTATTTCCATGGTTTAAGGACCTTTAAGAAATACCGGCGTTTGTTCTGATAGCAGTGGTTTCGGGAAGAAAAGACGGGCAGAACTAATACTTTTTTCACGAATGTTGGCAGGAGTTCAAGTTGATTCGAGATATAAAATAGTGGTATTTCGATTGAAATATTCATTTTAATGTTTGGGGTAAAGCACTGGATTAAGCATTTAACCCTACGCTTTAGCTAATTTCAGCATATTTGATATTGGTTTTTAGGGTTAAACGCTGATTTTAGCATGAAGCCTAGGTACTTATCTTGTTATTTACAGTAGTTGAAATTGATTTTAAACGGTTGGTTTCCATATAGGGTTAGGGCCACTGCTAAACAGTAAGCTGGGAATTAACTCGAACTTGTCGAACTCAAGTCCACACACTCGAACTCATTGATTTGTCGATCTCATGCAGTTATTCGTAATTTTAACCGTTCCAGTGGGCACGTAGAATTTTAATGACTATCTTAGAGGTTTGTCGAGTCATCACCCTTAAGGGTTACTAAGCGTTTATTCATTGCTTCGATAGCAAAAATTAACAAACGATCTTGCATCAAGCTTAACGTCGTTTCAAGTCAAAATGAACCCTTTAAAATTTCTACTGATGATATAATAGTTGGGCAAACCGAAATTTCACTCTTCAACCTTTTACCTCTGTTGACTCCAAAGTTGTTCAGGACGAACCACAGAATAGAGCAAAGTTTTTCAGCCACTTTGGCCTTCAATTAGAGAATTTTGACTCGTGCACATAGTAATTATACTCGAATAGTAAATTTTTAGGAGTCACAGGCACACAGAAAAGCTACATACCTTTTTGACGCTGATCATGAACGCATCACGTTTCTTCAGTCAACAAGAAGCGTTATTAAATGGTTTTGATGCCTGTCCAGTGAAGAGCTTGTTTATAATGTGCCTGAAATAGCACAAGGTCTGTATCGGTAAGAGTCTTTGTCCGGCTGTTTTTAAGCTTAATTTTTTGTGGTCAATTTGTAAAACGTGTTTGGAATTTAATTAGTTTGTTATTGTTTAAAAAACACGTGATGTTTTTAACCTAGTAGGAAAGAAAAAAATTTCCAGTGACGCTTTTACAATATGCTTTGGAATTAATTACCATATATATTCCCTAAAATGACAAGTCCCGCATCTCCTACTCGTACTTTATTACAAACTAAACGAAATTAATTTGGTTGTCTTTAACTGACACTTTCTAGTTCTGTTACAAGTACACAATTTGACAATTGAAAAAGAAATGTATTGACTGTTACATGTTGGACGTAAAATAAAGAAATCGATAATCAAGTAGCTATAGTTTTATTCCTCTATGTAAAAACTTATCACTGTAACAACTACATTTGTTTGAAAAAAATGATAACCGATAATGGAATTAGTTAAAGTGAAACGTGAAAACTGTTTCGTTTAAAGTAAAATTGGAAGTCTTGATACAAAACTGTATATGGTAAGTCGCTATTAAAACTATCATTCAGTTACTTTGTATCCAAACATGTGCGGCCTTGGCCTTGAAAAGTTTGCGTCGTGTTAGATCAGTAGGACACTATAGGGATTTTTGCCCAGCCTATTTCTAGACCTTCCTACGCTTAATTGAATAAAATTTCCCCCTTTCTTATATCTTCTGCTTTGCTACGTCCAATCTTGACATTAATGCTTTTGGTCACTTCTGGCTGTTGGCTATATTGACTAGTTGGATGAGCAATTTATGAGTTAACTGTCTTAAACTATGATTACGAGGTGAAATTAGCGAGAAATTTATCGTACTGATATTGGGGCTACATGCAAAAAACCTTGAGAGCTCGGAAATATTAACCACAACTATCTATAACATCCAGAAGTGAATGGGCTTGTCAAGTACTGCTCATCAACAACAAGTTAAGTACATGAGCTGACCCCCATAAGCTTTAAGTATTCTACTTACGATTGCAAAAGACTTAATATTTCAAATGTTTTCTAATGCAAGAAGGGATATCTCGAAACTCGTTAGCTTGATTTTTACCTTCGACTTACATAGCGAAAATGAATGAGCTTTTTAATGAACATATATGAAAGAGGAAATAAGCAAGACAAAGTTGGTTTTAAAATGAGACGAATATAGCGAGGATAACAAATCCAATGGAAAAAACATAGCTTCAAACACACATGCATGAAAATATAACAAATCTAAAAATACTAACTACTTAAGGAAATCTGAATGGTAAAAGCAAAGGGGGTCGAAAACGCCATGAACATAAGAGGGTCTTAATTGGTCGAAGGGTTTGTCTGTTCACGATTCAAGAAAATAACATCTTAACAGTTATGGCTTTTTTTCTGGTGATTGATAGAATTCGACGGTGAAAGGTACCTTCGTTTAATTAAAACAGAAACAACAACAGATATTATTTAAAACGCGTGGTAATTACAATATCAATAACTCACAGGTAGCTGATGTTATTTAAGGCGGGTTAGTGCTCAATACAAGTATAGCTAATATAGCTACCTTCTTAAACCTCTTTATGGGTTAACGCCTAAAATTCCATCCATGTCTCCCTTCATGGTTTATTTTTTAGCTCAGTTGCGATTAACCCAGTGAGAACCACGTGCAACAAACCTAACAAATGTGAAGAAAATCACTGTAAAGTAAATGCCATGAGAAAAAAGCCCAGAAAGCACCAATATAAAAAATGTATCAAGATGAAATTATGAATATATGAGATTCATATATTTGGACTGCGGAATGAAGAAATAAATGTGAAGGAGATCCTCGCAGTTATTAACGCAACTTATGCAGTTGCGAAAAGAAAGCCTGGAAAAAATCAGGCTTGCCGGGATTCGAACCCTGACCTCTACGATACCGGTGCAGCGCTCTAACCAATTGAGCTAACAAGCCAACTGGGAGCTGGTCATTAAATTGGTTCGTAATATACCCGGGAAAGATGAAGATGAAGTTATGAATATATGAAATTCATATATTTGAACTGCGGAATGAAGAAATAAATGTGAAGAAGATCCTCGCAGTTATTAACGCAACTTATGCAGTTGCGAAAAGAAAGCCTGAAAAAATCAGGCTTGCCGGGATTCGAACCCTGACCTCTTCGATAGCGGTGCAGCGCTCTAACCAATTGAGCTAACAAGCCAACTGGGAGCTGGTCATTAAATTGGTTCGTCAAAAATATACCCAGTATGCAGTTGCGTTAATAACTGCGAGGATCTTCTTCACATTTATTTCTTCATTCCGCAGTTCAAATATATGAATTTCATATATTCATAATTTCATCTTCATCTTTCCCGGGTGTATTACGAACCAATTTAATGACCAGCTCCCAGTTGGCTTGTTAGCTCAATTGGTTAGAGCGCTGCACCGGTATCGCAGAGGTCAGGGTTCGAATCCCGGCAAGCCTGATTTTTTCAGGCTTTCTTTTCGCAACTGCATAAGTTGCTTTTACTTAATAACTGCGAGGATCTTCTTCACATTTATTTTAAATGTATCAAGGTTGGCAAAGCAACACATCTGCCACTAGCTTATAATTGCACATTTCAGTGCCAATGCCATTTTCAAAAGGTGCCATTTTGCGACTGTATTTTTATGTGGCTATCACTTCTTGTGATAAATCTTGTGATATCACAATAAAAACAAAAGAAAATCGTGAAAAACGCCAAGCATTAATTTGATGTCGCAGAAGCTTCCTGTAATAAGGTACCGATGCTAATGAACAATGTTAATGTCGAACAAATTGTCAACAACCACTAACCCCAGTATTCCCTTAACAAAGCAAAGTTAGCAAATATAGCAAAGTTGACTATGTTAAATGAAATAAATGTGAGGAAAAGAAGACCGTGCAAAATACCACGAATTCAGCAACAGAAACAATTAAAAAAAAACTGAAACTAACAACTAACAAGGTAAGGTAAATAATTCAGTAACTGACTAAGATTATCAACCAACGAAATGCCAAGACAATCTTTGCTGAGCAATCACCAAAAAAAGTGGTCCACCAAAATAACAAGGGTAACAAATATAATGAAAATACCTGATGTGAAGGAAACGTAGAGGAGGTATCTTTCATTTGAATCCCTTTACGGTAGTTGTTTTTGTTACAGCCTGCCTTTTCCTGTGAACGTTTGCCAAGACCTCCTTGGAGACTGAATTCAAGAGCAACTTTTCAACAAACATTTAACCTTTTTCAGTCAAGATTGGCCAATCGTTATCTATTTTCCTTGACCGGGTGCAATCGGTTAGCTATGTTTTGGGCTTCTTGGTATCTGTTATCTTGTGAGGCTAGAGTCACAAACATGTTTACCGCAGCGCATTGTAAAACTAAGTGCATCACAGCCGATTGTTCACGTAGGCAGACATTCGCAGTTTTAGTCACCCAAGCAAGGGTATTACGTCAGACTTGTACTTGGAAAAACAAACCCTAGTAAGGAAGAAATATACCTGGGAAAGGAATTCCTTCCGTCAACCGGCACATATATTTACAACTGTCAATAATGACAAAAGACTCGTTCGAACGGTCCCAGCATTTAGTTCAACAAACGTTAGAACCGGGATGTTGAAGTAAAAGCAACCTTTAACTTTTCTTATAATTTTTAATGGTGGCATTTTGGGACCCTTCTTCAGTTGTCTTTGTTCGGCTTCTGCATTTTCGTTTCAGTTTTATTTTTCTCTGTTGATATAGGTATCGTTGCAGTTGTTATTTTTTTCTATTTTAAGTGTTGTATTGATCAGTTACCTTTTTATTTTTGTTAGCTTTTGTTGCATTGGTGGTCTTTTGGTCATTTGTCTTTCTCGTATGTCGATTTCCTTTTCCGTTGTCGTATTCCTTCAAATTATACTTCTTTCATTTTTGTAAGATTTCTCGTGTTTTTCCTCTTCCCTTGGAAGTGTTATTAAATGCTATACCATCGCTTGTTTACCTCATCTTATGTGCAAACAGGAACCCATGGTGCAAACCTTCGTGATTGGTGAGTGGTTACATTTACACTTCACAGTTCTTTACAAGAAATATAAAGAGACTGTTGACAGTAACGTGCACAGTAGGAACCACATCAAAATATGTTGTCCGTGTCTCACTCTCGTCCCCAGAGCTGTGATCCTTTTGGCCATCGCCACGGATCGAGAGCTCTGGCAGAGTTCCGGCTTTCTGCGCGGCCTCAGAAATTGAAGACAATAACGGCTATCATCGGTTACAAAAATGGGCAGCTATTGCACTTGCGAGTTATCCTGGCCCCGCCAGAGCTCTCGATCTGTGTCGCTAGCCAAAAGGATCGCAGTGAATGTCCGTGTCTTTGATCAAGGACGGCAGCCATTTTGAAGAATTCGGGTGCGGTCATCTTTTTGAGGTCTGGGGCGAGTAAGAAGTTTTTTTTCCGATATTTCGATCGGGTGCCGAGAATAATTATGTTTCTAGGTAAGATGACGGATTTATTCAAAATGGCTGCCGTCCCGATCAAAGACACGGATAACAAAGGTAAGCAAACTTCAATGTTTTATTTATGTCGGTTAACCAACTATCCATGGGGAGACTCGTGTATAGCTAGGTCGTTAGTACTAGTTTAACAAGTGATATTCATCTTGCATGCTGCACAACAGAACACTGATCCCAGCGATCACAAAAGAACCTGACGGCTTAGTCCTGCAGACTGCTGGGATCAGTGTTGTAGGGAGCCCACTTCCAGCAACATGCAGGACACATATCATGTGAAATGGCCAAGCTCGGTACCATACCCTCTGCAGCTCAGTAGGTAGAGCATCCGATGGTGTGCAAATGTACCATCCTCGTCTCCAGTCCTTAACACGATTATCGGGTGAAAGTGTGATGCTTGGGGCCGAACACAATAGAGTGAATCTTCTCGGTGACGTCACATTTGATGTTTTCGCCGAGGACGATTGGAAATAGGGCTGCGAATGTACTTGCTCCTCATAAACTGGATACGATTATTTACCCACAACAAGTACGGGCCCTATATATAGCTAGAATTTCGCTGAATCTTTCACGCGCCTTGGAGACGCGACGGTTTCATAGTTAGCGTGTCACAGTTTCGATCAGAGGATCAATGACTCGAGGCTACAATTGTAAGTTGGGGTCTGCATCATGCTTTATTGTTTTCTTTGACCAAAAGCTTTAAGGGCGGCGCCTCCTTATACTGAGGAATTTTTGCACAGGTTATGACCATGGTGAAAAAGTAGATCTTAGTAAGGGACATTGGAATCCAAAAAGAAAAAAAACGTGGGTAGCGAAGCAATTTTCAGAGATAACTAAGCAAGCATAATTCTAAAAAAGCTTTAAATTGCACAGCAATGTATGGCATTTTCCTTCCAAATTTAAGCTAATTATCTATGAAAAATGCGAGGTTGCCCCCAGTTTTCTTGTTGCATTCCAACAGCCCCTGCTAAGGTCTGCTTTTCCCACATAGTCAAAAACGGCACAAAAATACCTTTGGAATAGTAGGAAACCCGAGGATCTACGACCAGACACGTGATGCGCAGTACGTATGCGCAATAACAAAAGAGGCAGCGGCCTTAATGAGTTCACTGGTCCACATTGTCTCTTCCCCACCCCCCTTCCTCCAGGTGTATAATTAATAAGGGCGAAAAAATTCTGTGGTAACCATTTAATGGAGAAGTAAAACACATAGTTTTTTCTTTTATCATTTTTAATGAGATATAAATCACTCTACAGTTAATTGCGTTTAAGTAATATGGTAAGAAAGGAAAGTCACTGATACATATTAGTATCATAAAAAGCAGAAATAGTAAAGTGAATTGATAAGAGATAAAAACAGATAGTTAATAAGGGCCCAATAAAAAAAGGAAAAAGGAAAGTTCGATCAGTTGAAAGAAAGTACAATAAGGAAGAGAAACTGATAACTGTTAGCTAGAGAAATGTTGCTGTGCACAAAGACTGATTAAAAAAGATAACAATATTATAAAAACACACCCCTGCAAGCAAATAACCCATGTTTTTATTGAACTACGTCATACCGCTCTGTTTTTTTTTTGTACAAAGTCAGACCCTTTCAACGTACAAAAGCTTCAAAAGCAAAAAATTCCACGTACAAAAGCTATCAGTAATATTCCAATTTGCTTCATGTTAAAGAAGTCCGGGATAAGTTCCGGCCGTTTGTACTATGTCCCAAACTGGAGACTTTATCATTTTTCTATTACCTAACACGCGTTCTCGTTGGTTGTTTCTTGGTCAAGGTAGTTAGTTTATATTAGCCTACATGGAATACATTGCAAGTCATGCCTGTCCTGTCCGGCAGGGAATGCACACACGGTGACAGAACCGAGAATGGCTTTCAGCTAATATCATTATTGGTAAAAGCGTTAAACCATGGCAAGAATTTGACGGAAGGGAGTTCCAAGGTGTCATCAAATTAATTGATGCTTTGCAAAACCATAACTATAGTTGATAAAAACGATACTTTGCAAAAAGGAAAAGAAATATCATTATAAAAATGTGTCAGGCGATTAGCTTATTAGTACACGTGTGAGGACCTTTACCAGTCCCGCCACCTATAAGACCCTGCTAGTCTTCTTCCTTATCGCTTTCATGTTCTTTCTCGACATGACTATTTTCTTCCAAGGAATCTTTACATAGCCATCTTTTCAGTAGTGTCATAATCCTGCTGAATACGGCTCCAAACAAGCGACCAGTTCCGGGATAAAGCCAATCACCGACTAGTGTGCTGGCCTCTTTGCTTACTTCACTAACAATCTGCATCACTATTTCTTTGGAGGAGGATTCGTCCAAGTCGATGGTGGAGGTATTGTTTCGCTTCCTCGTCCTCTTTGGTTTTGGTTTTGTCGTTGGTGGTGTTTTCGACCTTGTCACCGGAAGGGTGTAGCTCTTGAAATGACGATGATCAACGTCACTGTCCGCGTCGACGTGACCGCCATACTGACGGTCTCGGCGTTCGAACCCCTGGAAGCTTCTTCGTTGTATCTGTCTTTGCAGCTGGTTTCCTTCAAATACCTCACGTTGTGGCAAGGTTCTTCTAAACGGGTGATCTCCTCTTGGGACCTCCTGCTCAGAGGAAGAATAATTGAAGCGATCGATACTTACAAGAAGAAATGCAGATCTTGCCCTTCTGTTCAGGCTTTTGAACGTTGCGATCCAAAAAGCCGTCAGCCAGTTGGTTATTCCCGGTAGTCTTGGCTCACTTAAGTCTCCAGCAGCAACAAATGGTACCGTAATGACTACATCTCCCGCCACTCCAGCTTTTAGAATGACATCTTGTATCTTCTTTTTGAAAAGTCGCAGGCGTTCTTCAAAGAACTCTTGTACATTCACACCTTTTTTGCTTGGTGGAGGATGAACTTCATTGGCAAATGTCAACACCACGACAGCGTGATCCCATAGCTGCGAACCAAACGCTGCCGTCAGCTTCTCGACTGTCTTGATATCATCGTTGCGGAATCGTGTGGTGTTCATCTCGGTACAGAAGATGAATACGTCAAAATCAATTACCTTTTCCTTGATTTTGCGCAGGTACTCTTCTTCGTTACCTGTTCCATCTGCCAATCCCGGTGTGTCGAACACCGTTATCTCCACGTTGTTTATTGAAAAATGGTAGGGTGTTACCTGAAAGAGATCAGAATTCTGGTATGACAACGATGCGTTAGTGTTCACTAGCTTGTCGATTAAAATCTAAAAATCACTCTCCCAAGGGTAAGGTAAGGGTAAGGGAACTTTATTTAAACACGGTATTTCCTTCAGGTATACATTTACATTGAAGTATAGAAAAAACTAACTTCCTAACTAGTCTAAAAACTAATATAAAAGAAACTAAAATAATAAAGATGAAAAGAAAACACCTGCTTTTCAAGGAGGCCGTGTGTAAAAACAGAATATCGCTAATTAAATTATTTGTCAATCGAAAGTTATGTCTCTTAATTTTCCCTTAAATATACTAGGGGATGTCAATTGCCACACCTCCAGAGGCAAGCCGTTCCATAACACAATACCGCTGTAGAAAGACTTCTTTTGTAAAATTCAGTACGGGGTTGCGGAACAGCAAGCTTGTATTCATTCTCTCTAAGGTTATAACTAGTTAAATCACAGCGACGAACAAAACGGGAAGTCCTCGTTAAACTGGTTTCTAAAAACAGGAGCCAAAGGTATACTAGCCTGCGTAGCAAGCGTTTTCGTAGGCTTTTTCTGCCCGTTCGAGGCATTTATCTCTCTTTGACCGTGCGAGGATTCGAGCGAACGCAACAAATGGAAGATTAGGTGGCACTTTCTTGCGCTCGCCCCCATTTTCGTGCGGCCAAAAAGCAAAAAATGCTTTAACTACGACTACAGGAACGCTTGTTACGAAGGTAAAAGGTATACGAGCTTCCACTGAGGGCAGGCAAGATAATTAAACTACGCCAGGGGCCAGTAGATACCCTTTCTTCTATTCATTAACTACGTTGATAGTTTAAACAATATTACACTATGGCAGAGAGTATTCGCCAGCAGCTTCAGGTTTATTTCAACACGATTAGGTTTGTGTATGTTAAGAAACGTAAAAGATGGAGTTTACACTACGAAAATCAGCGATTTAAATCCCACCTACCTCATCGGTTGCTGGGTTAAGGTCCTCGCCTTCTTTGGCCAGGACTTGTCCAATCAGCGCGTTTGTCAAATGGGATTTTCCTACACCAGTTTTACCACTCATTAGAATGGTCATTTGCTTGCGGCCTGACAAACAAAATTGTTGTAGTTGATACTCAAAGTTCCGCCAACCAGTTATCTCCATTCTTGCCTGGTGTGGAAGGGTTCCAGAGTTGCCATCAAAGATCCCTCCATCTGCCATCGTGATACCTGAGGTATTATAGAAGAAAGTATCACTAGATGGAGCCGTAATTGTGCATTGTTTTACTTTACCATTGTTTTAGATTACCATAATACAAGACGAAGTTTTTAAGATTTGTGGAACCGCTCTGGGGTGATAATGCCGTCTCAATCGCTTTCATGGAGTCTTCGATCCATGACAAACATCATCCTCCTACTAACACTCTTTCACCCAAGCGCATGGTGGCCTGGTTAAAGAGAGCGAAGGGGGTAGAACATACAAATCGTGTCAAGAAATAAGTGAAGAAATGAAGAAATTGGGCCTTGATTGAAAAATTAAGTCTTGTGTCCAGTCTATAAGGCTCATCAACAATAGCTGTCTTATTCAGATTCAAAATATTTGTTACTTTATGACTTGGGTGGTGATGCATATTTCAGTAATAAATAAACCTCTTCCAGAGGCTGGTATATAGGAGGATAATGCCCGAGGCTGAAGATTGTCCGAAAAATGAACAGTTGGCCGAGAAGCAAAGCTTCGAGGGCAACTGTGAAATTTTGAGGACAATCTTTCAGCCAAGGGCATTATCCTCTGATGTACCAGCAAGCCAGGAAGGGGTTTATTTATTTTATAACCCTCCGATTAATTTCTACAACACGCAAGCTTAATTGCGGTAAAGAAAAAACATTCAGTAAGGGTCACAGCACATTTGCAGCTAAAAAAATCCGAGCTGGTTTGTCTACTAGATTTTATTACTCTGTGATTAGATCTGCAAAGTTAAAACCTGAGTGTCTTCCT
Organism: Siderastrea siderea; assembly: GCA_964030785.1. Classification (NCBI taxonomy): domain Eukaryota; kingdom Metazoa; phylum Cnidaria; class Anthozoa; order Scleractinia; family Rhizangiidae; genus Siderastrea; species Siderastrea siderea. The sequence continues at coordinate 2,001,875 of OZ034971.1, read as the reverse complement.
TTCTTGATTTTCTCTCGTGAACAAAATCGAACGACGGATATCAAATCGGACGACGAGTATTTAGTAAATAAACCCCTTCCGGCGGCTGGTATATCGGAGGATAATGCCGTCAAGGCTGAAAGATTGTCCGAAAAATGAACAGCAAAGCGAAGCTTCGAGGGCAAGTGATATTGGTATGAAAAAATTGAGTGATTTGCATAGGTGGATTAACATTTGCGTGGTTTAGAGAATTGTAGTACCCTAGATGCCAGAGGCTTTTGTCGCGCGCTCGAACATGCGCTAACTTTAGTGTCTCACATTTTCTTATTAATATTCTCGCAGCTGCTCCACGAAAACATGCGAGAGAAGCCTCTGTCCCCAGTTTTAATTTTCAACAGATGGTAAAATGATTGTAATATTGTCACCCTCCTTTCCGTATATAACTCCGTTTACTTCATGTTGTTCAAATTGAGGGCATGGATTATGACTCTGACTGGAAAGTCTTTGAGCAATTTGTCCCTCTTATAAGTGACAGTATTAGTGTAAGAAAATGTTTTATTTCTCATTTTACAGTGTGAGTATGGCCATAGTGTTCTTGATAAGAAAAATGCTTATCAACGAACAATACCGATTTCAGAAACTTAAATCGCTTTCTTTTTCAGTTGCTTTGGTGCTCAAGCGAGTGTGAGCCAACTGAAGTGTTTGTCGTTAATCGTTTTGATTTTCGCGCTATATTCAGAATTCGACTTATGGTCCACATGCTAAGTTCAATTTTCCCTTCTTTAGGGGCCGATTACATGGCGAATTTCAGCCCAGACTGAAATTTCGGCCAGCCTACCGGGCTGAAATGTTCTTGCGGTTACATGGAGAATTTCAGCCCGGGCGCAATGTTTAAAATTGGGCGGGGAAAGTTTGCAGCGGTGCAAGAGGTGCGCATGCCCAAGTTCATATTTCAGCCAGGGCTAAAATATTTGAATGTGGCTACATGAGTTTTTTCAGCCCATTTAACTGGGCTGAAATTTCCAGCCCGGTTTCACTTTTGGTCTGGAATTTCAGCCCGGCCTGAAACTCTTCATGTAATCGCAAACGTCTTTTTAAGAAGATTTGTTCAGGAAGCCGAACTAAAATCTCAGCCCCGCTAACCGGGCTGAAATTCGCCATGTAATCGGCACCCCGGGCTGAAATTTTGGTGAAATTTTCTTCCGATTACATGATGAGTTTCAGCCCGGGGAAAATGTATAAAATTGGCCGGGAAAAGTTTGCAGGAAAACGTTTTACATTCAGAACCCGAGCGGTGCGCATGCCCAAATTCATATTTCAGCCAGGGCTGAAATTTGAATGCGATTGCATGAGGTATTTCAGCCCGTTTGACCAGCCCGGGCTGAAACTCTTTTCATGTGATCGCAAACGTCTTTTTAAAAAGATTTGTTCAGGAAGCCGAGCTGAAATCTCACCCCGGCTAACCGGGCTGAAATTCGTCATGTAATCGGCCCCTTAGTCCACTTCATCATCCTCAACTTCCTCATCAGGAACATTCTCAAGGATAGATTCCTCTTCTGGAACTACCTTGAAAGAGTTCACGTCTTCTTCACTAAAGGTTTGCAGGTGGCTTGGTAAACCTTTGAACGGGCCATACAACACTGTCAATGGAGAAGAGGGGACTTATCAGAGGAGCGAGTTAAACAATTTGACTTTCAAAGGTGGTTCTTTAGAGAAGGGGGTTACTAGAGAGAGGGCAGCTTAATAGATACACTCTTTTTTTTAATAAGAACGTCGAATTTTTTAGCTGATGCTGAACCGGAACTGAATGTTCTTATTTTTTTGGCGATTTGAGCCTGAGACGTTCTTAACAATGTTCTTAAGATTAACTGACAAGCATTTCAGTAAATCATAGTTTTGAATAAAGAAAGAACAAATAGGTCACGTTCCACCAATTTCCTCAAAGTTAGACGTGTTTGCTTTAAAAAAAATCAATGGAAGATGATTTGCAACATCACAAAAACTCTAGCATTTGGGGCTCAAGTAGGCTGTAAATTACTTTCATCAAATTATTCCACTTAATGTTATTCTCACATAGCTTGTTCTACAAATATGAAGACAAAATAAAGACGTTCTTAACAACATCACAGGCTGGGTATGTTCTTAGCATGTTCTTAAAATTTTGGCCAATCCCAGCCTCGACGTTCTTATAAAAAGGTTCTTATAAAACAAAGAGCGTAGATCTATTACGGTAAATTCCAGTAAAAAAGAACTCCTACCCCGTACAACCCCCCCCCCCCCCCCCCACGCACAAACACACACACACACACACACACACACACACACACACACACACACACCTCAAGGGTAAACAAAGGAGAGAAGGAAAAGAATATAAAAGCAGAGGTTGTCAGTTTTGGTTGCGTGACGCGCGTGTCTAGCCGCTCACGTTCAATTCTACACTAGCGGCTCGACACGCGCGTCACGTTTCAACCCCGCAGGCGATTTTCGCACTCGCTCGCTCGTTCTCTTCCCTCGTTCATCCCTCAGCGGAAAGAGAGACTTCTCGTAGTCTAGAATAAATTCAGTCATCGTGCGCAAAAGGAAAAAAAAGAAGACAATTTTCGTCCTAGGTAGTCAGGTTGTCATGTGACTTCTTTTCCTTTTTTCGCACTTCTTGATTTGCTGCCTGCAAAACGTGCAAAGAATTAATGCACCTCCCGATTATTTGACGTATTTGTCAGCGATTGGCTTCTGTTTCTAATCAATATTCATAACGTTTTGTAGAATTTGCCACAAACCACAAGCTGTGGTCGCGTGAAGATGTGTCGTACTTTTGACGACTGGTTTTCCTTTTGAGAGAAGTCTGAAGACGTCCGGAAGTCCTGAAACAAAGGAGGAAAGTCAGAGAGCAAGTTCAACCAAAGGTGAATATTAGCTACTCTGCGGTAATATCCACATAAAAAATTTTTTGGAGGGTAAAAATGTCACTCGATTACGGTACCTTCGCACGTGGTTTCATTTCAAATCCAACCTCAAAATTGTCTTCTAATAGTGGTTGGCATTATTACATTATTCGCGAGTTTTTCTTTGGTGTGTTTGAAAATTGAACATTTGAACTAATCAATTGTATTGCTTGTTTTGTATTTTTAGGGACTGAAATATCAAAGCTCAGAGAGGTCGCAACGATTTGCAGGAATCTGAGACGAAAAACAGAATTAAAACAAAAGGTGAATATTAGCTGCATTGTAAACTATCAATTTAAGTTTCTTTACAGAAAACCTTTGCTCAGTGTAGTTTAATGCCTGCTCGAGTGTCGCTTTAAAATGAAATTTAAATTCAGTCAAGCAAGTGTACATGTCCTCTCGGCATTCAATTTGTTCCACAAGAGTGAAGTGGCCTTGGCTTGAAGTAGAGTCTCGGGTGATAATATTACTCAAGGATACTTTGAACTCTGCCGTCAGAAAGGCTGTACCGTTTGAAAACCACGTCCAACGTGGTCTTATTTATACCTTACTGTTTAAAAAGAAAGTTTAACGAGTTTCCTTTCGTGTATTTTTAAAATGGAGTATTTGAACTAACAAGTTTATTTGTTATTTGTGCATATTTACAGGAAAACCAAGAAACTCGTGGAGTTTCAACATGGAAATGACGAATGACGAATAATGACGAACATGGAAGAACTCGGCAAAGATAAGAACATAATTGTTTAACATAGCTTTAGTAAAAATGGTGGCTGAACCAATGTTTAAGTCTTAGTGGTTTTAGAATTAAAGGTGTTCATTTCAAAGAAATGCGCATTGACCTTCGGGGCTGTGAAATGTTGAAGTGAATTTATCTTGCAGCGAGTGTAGGTCGAACTAGCCTTCAATTGTCTGAATCTATACGCCAAATTCCTTCAGGGCTTGAACTGGATGGGAGATAATGAAGTGTATTCATCTGGTAGAAATGCACAATGATCTCGCTACTAACTGTCTGAAACTATTTCAGAATTGACAGGACTTGGTTTTGGGCCAGCAGTAGAGTAATTTGTGACAAGTTCAGTTTAATCTCAGCCACCATTCGTACGTTGAGCTATCGGTCGATAACATAATGATTAAGTTTTCGGCCCAGTCTGAATTCTGGCGTTTCATTTTCATGTACAAAATGTCGCAACGAATTTGGGGTTTACCTCGGTGTAAGAACCTGACAAGATTTTCTTTGTTTGTTAGCTTTTGTTTTGCTGTACGGTATTGTTTAAAATGTTTTTGTTTCTTTTGTTTTACGTCATCCGTGAGTTTCACAGGTTCTTACACCGAGGTAAAGCCCGAATTTGTTCTTGCTGTCTTGATGTTAATTAGTCGTTCATTGAATCTTATCGTCCTAAAAAGGAGCGCGACTCGCTATTTAAAAACGTTTGTTCTACTGATCGCTCAACGCGTAGATAAGTAGAAACATTGCATTTATTACTGAAGTTCTGATGTGGTGAAAAGTTTGGCAATTTTAAGCTGGCATCTACAGTTTATCATAGCAATCGCGGACTGGAACTTTAAGCTGGCATTAACCTAACGTTTGTTGGGAAATCAGTTTCAGCGTTAAAAATTTGGCAATTTCACAAGAACGTACAGTTTGAAATTAGTCAGAAGTAAAAAAACTGTAGAATGCCTTCCCATCCATGTTTGAAAAAAAAAACTTGACCGAAAATGGAATTATTATCGAATATTGTCCAATCGCCTGGTATATTTTCGCACGTTTTGTGAATTTCAATGCAACAACCAAAACAAACAAAAATCAACCAATAAGCTGATTTGAAAGTAAATAATGACTTCTTAAGTTTGACCAAAATTATTTTTCATTTTCGTCATTTAATTTTGAAGTGGCCAAACTAGTACAAATTTGCTATGAACTAAAAATGAAAGAAATAATTTTCTTACTCTGCAAATTTCCTAGGATCGAGCCATCCACGTCAGTTATCAGTCAGTTAGTATTATTACAGATCATCAGCTGGACAATTTGAATTCTATCTTGACAATTAAATTTCATTTGGCACGAGTGTCAAACAAAACTGTTACCCAATAGCTTTCATGTAGGACTGCATGCACAAACGCCAAAGTTATAACTACCTTCATCAACATCACAGGAAAGTACAGTGCCCAGTAGCTTTCATTCAAATGGTCAAATTTAAAGATTGCATTCACAGACTCAAAAGTTAGAACCGCCCTATACAGCATAATAAACAGCACCAAGTAACGTACTTAACAAAAGCTTTTGTTCTAGAATTTTTTATCCACTGATTTTTAAAAAAGTTAATAGTTCATCCACAGCCTTAGGTACTGCATGATAAACAGTATCACGGAAAATTAAGTATATATACTGCAGTACCTCTCTGAAACTGGAGTTGAAAGGATTAACCAATGACTGACTTCGTGCGATTGATTCACACTGAATTGTGTGCTTACGGATATTATATAGACTGTCAGTGCCTTCTTAAAAATGTCCACGCAATCACCACGTCAGCTGATTAACTTCCAGTAGACAAGAGAGCAAATGCATTATTCAAGTTTCGATCTTAGTTATTACATCCATTGAAAACTGTTGTAGATAATAAATTTGTTTAAAAAATTCTCTTTGGTTTCATATTTTGGAAAAATTGGATAGAACAGCCATTTAAAAATGAGGAGACGAATCTTGGGAAAAAGTGCTTTGTGTTCTCTTGTCTTCTTGGGAATTTAGTTTACAAAACCCTGATGTTTGGTTCAGAGGGACGTTGGTACTGAAGGCGATCAATGTTATACAGACCACAAAACAAACCAAGCGGCTTTTTTGTCAAAATGGACGATTCTTCGGGCCTTTATCAGTGTTTTGCAAAACAGTTGTTTTCAGCTTGTTTTTCGATTTCAAATTCAGCAAAGTTCAAGATTTTGAAAAAAGGCTTAGCCACGGTGGGCATATAGGACGCCTAAAAGTGCATCCTTGGAACTACTTTTGCATTTTTCATTCGTTTGAACTCAAACTTTGCAGAATGGTAGAACTTTGTATTCCAAAAAATCGGATGTTTTTTGTTTTTCGATTTTAACGGTTTTTGACGGGAAAATGACGTTACAAGATTGACAGCAAAATTTAAATTTCAAGTTATGGCAAAACAAATATTAAATAATTTGAAAGAGCGCGCGTGATAGAAACAAATGTAAAAAAAACTTTTGCAAAAGCTCAATTGCTTTAGGAGACATAGCATCTTGAAATGTACTTATGTTTCAAAAGTAGTAACAAAATGGCGGGAAATTCAAAAATCAAAGCATAATAACTCTTCAACCAATTGAGCTTTTCCAAAAATTTTTTCACATTTGTCTACGATTTCGTAAGAATTTTTTTCTAAAAACTTAAAACAGGATGAAAGCAACAAATTCATCTTCGTTTATTTGCTACGACTTTGTTTCAAAATCTCGACGTTTTTGGGTTAATCATTACAGTCGAAAATAATTTCCTGACAATTTAAATTACCATGTACCATAAGCAAGACAATTGTGCAAGACAATTGTGTAAAAACGAGGTTGTATACGATAATGACATGCAATATTTATTTATCTTCATTTCAATAGTGTTAATGTTTTGCAACATACTGGTGTGAAAATTGCAGTTTGATTTTGAGACATTAAAACATCGCTAAAACAGAGTCTTGCGGCTATATGTTTTTGTAAAAAGCTGATTAGCCACCAAAAAACAAAAACAAAAACATTGAGACTTTGAAACAAATGCGTTGCCAATAAACGAGGATGTATTTGTTGCAATCATTTTGTTTATCGTTAATCGTTTAAGTTTCTAGAAAACAATTCCCACGAAATCGTACTGATTTTGAAACAAAACAACTATTTAGTCGGCATGTTTTGTTCCAAAACGATAATGACATGCAATATTGTCTTTATTCACCCCATTTATGTGTTATTTATTTATTATTAAATGAAATTGTGAATATATGAAACTCATATATTTATTATTGGTATTTTTTTTTTTTGCAACACACTGGTGTCAAAATCACACCTTGATTTTGAGATATCAAAACATCGCTAAAATAAGGTCGTGCGGCTAAATGTTTTTATGAAAAGCTATTTAAACACCAAAAGACCCAAAATAAAACGAAAACAAAACAAAATAAACAAGGTCGCATGTACGATAAGTTTAGAGAGAGTATTGCATTGACTTTTCGTTTTAGTTCAATTTTTTTACCAATTTAATTCAATACAATTTGAGAACTGATATAACAATTGTCGTTCATTTACCTTTCGACGAAACTTTCTCGTTGTTCATCAAATACCGCAAAATCCGAAGAAAAGCGATTTGTCATTTTGCTTGGTTCAAGCGTTTATTGTGGTCTGTATAATCTAGGAATAGAGTTAGAAATTTTCATTCGACACAAAGACACGTGTTTAGGAGCAAGGCTTGAAACAGTTTGTGTTTCTTCCGAGGACCAGAAATTGGGTTTTGTGAGCTGTTATGTGTAATTGTAGTAATTACTTTTGAGGAAAAGACTTTCTGCTGGCAGTCGATGTAGCACAGGATGAAATATTTTTGATTAAAGTTTCATAGCTAAACTCGACTAGTAAGTAAAGCACCAGTGAGAACATGGAGCCAATTATCCGCTATTATTTACTAACTTTCATCAATTGCTCCAAACTTATTCAAATGCTCGTTATTTTTGGTTAAAACAAAGATTGTAGGTTAAGTAAATCACCAGTAAAAACATAGAGCCAATTGTCTGCTATTACCTACTAAATTTCACTAATTGCTCCAAACATTCAAATGCTTGTTATTTTTTGGTTATAAACAAAATTCTTAGGTCACAAAAGTTTGGTTTTTTCCTGTGCTACAAAACTTTGACCGTCAGAAAAATGCCTTGTTATTATAAGCAACCGTGCAGGCTATGGACAATCTAAAAACGAAAGAGTGATAGAGAATATATCTACTAATAACGGGAGGCGTTTAACTTGAACTTTGTCATCCAAAACTTACATAGTACGTTATTCGTGTCTATAAAGTTTTCACAGAACGATTTCATAGCTTGCCGTGTTGCTTTTGATATCCTCCATGTGTACAACATTTCGTGCAAGAAATCGTTTAATCTGTTTATTTGGAAAAATTAAGCGGCCTTCACATGTCAAACTAGTGTTGGCCAGCTCGTGTTGGCAAACTCAAATTGGTGTGTGTGAACGACACAACATGTTGGCAAACTGTTGGCGATAAATAGAACTTGTCTCTATTCTCGCCAACAGTTTGCCAACATGCTGTTGTGTCGTTTCACACACATCGTTGTGAGTTTGCCAACACGAGTTGGTCAACACTAGTTTGACGTGTGAGGGCCGCTTTATATTTAACCAAAATTTGTTTGATTTTTGCACGAATGGTGTATGTTCTTTTGGCGAGTTTAAATTTGTTGAGGATACTCTGAAAATTGTTTGCGTTCAAAAAATTTTCAAAGGGTGTCCCATTAAATTTTGTGCCAAAAATGTTGCTAGGGGAAACGCTGTGCAAATTTTTCTAAATTTTCCCGCCAAAAGACTTAGTAGATATAGGAAGAAAAATTGTCACACCGTTATTATTAATTAAATGAAAAAGCATTGTAAAGATAAATACGATATTTAGAGAGAGAATAAAGGAGAAAATGCAATTAAAACAACTGTTTGAACTTTTTACTGTTCTTGACTTCTAATTATTTATTAATTACTTTAAGTAGAAGCTACTGAATATTAAAAGTTATTGAAAAATTTAAAAAAAACGGCGCATGCGTATTTTGGGCGCCCGTATTTTTTCTAAGTCTTTTGGCGGGAAAATTGTACATTTTCAAACAGATGTTAACTACTTGAAATACTAAATTACAAAAAAAGAAACGGCGCATGCGTATTTTGAGCGCCCGTATTTTGGCGGGAAAATTATAGGCAGTTGAACAGCGGTTACCATGGCATTAGTCAAGACAAAGAATTTGCATATAGTTGAGTGGAATAAATATTTGAACGATAACACTTTGTGTTAACAATGCTTTAATAAATTGTAGGCAAATAAAATGAAAGTGTTCATGAAACAGATTGCTAAAAAACAGACTGAAATGATTTCGCCAGGTAACCTGTATGCCTTTTAAAGAACATTCTCGGAGAAAAAAGAAAAGAAATGCGGTACACGGTACGGTACAACTTACTTACGACTGCTGCATACGTGTTCTAGTACATTGAATATTGCTTTCTTGGAAACCTCACAAAAATCGTAGCCGTGACCAATGCAAAATCACACAAATTGTGTACATTTTCCGCTTTTCGCGCGTTGAAATGCAGCATGCTACAGTTGGAAGCAAATGTAGTACCGTGTAAATTTGGCAATGTTTTTATAATACAGTGCAACAGAGATATAACTAACACGTTTGATGATAAGTGCGTTATATGATTAAAATTTAAATATCAGAACTGTAAACTTTTCGATGAGAAATGTTGTGTCAATATTTGCTGCTGAGTGTATGACTTGTTGGTTTTGTTGAGAAATCACATGGCCACTAAAAGATTTAGGTACATGCTAGTTAATTAGTAATAATAACAATAATAATTAGTTAATTATTATTATTATTATTATTATTATTATTATTATTACTGTAAACTGAGTGAAATAATCAAAGTAATAACTAAAACCATGAAAATGAAATCGATTGAATTTGTTAAACAACCATATGTAACTGCTGAAAACAGAATAATGAACTAAAATTAAACTCCGAAAACTTTTTTTTTTCTGAGCACACAATCTGAAACACTAACAAAACAAAGTTATGACTTAATGCCTTTACCGAAGGCAAGAACCTGGTAAAATTGACTCTGTGTTTTTAAAACTACTGTTTTGCTGTACGCTGTTGTTTTAAATGTTTTTGTTTCCTTTGTTTTTTATCATCCGTGAGTTTCACAGGATCTTACACCCAACCCCCCCCCCCCCCCTTTACTCATAAATGGTCTTTCACCCTTACAACCTCACTAAAAACTAGCCAAACCCAACATCTGTAGAAATTGTGAATTATCAACGTTAAATTTGCCACTAAAACCGGCAAATCCTCAAATTTGATCACAGGCTTACCTTCCTCTGTTTATGTTGCAAACCTGCGCTAGCTGAATATTAATGGCCGCTTCGGTTGTGTACAAAGGATTTTGTGAATAGGATAATTAAGGCTTTTTGAACGGATGAAAGTCAAATAAAAACGCTTAGAAACATGAACACTGTGTTAATGTATGTTATTATGTGCTTGGTTTGTCGATTTAAAGCTCCAGGAGGCGGTTTTAGAAACTTGAAGTTTGACCTACTCTATAAATGTATATATACTCACGAGGCATGCAGCTTCAAGAACCTCAAATTTTCGACCGGCTTGGGATTTGGCCAAAATTAATACACTTAACCCTTGTACCTTTGACAAACAAATCCCGGTTTCCAAAAGAACAGTCTTTGAAGTTTGATTTGGCCTGATTTTGACTCATTCGAGTCCGCGAGCTGACCCTTAAAATCCAGCACAAACTTTCGAATCTGATGGAAAATTTGTTTCTGCCTATGATCTGCACAAGTTGCCTATTCAAAGGCATCCCAGGAATGCAGTTTTCGATGCAAATTTGAACTCACGAGTCCCAAGCGGCCTGTTTGGCACACGAGAAACACGTGCAAATTGTAGGAAATAGTAAAATTTATTTCATTATTTTAATTTATTTTTATCACCATATTGTTACGCTGCGATGCGTAGCAGCACGCCCGTGTGCTAAACAGGCCTCTTGGGAGCACAAGGTTAAGTGTATTAATTTTGGCCAAATCCCAAGCCGGTCGAAAATTTGAGGTTCTTGAAGCTGCATGCCTCGTGACTATATATAGATTTATTGAGTAGGTCAAACTTCAAGTTTCTAAAACCACCTCCCGGAACTTTAAATCGACAAACCAAGCACATAATAACATACATTAACACAGTGTCCATGTTTCTAAGCGTTTTTATTTGACTTTCTTCCGTTCAAAAAGCCTTAATTATCGTAGTCACAAAATCCTTTGTACACAACCGAAGCGGCCATTAATATTCAGCTAGCGCAGGTCCGCAACACAAACAGAGGATGGTAAGCCTGTGATTTGATCCGTCTGAAACTGCCATGCAGATGAAATATTAACTAACGATCCAGTAAAGAAATGCCCTCAGATTTTCACCGCAAAATCGTGCCGGCACAATCGTAAATTTGAGAACTGTTTTAACAGTCTGAAGTTGAATAGAAAGTTGTAGCCGCAGCTGGGCTTGAATCACCTCTTGCTAAAACTCGCAAACTGACCTACAATCGGCAACAGATTGTAGCCTGCAACAGAAAAACAGACTGATAATTTTACTGGCTACTGCTCCGTCTCCAATATTGATTGTGAAGTAAAAGCTTTCTGTTTCCTTTTTTTTTGCATCTCTAACTTGATTTCGTGGACATCCAGAAAATTTCGTTGAAAAAGATTACGAACTGGAATTTTCGTGATACGACTGTTTTACTTTCCAAAAACTTACAACAGATTGTAACCCGCAACAGGAAAACAGACCGCAGATACTTTTACTGACTACTGTACTGTCTCTTTTCTCCCACATGCTATTGAAAACTCAAAATCAAGCCACATTTCACCTGTCAAATCATTGTTCGTTTCGTTCTTTGCATTGAAACTCTGACCCGCAGCTTGACGCAAATTATGCCGGCAACTGCCCAGCCCAAATAACTTAATATTCTTAGTGGAAAATCGTGTCTTCACTTATGAGATAAAAAGCTTAATTTTTTACCGATAAATTGTGTCGTAGCCTAAATATCCAAGATGAATACACCCAATAAACTTTGAACAAATCGTTTCTTCATCACTCTTTCTTACAAAAACCTACAGCGTCAGAATTTGACTTTACAAGAGAGAATAAGGACTTAAATATCTTTACTGACAAGTCGTGAACTGAAAAGGACCAAAATTTGATTTCACAACAGACAAACTGAAAGATTCGTACTCTGCTCCCTAAAATTGTTGAACCAAGAAGGCCATCATATCTGGTGTTGCGCTGTACCGTATTAAAAATGAAACTTCTAGCTTAATTAATGAATGACGAAAAAATTCCATGAATGCCTACAATGGGCTTGCAGCTGCATGTGAAAATAAATTGCATCCTATACACTTTACGGCTGTTTCGCTAAAAAAAACCTCCCCGAACCCTAATGCCTTGCTTTTCAAACTGAATATATTTCGCATGGTCTGTCTCGCGCAAGGAATCCACGGTCTTGTTGCCTCGCGTCTTGTGTGTTTGCGTTTTTTGTCAATCTGTGTCTTTCTCAACGAGTTTTAGAATTTTAATATAAAGAACTGTTGGCAGTTTACAAATGCTTGTGCTATAGGTACATACGCGTCTACTGGTTTTCCTTTTAAAAGTGCAGCCGTCCTGCAGGCATTTATGGTAACCTCTTTGCCGTTCTTTTAAGTTATTTAAATAATCTTTCTCTACCTTTAGTTCTCCTGTACTTCGATTCAATTTTTTTCTTGCTTGCATTGGTTTTCACATATAAAGCTTCCTCAACGTGTCCTGTGTAATGAAAACAATTATCATTAAAATATATTACTTTCAGAAAAAAACATTTGTTACTACATTTCAGTGTGAAAAAAAGTATCAGCTTTCATATGCATGAACTTTATCTCCCATTTTGGCTATTCGGTTACCGTCATTTTGCACCGTACTCTTCCTCGATTGTTACATAAGAAAGGTCAAGAGTTAACTTAACTCTCGATATTTCATGGGTAATAATAAAGTATGCTATCTGAATGCAATAGCCCGCAAAAGCGTCAGTACAATTTTCTGTACACATATTCAGGAAGAAAGGCACCAAGCTTCAGTTATACTTCCAGTTGTACAACCTTAAAGCAATTTGATGTGACATCACGCTAACCATATTTTCAAGAGGAAGTTTCTTTTTTCAACATTCTGAATTTGTTTTCTTTGACTAAACAAATTTTAACCTTCTGTTGTATTTTTAATCATTTTGACACCCTTTACTTAGTTCTAATAAACTTTTGAACTAGTTTTCTTTTTGGTTTTTTTTTTTTGTTTTGTTTTGTTTTGTTTTGTTTTGTTTCTTTTTTTTTTTTTTTTTTGCTTTTGCTTCCTGAAGGAAATTAATAGGGAGGATCCAGTTTGGGAACTGTCCAAAAATCATGAAAGGTTGTGTGATGCAGCAGTGGTGGACTTCAAAAGAAACTTGCACTTTGTATCTGCTGAGTTTCATTCTTATAGCTCAGTTTACGTTGTTAATATTTTTGGAGCTCCGGTGGGAAGGGACTTTGTTGGCCTACGTGTATCCCCGGATTCCTATTCCCAAAAGCCCGGTCCGGGTATGATTAGACTCTACACCCAACCATATGAAACAAGGAAGTAAAATTACAACACTTAAGATATCACTTCAAAGAGACTCAATGCACCTTTTCAGGAGTCTCGCAGAACGTTTACCTACAGAGAGGTAGAAATGATGTTATGACATGCTAAGTAAGAAACCCACCTACCATATTTAATTAAACAACAACAACAGTCCGGCTGGAGGTACAAAATAAAAAGGAACTAAGGAATGAGTAACAGGCATCCCAACGTAGGATGTTCCATTCTTGTACAAATGTTTTTTTAGGGGGAGGTAGGAAACCAAACTGATGGTTTCTGGGACACTTTAAGTGGCCAGGAGCCGAATTCACAAGGCTTTTTAAAGATTAAATGAGACTGTTTTAACGCTGTTTCTTACGAAATGTACAGTCAAACCCCGATTATAATGACTTTTCTATGTCAGGTGATCCTTTATGAACATTATGAGTGATGGTCCCCAAACACTTGTGACTGTAATTCGTTGGAAAAAGGCTTTGTCTGAGTACTCAATCAATATTCGCCAGTGAAAACTGATTGATAACGCTATAAGAACCAAAAACAAAACAACCAATTCAGTGAGGGAACTGCCCGAAAATCATGAAAGGATTTGTGATGCAGCATTCCTTTATCGGTGGACTTCAAAAGAGACTTGCACTTTCATATATTCTGTGTTTTATTGTCATAGCTCAATTAATCTTTGGAGTTACACAGGGGGAGGGACTTTTCTGACCTACATGGATCTCCGGTTTTCTGTTCCCAAATTATAAAGCCCGGTCCGGGTATGAGTATACAATACCCCCACCATACGAAACAAGGAAATAAAATTATAAGATATCCGCTTCAAACAGACTCAACTCACCTTTTCAAAAACTCTATAAAACTCTATGTTGAACGTAAAGGCCTTTCAGGTTGGTTTTCCCATCCTTTCCTTGACATTTACCTAAAGAGAGGTAGAAGTAATGTTATAACATACTAATTAAGGTCTACACAAAATCTCAACAATCTGGTCTCAACAGTCTGGTTGGCACGACATGAAAGGGAAGTAATAAACTCGGAACAGGAACCCCAACGTAAGATGTACCATTGTTGTTAATTCTTATCTCCTTATATAATTATTACATTATAAGTTCTTTTTGTTGAGTTGTATGCTTTTCCAATACTGTAATAACTTATAGTCATGCAAGTTATTGTTTTTTTTTTCGTTGGGGGGGGGGGGGCAATCTAATGGTTTCGGGCATCCTTTTAGAGGCAAGGAGCAGAATTCACAAGACTTTTCTTTGTTCAAATGAGACAAAAATGACTACAAAACAAAACTGACATTAATATTTACATTAATGACTTCTTTTACCTGATTTTTCTCCTTTAAAAAAAAAAGCGAAACGAAGAGCTCATTTTGCTTGGCTAATAATAAGTCATATTTCATATTTTGGGGTGCAAAATTTAAAGCAAAAAGAATTTATAGGAATCAACATCGTCAAGCCATGAAACTGGACTCGAAATTGACGTTAATTCTGGACAGCTTAACCAGGTCCTTAAAAAGCTACATTCTTTTTCAACATGACGACAATTAAGCGAAAAGTAATATAACGGATGGCATACTTTACTACCAGGCATCTAGTCGATCTGACTGTTTTGACCGACAGCAGAAACTAAACACCCCTATCCGACTGTTAGACTGTTAAAACAGTAGTATCTCACTATCTCGAACAAACATTGGAAACCGAAACTTGTTCGAGACGAGATTTCAGTTGAAATACACTAAAGCCAGTAGAAAATACCTAACTGAACGAGGGAATCAACGTTTTAGTTCTAAATATGAGGGTCTACTGTATCAGATAAATGCTACAGATAAGCAACAAAACCGTGTAAATACTTGAAGCTTAAGTTACATTACCTGAAGATTTTAGAAGACGGTTGTCGACTGTTCATCGTTGGTCGCCATCGCCACGTGTTTACAAATTATGTCTCAGTAGGAAAAGTCGACTTGGCTCGAAAACGGCGCAGAAGATGACAGTTCTTCTCTCCGATACATATTTCTTCTCCCCTTTAAAAATCTCGTCAAGGTTTTTTTCCCGATTAGAGAAAATTCGAGGCGCATATAAATCATTACGGATCCTTCGCTTTCCACTCGTGGTAAATGTGAGAAATAAAATTGAATAATGCATCGTGAATAATTATCTGCAATTCAAATGAGATTTACAGTAGTTCAAGACATATATGTGAGAGCCAGTCTCGAACATTGAAATTTCCAAGAATGTAAGTCTGTACCATAGGTCTTAGAACTTTTTCAAGATTTGTTCAAAATTTAAGTTTAGAATAGAATAGAGTAGAAACTTTATATACGTGTCAAACCACGTAGCTTGTGAAAATCCCATTCTAATTTGGGTTTGTGTGAAAAGCCTTTTCCTCAGTTGGCTGAGGAGAGACTGCTTTTCCTCAGGAGCCTGAGTTCCTATTACAGCATACTATAAAATCCAGAGCTGAAACAGCGTATCTCACAAGTCATGTTCCACAAGTCATAAGTACAGGTCCCTGTGCTACTGATATACAAACAAGCTAAACAGTGTCCCCTAGCCCTACATCAGGGTAAGACATCATCTAAAATGGGAAAACGACTTTTCAACCAATCATATTCGAGTATTCGCAATACTAAAGGCCAATTTGCAACCCAAGAGTTTTGAATGAAAAAGGCTTTAAAGGTGAGGATACAGTTTAAGAAACTAATGTTAAAAAACAGTCTAAACTTGTTGGTGTCCCTGGGTATGAGTAAGCACGCGCTCTGATTGGCTCCCTACTAACAGGTTATCAGCTGTTATTAGATAGACAGTCCCTGGATATGAGCAAGCGAGCGCTTTGGTTGGCTCCAATCTAACACGCTATCAGGCCATATCCTGTGAGTAAAAAATTCGAGTGAAATAAGTTCTAAGCTGAAGACTCGAAGAAAGGAATGAGCAATTTGTCTTCTATTCGTAGCAATGTAATCACCCAGACATCTACTCTGTAATAGCTCTGAACAAATGCCACCGGAGGAAAGGCTACACAACAAACATCTTTTGGCGTCTGGTGTAAAATTTAAATCAAGGTATAATATTCCAAAATTAGCTCTTCTTTGCCAGCCGTCGCCATGGCGACCGCCGGTGTATAAAATGAACACAGCTTTCCGTGAAGCAAGTTGGCATAACATGCGAAGAAAGTGTTGTAAAGCTTGTGGTACGGGTACTCAAGAGCGGTACTGTCTTATATAAGACGCATGCGCATATTAGTCTTCTGAATGTTACCTTCCTATGTTTGTCTTTTAATTTACATTATTTAAGATATGAACGGCGAAGGGTTGTTAAGTTTGGGGTTTTTTGTATTTGTCTTGTATAACGCATGCGCAATTGAGTAAAGGAGCTAATAGGATTGAATGCGAAATTGGCTGTGTTGTCTGATCTAGTTAGTGGTTATGGTGAAAATTTTTTTAGCGCAGGAGTTTTTTTATTGGGATTGACATTTTGAGGGATGTAAAAATGTGGGAGTCAGAAGGATTTGTGAATGTCAGAAGCATATCACGCTTCTGTGAATGTGATTTGCTTTGAAAGTTGCGTTTTGTATAGGAGCGGTGTAATATTGTGCTGCGTGGGGGCCGGTTTCCCTTGGCGTTTTATGGGGGGGGGGGGGGTGGTTTGCGAAGTGGATTGTAAGGTTTCTGATTGGCTAACTTGTATTTCGCAGCGGACAAAAAGGACAGTTGCGTTTTGCCGGTGTGGGCTAGGAAGAGAAGGAATTGGTAATGATGATGCAATATTAGTTGATTGCACCATCAGTACATGATAGTTCTTGTGAACGGAGAGAGATAAGTGTTTATTTGAGGCGAGAAGTTGATACGAAGGAATCGTCATTAATAAGGAGATCAATTAACAAGGCAGGTGTTACGAGTCTTTTTGCATTGAAAGAACGAAAATATCTGAATATTATCGACGGATTTGTGTGGTTTGCGCGTGGTGTTCGCTAAAGGCTACGAGCAGTCTCTTTTCCGTTCAGAGATAGTGAAGGAAAAGAAAAACAAGCGAGTGAGCGCGAAATCGATTGCGGCTCGACAGGCGCGTTAGCTTTCAAAGACGTGGGCGACTTTCGTCCCCGCTCGCTTGTTTACTTTTGCAAGGGGATTCCCGGGTTAGCAAACCGGATTTAAACATCACGTCATGAGATACGCCTTGACGTGCCCCATACTCTGACGATCTGCTCGAGCTCGTGTTTATCAAGCGTTATATTTTGATTTTACTGCTATGTTCACTGTTTGTATTTAAGGTCTAGGCACAACAGTAAATACTTCGTCGTCCCTGTGTGAGCATTCTCAGTTGTGGACGAATTTATTTCGACATTCAACGTTTGAGTGAATTTGCGTTTTTCAGCACAAATAAAAGCGATAAGAAAGATAAGCTGAGTCATCAGAGTTTAAACATTATGTCATCCAGTACCGCTATAGTCAAAATATTGTGTCACACAATCACACTTTTCGTCACGCCGGTTCGTATAAATAGAGGATCGCGTTAACATTTGTGAAAACTAGGGGTGGGGAGGGTCAGAATGGCCGGTTAAAATGCCCAATTGGCTTTCTTGTTTATGTATGTTTTCATGACCATTCATGATTCCTTGATCTAGACTGACATTTGTTTTCCGGTTTCAGGATTTAAACGTTTTCTGTTTCATGTGAAATCTCGAAGATGTATCTGATGTATCAGCTATCAGTTAAGCAACTTTGCGGTTTTAGCAAAGTTCCCACCAAAAAGTTAATACATCCAATTACAGAGGCGGTTCAGGATTTTTGAATTGGAGGGGGGGGGGGGGGCCGGGGGAGGGGGCTTGGCTGCTTGGCTGCTTGGCTGACCTGACAGAACGATAACGGAACAAATGGAGTCGGCCTTTGTCATAGTTTTGTTCCTTTTCTTTAATTTTTATGCATTACTAAAGCGATTTGTATCCCTGTGCCGATAGAGGACATTTGGAGGGTAAATTGGAAACATTTAAATACACTGAGGTATTCTGGGAATTTCCTGAAATATTTGCATACTTTCTTTATTCGTGTTGCGTTACGAGTTTATTCACTTTTGCACAAATCAGGCAGCTTTACTTGTCATTGACGGACGATTCTTTACCGTACCATTCCATTTTAACAAACAATTCCAAGTCAAATGTAGTTGTGTAAACGAACAAAATAAAAAAAGCAAGAAAGAAAGACCGTCACGACAGAAAAAGCGAGACCGTAAGCTTATGGCAACTCAGTGAAAGGCTAATCAAACTAAGCATTATTTCCATCTTTCTCAGTGACCTTTCGTTTGCTCGAGTTTTCTTTCACTCATGCTGAACGAGTAAGTCGAGAAACATGGCCATAGCCCCTAAATTGTGACATAAACATGATGCCAGCGACTTCGACATCTTTAGTGTTTTCTTCTCAGTACAAAGTATCATAAGACGAGAAACAGTCGATGACGAACCGCTTGTGTTATGGGGCTTTGAAAATACGGTATGTAACGTCACTTGTAGACTATGACATCACAAGTGAATACATAACCAACAACATAATCAAGCATCAAGAAGATGTAACGCATAACGTCGAGTAAAGCAAACGACATAACCGTTTGTGGTTTGATAAAAGAGGGTTTTTGTGTGTGTGTGACGCTGTTTAGGTTACGGTGATGTCTCATGCGGCTCGGTGGCGCTGACTGCTGGTGCGTCCTCATTATCAAGCGAATTTTATCAACGTGTCATTATTACATTGCAAAACATTGCCCTTGCAGCACCGGCAGCCGAAGCTTAGCTCCCCTCAGTCATGAGCAAAGCGAAATAAAATAAGACTGGGTTAATCAGAGTTGGATTGATTTCATTTGCAAGCTTTTACGTACGCCAGCGAAAAATGCAGTATTAATGAAAAATCGAAAGGCAGTTGAAGACAGTATATATTTAGATCACAACCCTAGTGGGGGGAATGTGCACATAGATTTGCATAGGGAGCGAAAAACTTTTGCAATACATACCTTGGCATATAAAAGAGAAGTATTTCTCAGTGCAATGTCCCGATCCTGTAACGGACACAAAAAGCAACGTAAACAGAGTTTCAGTTTCTTCGCCACTGAAATGTCTTTTTATCCCTCAGTGCCACACTCCCGCCCCCGCACGGAGAAAATTTCCGGGGGCATAAAAGGGTGGGGGAAGTCCCTCTTTGTGGGAGATCGATTTTCATTAGATATAAACATGACGTGGCAACACAACATGCATTGATGCCCGCTTTTTTACCTTGGCCTGAACTGAAAGGAAAAGTTCCGTGACTTTGAAAGTCCCTGTAAGTGACAACATCACGATATAACTATACAGGCACAGAACTTAAACTGGCTCGTCTTCACATCTCAGAAATAACGTCAGCTCTCCTACGACCTCTTGTACTGTAGTTTTGGCTCATTTGCATGATTTGTGTCTGTTGTTCGTGGAAAGCCGTGGTGTTTGTACCCTGCGAGCAGAGGCCCTTCGATGTTTTCGTGACCTTAAAAAAATAATCAGGCGTGACATATTTTGATTTGCGGTTTTGTGTTGGCTTCCAGTTTCGAGAAGTGTAATTCTGAACTTATAATGCTTGAATAGAACTTGTATTCCACTAGATTTCATAATCTCATTAAAACTACATTTTTTGTAGTTTTTATCGTATGCAGCGACTGAACATTTGGATCTTAAAGGAAAATAAAACAATTCCCCCGAATACTATACTCTTAAAATGATGATTCATTGTGTTTGTTATTGTTAACTCAATCTGCACAATTTTGCAGGCCTTCGCCCTCTCCCTCTTTTTATTTGTAATTTATACTGTAAAACACACTTTACTTGCATCTTGGACTTTGACTGAGCACCAGAGTACCTTTATTTCTGTCGCAACTAAAGGAAAATTTCCGACATAACAGTTACATGTTTTCTAATTGAGAAAAGCTAATTGCCTCAGCATTGTATTTCTGTTGTGAGAAGGGAATGAGCGATTAGTATAATAAACTTAACTGATTCAAACGCGTGTTGATTTTAGTAGGAAGCTGCTTTATTTGCGTGACCGCAAGATTTTACAGTATCGCAAAGCATATTTATAGTTATTAATAACAAAACAATGAGTTACAACACTTCCACCTGAATGCCGTGAGTCATGGGGAATACCCAGCTTAGTAGCCAGGCCTTCACATCACACTTTATAACTGCGATATGCCGTGTTCGTTCGTTTGATCACCGTGCATAGCAATTAACTCGGAAAAGCAATCACAGAATAAAAACTCCACATTTCCTTCAAGGTAAGTTACGTTTTTCTGTGTTTTGCCTTTGCTTTCAGTATGCATGCTAGAAGTCGACTGCAGCCGGTGATCATTATGGAAAAAGAAGCTCGAACCACTTCCGGGCTACTTCCCGCTGGATCGAGCGGTGGCGAGGCTTGGATGTTTAAAAGCGACAAGAAGCCTGAAACATAGTAAAAAGATCGAGAAAGTGTTTGAAAGCGTATCTTTAAAATGCTGAAGCTTGTTAAACATTATTCTGAACTTCGCATTGTTACCGAAATTTGCGATATGGCGCTTGAAATCTGAAGATAATGCACCTATCAATTTGAAGCCGGCGGGGGGGGAGGCAGGGCATGGGGTGGGGATTTGACATTTTTCAAAAATTTGCCGTCAAATTCCCTGCCCACGGGCAAACCATTCCAGTCAAATGCACAAAAATTTCCCCACCCCAGGAGGCATATTGCTGTCAATCATTCCCAGGCTGGATGCAAGAAAGACGCAAGGAAAACAGGAAAACTCTATAATTTTCACTTCTCAACGTTGCTACATCTCCAAAGGTACTATTTAATGAAAATTCAATCTGCGTTTAATACACTGTGTATATCGAATTACAAAATCGACAGATTCTTTAAGAAACAGTTTGTGTTTTCTGCAACGGCTGCAGAAAGCATAACATCTGAAAAGAGCAGTCATTGCAGCAACTGGCCCGTACACTGATCGTTTGCATTGGCCAAAAAATTGACTTGGTTTTTCTTTATCCCTGTTTACTTCGATACTGCAATGTCAAAAAACGTTCAAATCAACAAAAAAAAACTCTAAATTAATTGAAAATATGGAGATAAAACGGTCAAATTCTTCGATTATCTGATTCTTGATCTTGTGGACATCCATTATGATTTCAAGGACGTAGAGCGCATGCGTGACGTGGGAAAAGTAATTTCAGTCTCAGTCTCTTTCATTCAAGTCGACGTTCAAACAGATCCACGTTGGGCGAAGACAAATTCAAATATCCCCTACCCCGGGAAGGCAAGATCAGTCAAAAGCCCCACCCCAGGGCCAACAATAACAATCAAATCCCCACCCCATGCCCTGCCTCCCCCCCCGCCGGCTTTAAATTGATAGGTGCATAATGCATGGTTCAATTTTACCTGTTACCATCCCCCCCCCCGGGCAATCCCCGGGACAAGTCCAACCCTTCGGGCCCGGGGGTGGGGAATTGTTTGAAACGGTTTTGTCCTTGGGGTAGGGGGGCGGGGCAAATCGAAAATAACTTCTCGTTTTTCTTGTGAAGCACGTCACTAGCTTATCACTCCTCAGTTGAAACAATGGCGCCGGACCGCGTAGAGAAGACTGCCTATTTCCAGGGAAAATCTCTAGAATTTGTAGCAGACTGGTTGGAGAAGAATAATCTCTCGAAATTAAAATCTGTATTCAAAGGCACGTTTATTATAAATTGTTAAACGAAGGTGCGTTTCAGATGCATTCTCGAATGGATGGCGTTCATCACAAACATAGAAATATTTCTTCAGCTTATTTTTATGAAACAAATGCACGGCTTTATATTAAACAGAGATCTCAGTCCAGTGTTCTTGTGAAACAAGCTAAGAAAAACTCCTTTAAAATGCTGTCATCAATTTGCTCACCGGAGCTCTTTTGTGCATGTGCTATATTTAGAATAAAACACACGGTGAAGAACATTTCTTTACTCGCCAGCCGAATGCCAGAGCGGTTAGACGTTTTCTTCAGTTTTCTTTTTCAATGTAGTGTCCATGTTTTTGAACACTATGTAATATCCTTCGTTCAGTAAACTCTAGTAAAGCGTTTAAGTGCTTGTCAAAACGTCTGGTTGTGCTATTGTACGGAAATCAATTTTGAACACAAGACAACGTATTTGTGGTCGATGAGGAGTCCCGGGGGTTGGGAATTGTCTCTTTCTGCGTGCCCGGGGGTGGGGAATAGACCGCCAAGTAAGAAAAAAATTGCAAATCCCCGGGGGTGTGCCCGGGGGGGGATGGTAACAGGTAGAATTGAACCCTGCATAAATAGTAATGTAGCAATGCAAAGGACTGTTAAATTACGAATGGAAATTATCGAAAATTAATTTAAAGAATTACGAAAAAGCAGGTGTGCAATAGTGTCAGAGATTGTATTTTAATCACATCTGCAATACAGCAGAAAAACCAAGGGTGAGAGTATTGCAGCTGACTAGCCAGATTTTCATCCATCGTTAAAATTCACTGGTTGTTATGGAGACGTCTCAGCAAGGCAGTTTATTTTATTTTCCCTCTGTTACTCTCATGTGAGAGCAGCCGGTAGCTTATTTGCTATTCTTATCTCTTGTAGACCCTTGTGACTAGTGATGGCAGAGGGAGGAAGTTCAGAGATGCCATGTGCAAGCCCGACACTCCAGGCCCAGCAGATGATATATGGTGCAGGGAACCTCGAGTATCAGATGGAACAGTTTGTAGAATCTGGTGGCCAGGAGATTAAAATCCTTTTGAGTGGTAAAACAGGAGTCGGAAAATCCCATCTGACAAACGCGCTTATTGGGGAAGAGCTCGCTGAAGAAGGAGACGACGTAGACCCAGAGACCGATGAAGTAAGTTTAACATATTTAAATCACCCGAGTTTGCAGCAGTTAGCTTAACCCTTCAAGGCCTAGTATCAACATGCATGTTCTCCTTACTGTCCTTCGTATATTTCTTATGGTTTAAGTTGAGAGAATTCTTTCATACTTGAAGGCTATGTCTTTGTGTTTGGTGAACACTGTCCTTATTGTCTTGACCTGTATGTGTTATCACATATATATATAGTGATATCGTAAGGAGAGATTAGCTGGTTGTCGGTATTGGGGCTTAACACAACGGCTGTCTCTGTAAACACACTTATCAAAGGCGTTCTACAAGGTCTACATGATATTGTATGATATTCCACTTTTACACTATTCCAGGATGCTCCTCAAACTGTTTGTGTGTGCTCTTCGCCATCTTCTAAATCCAGCTGCCTGCTCTTGAGAATTAATGGCCGTGTCGACAAACACCACAACTCGTATCATAACCACTTTGCAGATCACTTCACTCAGTATTGAAAGAAAAGTAACACCTCTCCAGTTATTTCTGTCAGATTTATTCTGCTTTTTGAAAATCCTGACAATGTGTTTGCCTGTTAAATCTCCCGAAAAATTTCTCTCACTCCTCCATAACCAGTCAGGGGAAGAAGCAATACACACGTTACACACCATTACAATAAGTGAGAAGTTACTAACGAAATAGAAAATCACAGAAAGCCGAAAGTAAAACTGAATGTTCTGACGAAGGGAGTGAGCGGCCATTGACCGCCTGTTCTTTTTTATTAGGTGACACCTTATGAATTTGTGAAGAACAAGGTGAATATTACAGTGTTTGACACTCCGGGATTGGCAGATGCTACGGGCCAGGACGAAGAGTATCTCAGGAAAATCCAGGCTAAAGAGAGCAAATTCGACCTGTTTCTGTTCTGTACTGAGCTGAACACCGTACGATTCCGTAACGACGACATGGAAACGATGAAGAAGCTGACATCAACATTGGGACCGCAGCTCTGGGACCACGCTATCGTTGTATTAACGTTTGCCAATGAAGTTCGTCCATCGCCAAGCAAGAAAGCCAAAGACGTGGATGAAAAAGACTTCTTCAATAACCGCTTTCGAGGTTTCAAGAGAAAGTTCCAAGAAGTCCTGATCCAAGTTGGCGTTCCTGAAAACGTAGCTAACAATGTGCCATTTGTGCCAGCTGGAGACCTGAGGGAGCCAAAACTACCAGATAGAGACAACTGGCTTACAGCATTTTGGGTTGCAGCGTTCAAGCGTATCAACAGGAAAGCAAAAGCGGCATTTTTATTGGCCAATGCTCATCGCATCGCATTTTCGTACATTTTGGCTAACGATGAGGATAAACAGGCCAACAGTGAAAGCAAAGATAGTGATGCAGGCCCGCCAATCAGTGGTATGTCTACAGAGGAAGTCCAAGCCATTAAAGCACTGAAGCAAAACTTGCAAGAAATCTCCTTCGAAAAGCAATTAGATAGCGTTCTACTTAAGCCTAGAGTGTATGATGAAAATGGGAAAAAGTCCTCGCTTCTG
This sequence comes from Siderastrea siderea, assembly GCA_964030785.1. NCBI lineage: Eukaryota > Metazoa > Cnidaria > Anthozoa > Scleractinia > Rhizangiidae > Siderastrea > Siderastrea siderea. The sequence goes on along the minus strand of OZ034971.1, from coordinate 1,977,130 downwards.
AACGACCAAGCTGCTAACCTGAAGGTTGGTACAGCCATTGAGATGGACGAGACTTCCTCTCAAGAAGTCATTCAAGAGATGGTTGGAGGAATCACAGGGAAGTTGATCGGTGCTCTCTTCAGCTCATCATTTGGCCGCTACTACCAAACCTTCCTTGACTGGATGCTCGGAAATCTCAAGAAGATATTTGATCGTCTACTAGAAAGTCGGAGTATAGTTGCTATCAAAGACAGGCCGGAAAACGAGGAGCATGAAGAATGTGGTGATGAAATCACCGAAACACAAGATGTGACACAATCCTAGGGGTGAAACATTGAATTATCACTATTATTCACCTTCATTTTCAACCGGTCGTCTTTATAAATGACTGTAGTTTTTACCAAGTAATCAACGCTTGAATTTTGAAAAGTGTACTCTGTGTTTTTGAGAGACACGTATACATCAGCAGACACGTACACATCAGTATGTTGTTTTTTGTTTTAAGAGTTAGTCTATACAAAATGAGTCGCACCAATCAGTGTGTTTTACAACACGTGATTGACGTAACTGTTGATCAGAAGACAACTACGTAATCCACATAATTATTCACTTTTTTTGTTTGTAGATGTGTCTTAACTGCGCTAAGGCCAACCAGGGACAGGGATTTTAAAATGTCGACACGAAAGAAATCAATTTCAAGCCGTTGAAGATGCAAATAAATCGTTTTCGTTTATCTCGCAAGTAGCAGGGATTACTGAATGAACATTCAGTCGCGTTTGAATAGATAGTGTCAGACTGACATATCGTATCTTCTTAAACAGGACTAGGAGATTGCTATATCTTGAAATAGGGACAAAAAAGGGCCAAAAGAGATGGAGGCAACGAAATAAACTAGAGACCAAACAACGGCTAAAACATTCATAGTGCCATCAGAATGGCATTTTTGATTTGTTGGCTCGCCCCCATTTAATGAACTCTAATCCACTTCACTCCTTGTATTCCAGCACTTAATCCTCAAACTACTTGTTCTGTTTTTGCTCTCTCGTATCTTTCCATCCAATTTAGTTCTACATTTGGCAGCAGTTAGCAATATAACATGAAAAAATAAGTAGGGGAATTTCGATGTTTTGACCGGACGCTGTCTCCTCAAGTCTAAAGTTGTCTCTATTTAACCCTTGGACGTACAAGCAAAGTCACCCCCCCCCCCCCCAGGTGGTAGAGGGGGGTTGATGTAACTCCCTCCCTTGGGTTCTACTGTGTTACAGTATTCTGTGCCGTGCTCTACAAGATGAGGTATATATTATGTCATCCAAGACGGCCACCATCTTCAATTTCACCCAAAATTAGAATTTATCAAAAATCAGGACAAATTAAACATTTTTGATGCTAAACATGTAGGATATGGCATATTTAACACTTTGCTACTTTTTTGTCAACATTTTGTGCCTTTTCACCTAAAAAAAGGATTAAAAAACACGCATTTTCTTCAAAAATGGCTTTACCACCTGCTACGTATGACGTCATATGTCGTAACCATAGCAATTGATTCTCTCCAAACTTAGGTCAAAATGTTTCTAAGGTATATGCACACAGCCACTGAAAACAGCAGTTGCAGATGATAAATCGGCTTGGCAAAATTCAAGAAGTACCTTATGGGGGTTATTACGTCGGAGGGTTAGATGACTTACCCCACTATATGATCCCATTACAGTGAGCAGAGAGTATTTCTCAGTCGAATCACACAATAACGTAACGACTTCCAGCACTGTTCAAATCCATCATGTTGGGAACATAATTATTACAAATATAACACCTAGCTACCGACCATTACATGTATCTAAAGCTACAGCTACTTTTCTTGGTCAAGTGGGATCGAGTTCGAGTTTTACATTATTTTCGTTAATATCTAGAAGGAAAGCATGTTTTATAGAGCGACCTTTGCTTAGGGTTTGCTGGCTTGTAATCGGAACTCCTCCACGATAAGAGAATACAAAATTTTGATATCACGCATCACGTTTGGAAAGGAAACCGACAGAAACTTGCTTCGACTAATCGAAGACTAATGACTAATCGATGTTTAATGGAATCAGTAAGTATTCGATGAATATTCCGTTGAACTGAAGAAGTTTTTAAACTGGCTCTTCATTTTCGTTTCTCAAGATTGCCGTTAAAGACCAAATCGATGAGTAATAACTAAACGACTCAACAATGTAGCAGTGACCAAACATTGAGCCCTATCGATTGGTTTTTATCCCTTTAATGATCATCTGTGACTACACAACTTACGAATGATTACTCATAAATGTCATTGATATCATCGGTTAGCTGTATCTGGACATGTATTTGACAGCTTAGCCACTTAGCCTCTGTAAACATCTATTTAATATTCGATTTATTAACTCATCTCGTACTTTCAGCAAAGTGTAATTCGCATTCGCTAATGTATGCTAATAAACAAACCATAAAAGAAAAAACCGCCCTTCGCACTTTCAATTCCAAACAAGCTTAATTACAATATTTTTAAAAAGTCTATTTATTATTGTCTTACCGGCATTTGCCTGCTTTCTGTGAATACTGAACCTGAACTATCCCTTCTCCACCCCCAAAGGTCTAAATACCCCCGTCAAGGGTACAGAAGGGAGAGTTCAGGTGGTAGAAAAGTATGAAACCGAAACCAGTTTCATTTTAGCACAAGCACAAAACACGTCACTAAATATTTGTTCGGAGGTTAACGCCCAGGGTATGGTCCCTGCCCCGGTGGGGGCTGTTGCCCTTGAGGGGGATATCCTTGCGGCGGTGGCATGCCATATCCCCCGTAGTAATAACCAGGGGGTAAGGGAGGTGCATATCCAGGATACCCTCCGGGGACTCCAGCCATTCCACCCGGGGGTGAATAACTCCCGTACTGATAAGGCATGTATCCAGGCTGCGGCATAGGCTGGTAGGGATGAGGGGGGTATTGTGGGGGTGCTCCAGAAGGAGGTGCCGTTGGGGGAGCTCCTGGGGTAGGAGCAGGAGCTGCTGTAGTTGCAGGGGGCATCTGTTGTTGTGCCTGTGGAATGGATGGAGGCGGAGGTCGACCAGGAGGGACTCGCCCACCTGAAATCAACCACAAAATAACAATTAACGAAAAACAAACAAAACAAAGCAGGGGAAATATTGAAATCAGGGAAAATGAGTTCTATGGTTGGAAATAAAAGCTCTGTGAGATCGTTCTTCATCTTAGTCATCAGTGTAGTCCTGAAAAAGACATATTGTTGGTGCCTCACGTTTACGCAACCTAACTGGAGAAAGGTAATGTGTTATGTTTGTAGGTATTCGCTAGGTTTGTCAGTTTAGTAATTGTGTTTACGTTTTTTGTCCCGTTGTTGTTATTGTCTCTTCGCAGTTACCCTACTGAGTTAAGTTCCTTCTAAGTTAAGTGAAGCCCCGTTAATCCAGCCAACAACAGGCCTTGAAAATCCGAAGATTATGGTTTATTCACCTGGGGGTTGGTGATGGACTGGGGCCTGCGGAGTGGGCTCTGCTGGTTGGTTAGCTATTGACTTCTGGAGATCTCTGAAATAAAATTTAAAAAATTAAAAAAAGGTTGAATAAATACCAAACTGAAGAAAACAAAAGCACACAAATCAAATTCGCTTCGTAGATCCTGGGAAAACAAGGACTGTATTTTATCAGGAACCCATGTTTATGGGCTTCTGGTTTTAAATTATAGCTTATGGGTTTTCCCACGCAGCGGGCGCTGACGTAAATTATATAGAAGCGATATTTGAAGGGGTTAATTAAACAGCGAGTGAATCTACTACTTACTGGTTGAAGTTCTCACCCCCCACCCCCCACCCCCCTAACCTATCATTTCTCATAAGGCTAACTCTCTTACCTGGACAGCTCTTCTCTCTCAGTTTTACGAGCGAAAATGAGATCGCTGACCTTCTGCTGGTAGCGTACAAGTATCGGAGTGAAATCATTGTAGAACTGACAGGAGAAAAACAAAGCGATCGTTAACGCGATGGTTCTTTGTGCAGCTTGGCATACAGACAGACAAGCAAAAATTGTTGAGATACGGTAGTGTCCATCTACAGGTCGAGGAAAAAAAACGGTTGTGCGAGAACTTGTGCAAATAAAGATAAAACTGCCAAAAATTCTGTTGATTACATGTATTCACCGTGTCCCCTTTATCGGAATTTACTTGGAAAGCCTGGAAACGGCTCGAGTGGCCACGTATTCGGGTCACAATTGGCGAAACGCCTGGTACGGGTACAAACAGACAAGTCAGTTATCTCCTACTCAGCCGTTTTTAGTGTCGTCACGCAACGCTCCTCCCCAGAGAGAGCGTTGCGTGACGATACTAAAAACGGCTGCTTAAGCGACTAACAAGTCACTGGTTTCCTGTTCAGTAATTCCTCTGGGAATGGAAATTTTTTATTACCCGCATCTCACAAGGAAATCCATTTACCCTCCAAGTTTTCTGTTTAATTTGAGCAAACCAAGTGCTTTCCACATACTCATACCAAACTATATTTCCGGAATTTGAAGGTAAATGACAAACAATCACTGTAACTTAGTCATAAAGTCACCCTTCCTCATGTGCTAGAAATGACATTGTTAACAACATATTTGGGAAGGACTTGAGAAACCTTAACTTGCTTACACAAATTAGGAATTTTGCTTTGTTCTTTTAAGATTCACAGTACATTCCGCTTGACAGAAAGTCAAAATTACACTCACGACTGTACCTTAGTTCCTTCCTGCAGATTGCCAAGCAGCTCCATGTAAATATCATAAGCTGTCGCTAGGTCTTTAAGCATGGTTTCTCGCTCGGTTGCCGCCTGACCGGACTGCTTTTCTTTGACGAATTTATCGTTAGCAGCCTGAAATAAAAACAAACAGGGAACTACTGGAAAAGAAGTAAACAATGTCTTTCGTTTGCAAGGATATTGTTTTTATGGTCAACTTTATAGCAGGGAAACAACCCAAATCGGTCTATGTTGACTGAATGTACGATAACAAGAGAATGTAAGAGAAAGGCAAAAACGGTTACAAAAACGGTTTGAGACTGAGGGGTAAAACCATACTTGTGAGGGGAGTACAGACCTGAACCGCAGCCATAATCTTCTCCTGTCTTGCAATGCTGTCAGTCACGCTCTCCTTCAGCGAATCAAATCCCGCACTCAGATTAGAGCTGATGATTCCCTCTACATCCGGGATGGTACCATCTGCAGCAAGGGCGCTGAGAAATTTCACGGCTGAAAAACAACATACGCATTTCTGGGTTAACATGTGTTCACATCGCCAGTAATTAGTCCACTTCTTCTCGTATACTCTAAAACTAGCTCCTCAAGTCTCCCAAAACGTTGTGTTATTTCTACGTAGGCGGCTGCGCTGAAACACGGGCAGCAAATTATAACAAGCGTTTATCCTTAATATTATCCACAAAATTATCGTCCGCCCCACCTTCGTGGAAAAAGTTTTCCCATCACTCTCCTACAGTACAACACAAACTTTATGGAAACTCCCCAAAGGGACTTTTCAGAGTAAAATTAAAACGAAACTATAATAAATATCATAAAAAAATTACAATGAGATACAACAATAAAAAAAGTAATAATGATACAACAATCAAACATAGCCAAGAGACAAGCTCTTAATTTGCGTTTGAATCTACTAACAGAGTCGCTTCGCTTGAGGGAAACATTCAGACTATTCCATTAAGTGGCAATTCGGTAGAAAAAGGTCCTTTATCCAGTCTTGGTCTTAATAAAGGAATTTGTCGAAGCTGCGAACTTCCGAGTCACGCGTTCACTAACTTCCCCTCTTTTCACCAACTGTGATGAAGGACATGAGGAGCAGAGCCGGTTATAGCGGTATACTCACCCATATCGTCCTGTTGTACTTTCAAGTCTTGCTCCATGGCGTCTCTTTCAGCTTTAATGGTGTCTACTTGTTCCATCAGTTTTTTCAGTTCCTGTACAGCAGGGCTTGAGGCGGATGAAGACGATGCTGCTCCCACTTTAGGTATAGCTGCTGTCAACTCTGCCTGAAAATCAAAGGAATAACGTAGCTTTTGTTAGAAAACTGTTACCAACACCAACTTAAATGTAAGCAGGAGTAAACAGGCGGACTAAAGAGAGAGCAGTGATGGGGCATTTTAGCACCCAAATCCGTAGTAATTGAATCTCTTGACAAACTTTCCACGCCAAAATAACTTTTCGGCCCGGAATGCATTGCGGGCTTCTGTACACCAGAAGTGAACAGTGTGCACTAAGCGTTTGCATTTGCTTGCTGTTTAGAGGTTCTGGCCAATAAAAGAAACGCACATATCTTGGCCACTCAAATAACGGTGCAATAATCATATTCATTCAATCATGCATGCTAAAAGGACAGTGTCCAACCAAAATACCCAAAATACACTTATCTAATTTTCACGTTATGTTGCCAAATGCCACCAAATATGCAACTTATTTGGATAAAAAGATCCTAAAGAGCAAAACAGGGGAAGGATTAAAAGGCCGATGGAAGTGGATTGTAGTCCGTTACTTTGATTTCATGACAGTCGGTACAGCAACCAAAAATAGTCATTCTGAGGTTACTTTGAGTTCAGTTTTTAGCCGTTGTTGTGTCTTTCAAGTTGATATTTCTTCTATTTTATCAAGTTTACATTTCCTTGTTCACGACTTCCTCATCCTGTTTCAATGAAATAAAGTAGTACTTTTACAGAAAGTCGATGCCCTGGCAACACGATATATCAACCTGCAGTGGTTACAGCCTTTAAGCCTTTAGCTTTAAGCCCCAATATTAACATCCATATTCTCCTCACTATGCTCCTTCTATTTCTTATGTTACTAGTTGGGAGAATTTGATTACAAATCAAGACATTTGATAATTGGTGATCATTTTCTTTATTCTCATGACCTGTATGTTTGATCAAGTAGTAATACTGTAAGGAGAAATTAGCTGCCTGTCACTATTGGGGCTTAAAGGGTTAACTGCACTTACTTCCCCTTTACTGAGCAGATCCATGTGGCGTCGATGTTTGTTGTATTTCTCTCGTACAACTCCGTCAGCGCTCACAGCGTTCTCCAAGATCCCTCGATATTTGTCAGCTTCTTGTCGCAGTTGCACCGTGAGTTCAGCTGAAGGCTTTGGAGTCCATTTGGTTTTGAAGCGATCTCTCATCTGCTTATCATCGCGTTCTTCCTCATCCATCATTCTTGCGGCCTGCGAAAGGTAACCTTCATAATAAACAATAGAGTTCTTCTGTCGAAGTCACCATTGTGTGATAGGTTGCTCACAACAAATATTAGCCCGAGAACGTAGTTCGAGGGCTTATATGAAGTTTGAACATCAAATTTCCGAGGGAACCTATCACACGTAGGGCCTAAAACAGAAGGACTCTATTGTTTTTATTATACAACGCTAAACTTTGAGCGAAAATTGCAAAAACCGGGCACTATGCGCTGATAGGCGCCTGCTGAGGAGAGACACTATCGTGTCAAGTGATCGATTTCGAACAATGGGAGCACGCCAAAATTTAGCGTTGTATTCTAAAGCGTCATAGAACAGGAATGCAAATCTCGGGCGCCTTTACACGACAAACCTATGTTCTCAAACTCGTGTTAGTAAACTAAATTTTGTAATAAACGTCTCAGCAACCGTGGAGAAACATGTGGCAAACTGATGGCGACAGATGGAACTAGTCTCTATTCTCGCAAACGTTTTCACCAAAATTTAAACAAATGACAGACCAGCATTAAACGTGTGAGCGTTTCACGTCAACTGCACAAAATGGCGTTGGCCGAAGAAGAACGCCACATGAAATTTTTAACCGGCCGTCGCTATAGCGACCGCTGGTTTATAAAATGGGCACGGTTTTGTGGTGATGGTCAGTTGGCTTAACATACGAACAAAGTGCTGTAAAGCTTGTGGTATGGGTACTCAAGAGCGGTACTGTCTTATATAAGACGCATGCGCATATTAGTCTGCTGAATATTACCTTCGTGTGTTCTTGTCTTTTAATTTACAGTATTTAAGATATGAACGGCGAAGGGTTGTTAAGTTTGGGGTTTTTTGTTTTTGTCTTGTATAACGCATGCGCAAATGAGTAAAGCAGCTAAAAGGATTGAATGCGAAATTGGCTGTCTTGTCTGATCTAGTTAGTGGTTATGGTGAAAATTTTTTTAGCGCAGGAGTTTTTTTATTGGGATTGACATTTTGAGGGATGTAAAAATGTGGGAGTCAGAAGGATTTGTGAATGCCCGGAGCATATCACGCTTCTGTGAATGTGATTTGCTTTCAAAGTTGCGTTTTGTATAGGAGCGGTGTAATATTGTGCTGCGTGAGAGGCGGTTTCCCTTGGCGTTTTATTGGGGGGGAGGGGGTTGCGAAGTGGATTGTAAGGTTTCTGATTGGCTAACTTGTATTTCGCAGCGGACAAAAAGGACAGTTGCGCTTTGCCGGCGTGGGCTAGGAAGAGAAGGAATTGGTACTAGTATGATGATGCAATATTAGTGGATTGCACCATCAGTACATGATAGTTCTTGTGAACGGAGAGAGATGAGTGTTTATTTGAGGCGAGAAGTTGATACGAAGGAATCGTCATTAATAAGGAGATCAATTAATAAGGTAGGTGATACGAGTCTTTTTGCATTGAAAGAACGAAAATATCTGAATATTATCGACGGATTTGTGTGGTTTGCGTGTGGTGTTCGCTAAAGGCTACGAGCAGTCTCTCTTTCCGTTCAGACTAGTGAAGGAAAAGAAAAACAAGTGAGTGAGCGCGAAATCGATTGCGGCTCGACAGGCGCGTTAGCTTTCAACTTTCGTCCCCGCTCGCTTGTTTACTTTTGCAAGGGGATTCCCAGGTTAGCAAACCGGATTTAAACGTCACGTCATGAGATATGCCTTGACGGGCCCCATACTCTGACGATCTGCTCGAGCTCGTGTTTATCAAGCGTTATATTTGATTCTACTGCTATGTTCACTGTTTGTATTTAAGGTCTAGGCACAACAGTAAATACTTCGTCGTCCCTGTGTGAGCATTCTCAGTTGTGGACGAATTTATATCAACATTCAGCGTTTGAGTGAATTTGCGTTTTTCAGCACAAATAAAAGCGATAAGAAAGATAAGCTGAGTCATCAGAGTTTAAACATTACGTCATCCAGTAACGCTATAGTCAAAATATTGTGTCACACAATCACACTTTTCGTCCCACCTAGGGGTGGGGAGGGTCAGAATGGCCGGTTAAAATGCCCAATGGGCTTTCTTGTTAGCTCATCAAAGAGGTTTATTTAACACTTGAATGTGAGGCATGACTTTGGCAGTTTACAAGGACAAGAACGCCAAATTTTTAGAAGCAATTATCACCAAACTGGGATTTATAGAGAAAGCATATACCGCCAAATTATTCTGGCCATTCTTCAGAAAACACAACGGAGATATTGTCCCTTTAAACAACAACGTCATGTTTGTGTAGGTTTGTAGTTTGAAAGCACGAGTTTGAGTTTGTCGTATGAAGGCGCCTGTAATTTTACTGCTAATGGATTCTCTCACCTCATCCAGAATTTCTCTGTTTCTCTGTAGCAACTCAGGCAGGTCCTGCATATACGTGTCGATGGTCTTCAAACCTCCTTTGTCGTTCACTGCTGCGGATTTGTCCAACACAGACTTAGGAATCGTCTGCCCTGACAAGTCTTCTATGGCGGCCGGCAAGTTCAGCGATGCAAGAACACTGTCGGCCAAGAAAAAGTAGCGTCAAGATAAGGGATAAATTGATCACGCGCCTTTTATATCACAGAGACTCTACATATCAGGAGTTTGCTTGTTTGTTTTGTCAATATACGCTGAAAGCTGTGCGCATTGGTGCACTGTGATTGGCTCAAAACCAAGATTACCAGATTATAAAGCACAGAAAAACGTGTTTTAATGTCTCCAAGGTGTGTTTCGTGAGGAAAAACTAAAACATTTCTACTCGTTTCATTTATTAATCTCTCGCTTTAGCTCACACTGTATATCATAAAGCACACGCAAAAAGCAAAACCGCGTATTAACGTATTACGTGGTAATTGACGTATTACGTCGTCTCAAAATCCCCATCGCCAATATTCCCAATCCCCTGTCCTCAGCTGAAGCCTGAAATTAAATTTTCAAATGGGAAGGAAATGCCGTCCCAAACTGACCTGTTCATTAACTGGGTTCCTTCACGAAGACGGCCGACTTCAAAGTTGATGATCTCTGCTTTGCGGGACTCGTACGCCTGCAAAGCATTATGGACCGCCATTGGCACCAACTTGGAAAACAGATCTACAAAACTGGATGAAGCCGGTTTGGAGGGCGGCAGGGACTTGGCAAGGGCTGCACGCCCAATGGCCTCCAAGTTGTCAGACGAAGGAATTCTATCGTGGTAAATGAAATCGTTGTCTTTCTTAAGCTCTGCAGCCTCTCTGTTGATTCTGCTTTGCCAGGTCTAAAGCAGTGGAAGAAACAATTAACAGTAAATTGTCAGTAGGCTGTCTAGCATAACTTGAGATTTCGGCGACCTGTGCGGAATGATCATCTTAAGAAAAGAATGTTTTTCGTGTCTAAAACCAGACGCTTATTTTTAGCTGTCGCATCATGAGGTGGCGACACGTAGCAGTTTTCAAGCGCGCTGACTGATGACGCGACAAATTTTGAAAAAATCGCTTGCCTGTGAAAGCCAAAATTTCCTTTGTAGCCACATCTTTCTACTACAAAAGTATCCCGTTTTTTCTAGCCCCTAAAGCCAGACGTTGTTACAGGCTAACGTTTTGGCAACGTGAATGGAAACTCAAGAAAAATCAAATTCCACCACGCATTAGATAGCTACTAAAGGTTTAGCCTGAGAAAACAGCCGACGTTTCGCGGGGTCGCCATTTGAGACCTCGCAAAACGCTTTGCGAGGGCTCAAGTGGCGACCTCGCAACGTCGGCTGTTTTCTCAGGCTACTAAAGGTTGAATTTTTGGTTTCCATGAGAAGGTTCTCAAATCGGACTGCGATATTCAAATTCACCTTGTAATCAACAAGTCCCATGCTATTTTTTGCCACACTGGCCATTCGCTGTTCAGCAATCTGAAAAATAATCAACACGAAAAAAACATTCATTACATGAATGTGGTTTCCTCCCCAGACCATTGAGGACTAAAGTCTTTGAGACTTTGTTTTGAATTACAGAAGTATTTAGAAATTTCAAAAAAATTGTGCTCAAGTTTGGGAATGCCAATTAATGTATTTAGTTATTTATCCTTATTTATTTGTTATTTATCCTTATTTGACTGCTGTACCCTTGTAGCTCCACCCGCCTCGATTAGCTTCTGCTATTTGCGGGCAGAACCGAACCTTCAATTTCATGTATCCGTATTTTAGTACTTAATAATTTTTGTAGTTAATAATTTTTGTATTTTTGTGAATTTGTGAATAAACTTTAAACTTTTAAAACTCAAACTGAAAAGTTTAAACTTTGATCCCAAGTTCTGATTTGCAAGATGGTGTTTCTCACCTGAAATCTGGCCACACCCTCACCATAAGCACCCTTGTCTTTTGCCACTCTAGCCTGATGATACTGAGCTATTGCATTGAAGAAATCCTGCTTGGCTGACAAAATTATACCCCATTCCTAATTTAAAAAACAACAGATTACAAGTCATGTTAGAATTTTATTATAACTATTATTATTACCCCTATTAATATATGTATATGTGTCTTGGTATTGGTTATGTGTACAAGTATGGTGTACTAATGGAAAAATTTCTTGGCCTTGGATTTTATGTACATGAATTTTATAACTTTCTTCAAATCACAAAAATTGATGTTGTGAAGTTTTGTATTCAGAAAAAATGTTCATCAAATTCCCCTTAAGAAGTTGTGGAAGCTTTATATATCTTTCACTCTTCGCAGTGTTCCACATTCATACAATATATTACAATGTTACTCTAAGAAAATGATTGTTGTATTTATGTATTTCCAGTTTCTCATATAGTTTGATAATGCTGAGCAAATGATTGAAGTTTAAACCAGGAAAGAGCACTAGTTAAAATGACTTGGACATGTCATCAGAATGAGGAGTAGCAAGCTTACAAAATGAAACTTTCAGCAAACGTTTATAATGAATTTGTTATTTACTTTTTCCAGTTGCTGTTTCACTGACGACACTTGAAAAGCAGCAGATGCTTCCTTGTAAAAATCTGCAGCCTGTGTAGCGACCTTTGCTATCACAGCATCCTTCATCTTATCTACAAGCACATAAATGTATTACAGTATGTAAGTTATTAACAGCTGTGATTTCAGGCAGGACAATCCTCAGCCACACCCCTTTCAGTGTTGCCTCTGGCCTCTGTATGAGGTGGAGGAGGAGGAGGAGGAGGGGGAGGGGTGGGGGTGGGGGTGACAGGGGATCCAAACCCCGGGGGGAGGGGTACTCCCTTATATAAGCTATATAGGTATGTGCAGTACCAAAGGGTATGGTTTTTAAGCCTTTTTGGTCTGAAATAGGGTATAGATTTTGACCATTTCGGTCTGAAGTAGGGTAAGGTTTGTGCACTCTGGTATGGAATCTACATGTAGTATGGTTCTTACAAGAAGCTATCTTTTTATTAATGAGGTTTGATTAACATTGGGAATTTGAAGCCCTTCTCGACTGTTTATGCAAACGAAATAGGGTTAGGGTCTGGTCTGAAATAGGGTATCAAATTTTGGGTCAGGTCTGAAATAGGGTAGGGAAAATCATATACTTTGGTCTGAAGTATTGTACTAAGTGTTTCCAGAAGCATGCCACACACCCCCACCCAAATCTTCGGGAAGTACCCCCCCCCCCCCAGGTCCAAACTTCCCACTTTCTGTACCCTTTAATCCTGGTTCCTGTCCCATTTTTGTTGGCACATGCCTCTTTGATTGATTTTGATTGATTGACCTTTCAATTGCAAAACGTTTTGCAAATTATGTTGGGTATTTTTTTATTTTTCCTGCTTCCCGTTACCTTGGGAATCCTGCTCCCTGCCCCTCTTTGCCTGCTTCCCATACATTTCCCACCACCTTCCTCTTAGTTTCTTCCCCACTGTCTGCCCCCTTGTATAGCCCCCCCCTTAAATCCTACTTCCTGGCTTCTCAGCCTTCTGCCAACCCCTTACATCAACACTCCACCATAATCTTAGACACAAGAGTTAATAAAGTGGCTGTCAATTTGTGGAAGCCAAAAGAGGGAATTTACATGTCTTTACTGCCCCACCCTTAATTTTTATGTGATTTCCCAAAATACATGTATTTTTTACTTCGTTCTTGTTTTGAATTTCTGATTACAATTTTAAGCTGTTACTCAATTACTAGTTTATCGCATAAATAACCAGTTGACACTAGGCCTGAAAATTGCTACAATTACCTTAAAATCATCAAAAAGGTCACTTAGGGCTCTCTTCCAAATTTATCACTTCATTCTCAAATGCGAATTAAAATAATAAAAATTTACAAATCACCTTGCTCCGTCTTGTTCCAGATGCTCTCTTGTCCTTGAGCCAACATGATGGCACTTAGTGCGGAGAGCATCTCCACAGAAAGGTCAGGTGTCGGAACCTGGTGCAGCTGTGCAAACACTGAATCCTTCAGGAGTTGGAAACAACCACTGGCAGACTATCAGATAACAAGAATTAAACATTTTCAGTTTTTCTAAAGAACTTTAGACAATTTATACAGAAACATATTAAAGCCCCAGCGGTGACAAGCATCTGATTTCTCCTTACTGAACTACTACTTGATCAAACATACAGGTCAGGAGAATTGAGGAAATGATCATGAAAGACAAAATGCCTTGATTTTTAATCAAATTCTCCTGACTAACAACATAGGAAATATATGGAGAATAGTCAGGAGAAAATGGATGTTCATATTGGGGCTTAAAGGGTTAAGTAGATGTTTAGGAGAATGAGGCATAACTTAATTTGTAGAAATGCAAGCCAAAGGTGGGTGTCTCCTATGCTGTTTTGATTAAATGTTGAGGACTGATTATTTGTAAACAAAGCTTATTCAGTGTTTATGAAAAGCAGTGCTAAACTCAAAACTAAAATGCTCAACCCAAACATGTACATGTAAGTGTCAAATTTACTACGAACAACATTACACATAGACCATCTACACATAGACACATCTAAATTACACATAGACCTTGTTTAAAGAACAGCCCTAAAATTTGAGACTTTTCAGATTCCCCATTTGGGAAGTACATTTACATGTAGGCACAATCTTTATTGAAAACCAAAAAAAGTCTTTTTAATGATTAGTTTCATTTGAATTCATTATTTTGTGTGGCCAAAATTAAATTATAATTCTCGGCTTGTTAAAATACTGATAACACTTTCACCAGTTTACCTGAAACATTTTTGATGCTGTTTTCAATCCCTCATCAGACTGAAAATTTTGAGCTGCAGCAATCTGTCCTTCTAAAACTCCAATGTTAAACAAAAGACACAATCGCTCATAATGGAGGTTTGGCATTGCTGCAGAAAAATGGAACTCAATTTATCAATAAAAATAATATTATCACCAAAAATCTGAAAGAAATATTTTATTTCCAACTTAAAGCAATCTTAGCTGATATCACTGTTTACATCTTTCATTAAGAAATTCACCCAACAAAGAAACACACATACATGTGTCATGACTAGAAAGAGCACACAAATTTAGTAATTTGAGAGAAAGCAGCCTTTACTTTTTGTACCTACTACTCCATAGGCAAGTGATTTTCCATAGATTATCCAGTTTTCTTTCCCTGGCCATGAAAACCAACTAAATTCTAATTCAATCAGGAATATGAGGGCCTTTAGTAGGTGTGCCAGCAAAAGACTACTAAGTGCTACCCTAATGTAAATAAACTCAATTTGTGGATACTTTAGCCACATGTAATGTGCCCAAAGAAAACCCTTACAGCTTTTCCGATAACCAAATAAAGATCCTTTGTCAAATGCATCATACCAAGTGAAGGAGATTCTTATCTGTAAAACAATGTAGATGATTTATTAAAATACAATAACGAAATTACTATACTGGTGGTTTCCATTGGAAAGTGAAGTGCTGCGGGTAATGCATCAGTCAATTCCAGCTAGGCCCGTGACCCCCCCCCCCCCCCCCCCGGGCTAACCCCAAATTTGCTAATGCCCCACCCTCGGGACTGACAAGGCACGCAAATGCCCCGCAGTTGCCCGGGGGGGGGGGGGGGGATGGGCACAGCTGGAATTGACTGATGCATAAAGCGCATACAAAGGAACAGTGGTTTAACGGCCCAAAGTGAATTTTCTTTTATAAAGACAACAGACGGTCTCAAACACAAAAATCTTGGTCATTGGTGAAACGTGTGACGGACAAGTGCCCGTGACAGACGTCAGTGACGCATCCGTGACACAGACATGACGAGTACGTTTTCCCCCAAAACTGCCAAAATCTTCGTCATGAATGAAAGAACGGAGAACGAAGTACAGCAATTATTTTTAGGCAAATATTTGACTCAGGAAAGAACTGCTTTGCTTAAAAAAGCAAAACTTACTCAGATAAGAACTGCTTCACCCTAAAAAAAAAAAATCGCGGTCAATCCTCGCTTCATTGTGTAAAACATTTTCTTCGCCTGCTTTCAAACTCTTCGCCGCCTTCGCAAAAACGTGGCTTCCTACAAGAAACAGATTTCTCCGCTATAAGTTTTCCACATCCCACTTTATCAACGGTCGAGTGTTCTTTAAGGTTCCAAAGTTAAAATGGTGTGTTTTCTTTCTGAATCGATTGACGCGATGAAATAAATACAACAAAATGAATCCTCAATAAAACATCGAATTTAATAATACCGCAGAGTTCCAGGAATTGCTACAAATATTTTGAGAAATGTATCGGCTGCAATTCAAGATAATTTACCTTCACTTGCTTTGAACTTTTCACTGCCTTCACAAAAACGTGGCTTTCTACACGAAACAGGTGAAACATGGGGCGCTTTCCATTCAACCAAAATTTCCGGAAATTCTGGTCCAAAACTGAATGGAACGGTTCTGACCAACCGGAAAATTTCCAGAAAAAAAGGTCCACCTCGAGAGGTGGACCACTTTTTTGGTTGATCCGTTCTGATCGGAAATTACTGTTCCATTCGAAAAATTTCCATTTGTAGTACCTCTCTGTCGTAAATTTCTGGAAATTTCTGTTCGAAACTGAATGGAACGGCTCGGTCCACCCGGGCTAGTATAACCATCTGGAAAATTTCCCGCTTTACTGTTCAATTTGCCACGTGAAATTTTCGAAATTTTAAACTGGAATTTTTGTTCGAATGGAAAGCGCCCACGATTTCTCCGGTATAAGTTTTCCACATGCCACTTTATCCATGGTCGAGTGTTCGACAACCGCCTCGATTTGAGGGCCACCAAATGGAGGCAAATTTGGTGATAAACTTACATCCAACAGATCTCAATCAATTCTGGCTTGGGCACAGGCAACCCAGGGTGGTCACTTACGCAGCCTGAATTAGTCTACTGCAAAGCCTGGTGGCTTTGCAGCAATTAAAAAATTATATTAACAACCAGAGACTTAACACCATCAATAGTTGGTGCATTTATTTAACAATTTTTGCTGACGCACTGTCAACGTGACTCTGGAGAAAACTTAACGTTCAGGCTGTCGGAACATGCAGTTTTTCGCATTTACAGTCAACTTTTACATTGCGAGCACCTGGCTACGACCAACTCCCTATTGTTGTGGACAGGAGCTGAAGCCCTGGCGAAGAAGAATTACATAAAATAACTCCCACAATTACACACTCCCTCTATTACAGATACCAAATCTGGTGTCCGTTATGACGACAGTTTGCTGAATACCTCAATCCATTCACAATTACCCCAGGAAAACCCCAACTAATGAAATTCTATATTAATAAAAAAACATGCAATCCTGTTAAAGAGAAGTTCAAGTTTACCTGTGATTCTGATATTGGAAATTTTCCTTCCATTGCTTCTAATTGATCATAGTATCTGTGACAAAAAGACAAAAAATTAAGATTGACATTTACACTGGTCATATTGTTCCTGCTACAAAGTGAGGTCTATCTACAAATTTTGCATCCTTTAGATAGAACATACTTTTGATCTTTTATACGATGTCCATACATGGCTATGACATTAAACTATAATGGTTGTGACATAAGTATGACATCATCAGCAACATCCATGAGTGACCATACGTGAAAGATTCCAGAGCCTAAACCTTACAGTGTGGATACCAATTAGAAATGTACATTAACTTGTACATTGCATAAAATTTATTAATACTTTATTCTGACATAAATTGTTTAGTTCACTTCACCATAGTGTTGCTAGGATTTTGCCCCAAAAAACTGTCAAGATGTAGAGCATTTTAAACAGCTTCTTCACAGACTTAAATCTAATTGACTAGGGCCATGAAAAATGACAACACCGATTTAAAGCATCATAAAGAATAGCTACAAATATAAACCTTTTTAGGAAAGTATTGGCCTTCATTTGGAATGTAGCCACTCTAGATGCAACTCGTACAGGCATACAAACGGATAGTCTCTGCTAGCTAAGGTTATTAGTTCTTCGATGTAAATAAACTCGTTTGTGCTGAAAATACGAGATTGAGGAATAAGGTACAAGTTCAACATAAAATAACAGACTGCAGTGAGTAAGACAATCGCTGCATTTTAAACCAACTGCCTCCATGCAGTCGAGTACTTCCTCTCACCTTAACATAGGCTCCAAAGCAGATTCGTGTTTATCCAAAGTGTGCATTACAGAGGTATTTCTCAACTTCGTGAGTTCAGCAATGGCGTCCTCGTTTTCCGTGACTACCTCTGCGGAGAATGTGTTCTTAATGAACTTCTCCAGAGGCTTTTTAAAATCCACACCGTCAGAACGTTTCAGGGGAAGATTTATCCACCCAGCCATATTTTATCAAACAGCTAATTTCACTTTACTAAGCAGCTATTACACATGTATGTCCGCTTGATTTTTCCTTCCATCCGATTCTCGAGAGGAGAGCTGGAAGCTATTTTTAGAAGTTTACAGTTTGTCAGAACCAGTCTCACTCGGTCTAACAGTGGTAAAAGTTCGCGGGCTCAGGCAACTTTACCAAAGGGGGTGGGAGGGGCGCTTGCATTTCTCCACGAAATCATTTCGCGCCCGAAAATTATTAGATGTGCAATAGTTTTTCGGGTCTAAAATGTCTTTGGGAGCTTTACGAAGCGCTCGCCAGGCCGGAAACCTAAGGTCTAGAAGTAACTGGGGCAGAGGAAAATATAAAAATATGCATATACATCCGCATGGGTCTGCCCAGTGATCTTGTGAGGGCCGGAAAAAAAGGCAGCTTGTACAGAAAACGAATCATAGTGCTAATACTCTGATCTTTTGTTCTATGAAGCCACGTTAACGATTCGACTTAGCGCCCCGAGAGCTAATTTACATTATTTGAAATAAGAATAAATATACGAAATAACCATATAATGTATTTACCAAACCGGCGGATAGTGTTTTTCGTGTGCTCTGATTGGCTACTCAAACTCGGGGTAGTATGTGCTATTCATCTCCACTTTGGTCAATAATTGTTAAATGTGAGCTGCGGATGAAATAACTGATGATGACCCTGGCAGTTAAAGATATCAACTTAGATAGATGATAAAAAAACAACCTGGAAAAAAAATCAGGTTGTTCTTTTATCAACTGCTTAATTAACTGCGAGGGCCATCGTCATTTCTTTCATCCACAGTTCACAAATATGAGTATTTCATATATTTATTATCGTTTCTTCACCACCTACGGGATCACTACAAATTCAGAAATGACCAGTTCCCAGTTGGCTTGGTAGCTAATTGATTAGAGCCTGCACCGTTATCGCAGTCGTCATGGGTTCGAATCCGTTCCAGCCTGATTTTTTTTTTCAGGTTGTTCTTTTATCAACTGCTTAACTTGATAGCTTTAACTGCGAGGGTCATCACCATTGCTCAGTAATTTACATTTGGTAGCTCAAGCAAGGGCGCTTATTGATGTGGGGTTGGGGGAGCTTGTTAGGGAGGGGGCGCTTATTTCTTTTTTCGACATAATCATCGGAATGTGATAAATCATTTAACATTCAACTCAATAACTGTAACGATAGGGGTCGCACGGTCATGATACCATTCGCTTGTCTGTTCGAAGTCAATATCTTCAATATTACCCTCAGATGAGAAAGCAGACCGTATAATCAGTCTATTCTATGTCAATGTCTTCAATATCACTTTCCCAATAGGGGCACTTACTGGAAGGGGGCGCTTATTGCAATAAGAGTGCTTGTTTAAAAAAAATGACACTCAAGTGGGAACGCTTATTGGAATGGGGGCGCTAAATTGTACCTATCGACCAACCTCGTTCCCAGTATCTCTCCTCTTGTCGTCCATGGGAACGAGGTTGCCTATCGAAGAGGAATTTAATAGGAGGAAGGTTTATTGGGAATATCCCTGACTATGACTATAGCTTCCGTTGTTTTCCAACGTCAGAGTGAAAAATTTTGTATATAACATAATGATATGAATTCATCTAACAAAGGACTACTTGAAAGTGTATGGATCCAAGTGGTCGAGACAGCAGTAAATAAGTCGCGTGTTTAAAATACAACCCCATTTTTTAATCCGTAAAACTTGTTTCGATGGGACTCCCATCGTCATTGGTCACAACGTAGTTTGAAAAACTGTTGGAATTTATAGCAACCTAGATAAGCATGCATTATTCACTAGGATTACATGAGCGAAAGTTGAAAAACGGCCTGCGTATGGTAGTTTATAAAAGTATTACGGTGTTTTGTGGTTTGTGCGATGCATGTCCGTAGAGCAACGTACGTTAACTGCCTTGGATACATATTGGCTGATTAACCAGCCTATGAGATGAGCAGAGAAACGATTTTTACTCAAAATCAGTACTAGTTTCTGAATGTCGTTGTGGAAGCCTAATCAAGTGCTTTTTATCTTAAAAATCCCATCGATTAAAGTCTCAACTAAGCCAGTTTTACAAGACAAAGGTGCGAAACTGAAATAATTGGTAAGCAAGTCCGTGAAAGTTTTAATGCAGTATGGTATAGCTAAATATCAAGTGGTGTGCTTAAATATCGAGTTAAATTCGCAAACATTAAACGTGCAGTTAATAACAAATTATTTCCCTTCTGACTTCGGCAGAGAAATCACGCATGCGCTTTATCACTCAGCAGGGACGGCTAGCGGTCGGTACACTCGGCTGCCACTTTGCTTCTTTTTGTCATATATGTAGTATGTGACCGCCACGAGGCAGACCACTGCAACGGTTGCCAAAGCAATGGTAGCAGTGGTGCTTCGACCTGCAAAATAGAGGGACAGACAAAGATGAGTCAACAGGGGATCATCTGACAGAGACGTAACCATGAAGGAAAGGCGATATAAGATCGGGGATCTGCAGATTTTTGAGGTATCCGCGATCGGGGTGTGACGTTTTTGTGGTACGTACCCGGGGGAGGGGACTCCCATATGAATAAGACGGGGATGCTCGGCGGAAAATTAGAATTAAACCCCTAAAGGAGACTAATCTGGGCGTGGCTCAGGCTTTAGTTGTCCAAATAGTTAATTCATATTCTACCCTAAGCGATACCTGTATGGGTAAAAATATTGGCTTTTCGTCCTGAACACCTCAAGTGAGACCAAAAACTGAGACGACGTGCTTCCCCGTCACTTTCATATGGCAGCCTCCCCCCCCCCCCCCCGGGGTACCTAATCAAAATTTATCATGCGATTGTTGTAAGGAATTCCTGTTGTTAAAATTATAGACGTATGGTCTACATATCCCCTCCTTCACAACATATCACAGCCTCAAATTATATGCATTATAAAATCAGCCAGTCTTCATAACTTACCAGCGCTCTTCTCCATGTCACGCAATTCTTTGTCTGTTTCTTGAAGCTGTGTTTCGTCCTCTTCATCCTTTCCGCGCATGAACGGCCCCTCAGCCAAATAAGCTTCCTCATCTTTAGATTCCTGAGTTATGAGGGACCTCTTACGTCGATCCAGACAGCCCTGCGCACAGCGTGAGTTAGGATCCGTTGCGTTACAGATCTTCACTCTGCAGTGCATGAAGACGAACTGATGATCACCTATGAAACTGAACGCCTCGAGACTAAACCGCTGAGTGCGTTTGTCTGCTGTTGGAATGAAGTTGACAGTGTCATCTACAGCACAGCTGAAAGAGAAAAGAGAAAACTGATGAGTTCTCATTATACCCTTCCTACATAATTAATAATTACGTTAAAACACTGCAAAACGACTGTACTTTCCATTACTACCTATAAATACCCCCACCCCCCAACCACTATCACGAAAGCAATAATAGAATACGAGTCTCCTTTTTTCCGTTTCTCAATGAAAGATATTACGTTGTACACGTACACGTATTACTAATATTAAGGTTCTGTTTCCAGCAGAATCCATGCGTTTTCTGTCCAAACCGAATTTCAGAATTTTTCTACACCAGGATTTGAGGTGCTGAGCGCAGCGAAGTTCTTGCGCCATATGAACAAAAAGCGACTGGTAATTTCCCGTGCGGATCGACCAGTTGATAAGGAAGTATTTTATTGATCTGTATCAAACCGTTCATTGTTAAATTATGACTGCGACAACTAGCGCTGGACTTCCAAAGTAAAATTACCTCCTACTTTGTTTCGCTATCATTATTCAGTTTGAACTCAAAATTGAGAAATTGAGAAACAAAATTGTTGTAGATCGCACCACGCGTGGCCGTTAGCCTTAGTAGCAAGGAAGTTTTTTTTTCTGCCCAGCTCGCGCTAAAGCGCACGTCCCTTGTACGGGAGATTTGTGTCTTGCTTTGACAGGACGGCGCGCAGAACGCTGTTAGGGCAATAGACTGAATAAATAAATAGCAGTATTTGGCATAACAAATGTTTTTTTTTACCCGTCTTTAATGAACGTGTATCTCAATCCAGGTTTACTGGGGTCAGGTTGGGGTGTAGCAAAGCACTCCTCCGCTAAAATGGCCAGCCTTCTGTCTTCTGTGTCCACACTGACTTCAACGTACAGTATTTTCCTCAACTGAACCATCAGTGGGAAGTCTTTCTTCTTGTAGGAGCCAAGATACCTGTGGTCTGGATAAATATCCATTTCCAGCACGAATTTTCCAAATCCTTTCTTAGAGAACATTATCTTCTTGCTTTTGACTTGGAGGCCCACAGCGGACACCACGCCCATGTTTGAGTAGTAGCAGCTGAAGGGGATTTCCACTTCACGAACACGTGTGATTATCTGATGTGGTTGGACCGGAATTTCCAACACGTTATTCATGTAACAGACAAAATTTTTAGTGTGCCTACTCTTTGTGTGGCATTCCGTGAGTTTTGTGTGAAGAATGAAGTGTGTCCTGGTCTCTCTGGCCCCGCAGTTGACATCATTGAGTCGCAGATGTTCTCGGTCCAAGCCGTGCATAAGGCTTTTTGGAATGCTGATCCACATCTCGTTCTTGCCACAAGTAACATTGACCTCTGAAAAACAATACACGCATGGGTAAGAACTTAGAAAATCAACCATTGACAGACGAGAGATAAAAAAGTGGTGTTAGTCCCCGTCTACTAAAATACGTTTTTTTTAAAAACGCATACATTTTCATGGAGGTTTTCGAAAACGTTCTACAAAGTGGACACCACAAGTTCCAGAAAAAGCCTTGGAACGCAAAGCATCTTTCAATATCCGTCTTTCATACTCTAGTGTGGATGCAGATCTTTCTGAACACTAAAAACGGAGGTTTTCGAATACGTATTAGTGTGAATGGGGCCTTGGAATCAACCAAAAGTGACGAGCCGATCACGTGGTACAACTCTACATGGCAATGAACAGTTGAGGATGATAATGCCCGCTACTTATATTTTTTCGACAAAAACGTTTGAACATTTCAGTATACCAAAGAAGGTTTAAGGTACAGTGTAAACCAACGATGGCTGAAAACAGCAACATCAATTTATCCCATTTTGTAACTACCGAAAAAAATGCAAAGCACAGACTTTTAATTGCAAAGATTAAAGTGGTTTTAAATGCAACTCTGCAAACAACAGAATTGATAACGAAGTTTATCAGAAACAGTTTTTAAGGTGACTATGTAAAATAGAGTTTTGAGGGCGGCGAAATGGAAAAAAATTAAAGGTGACTAAGTAAAATAGAGTTTTGAGGGCGGCGAAATGGAAAAAAATATAGGAGGAGTCAAACAAGAAGATACAAGATCGTCACCTTAAACATTTTCCTTAGAATATCTTAATGACCCTATAAACTTCGCTCCTCTGAGAGATTTTAGGCAATTATACAAAGTCGGGCTTTATTTGCCGATAAAACAGCTTCCAGTATCGATCCACTGGTCTCACCGCTAAGATAGAAAAGCAAGTGACCAGGAACTTACCTGGATGAGGGGGCGTCGTAGGTCGAGTAGGTGTGGGTGGCCGAGTTGTAGCTACTCCTGCAAATAAACATAAAGTTTAAATTAGATTACAAATAAACAAATAAGGCCATAAGGTCATTTTGTCACCACAAACACTTTGCTCTGTCAGTGACCATATTATAGAAGAATCGGTAGCAGTGTGATTTTCAAATTCATTTTTCTTAGGATCCTAAGACCATATTTAATCATAACTATCCCTGTTGCGCACTGGGCGCTCATTTATAGCTACTTTAAGGTGGCTCATCTGGATTTTTCCGAGGCACACCATCCCAACTTTGAACGGCTAATACTTTACCGTCTGAGCTCGGTGGGGCCATCTGCTTCACACACTTACCAGAGTCTGGATGAACTTGTCAAAAAAGTAGCTTTGATTGACATCAGTGTTACCATAGCAACGAAACGATGACGTCATGATTTTTGTATATCAGCAATTTTCTGGACATCTAGACCTAAACTTTTAAAACGACCTGTTGTCTCTTATAGGCTAGATGTAGATCTTCAAGACTGCAAAGTTTGAAAACATTCTATGGGAGCGTTTTCGAAAAAAATCGGGTTGAATTTTTTCCAGTAAAAAATTACAGATTTACGTTATTTTCTATTGTTTCATCGGTACCAGTGTTATCTTGACAGATTGATACAATGTTTTCACCGTATGTCATAAGGCTTTCATTGTCATTGTATTTAAACCACCTCGAAGGTCGAAACTGAACAAAACAGGAACTAAACACACAGGCAGCCCAGGTACAGGGCACACACAAGGCACAGCTACACACAGGCAGCCCAGGTACAGGGCACACACAAGGCACAGCTACACACAGGCAGCCCAGGTAAGGAAGATGGCGTGTACATTCACACTGAATGGGATGCTGGTCCATCACAAAATTAACTCGAACATTTTGTTAGATTTTCCTAACGGTTTGCTGGTTCTTTTTATACTCCAGAGTAAATAGAGAGACAATTTAGAGCGACTTTTATTGTCAAAGAAAACAATATGACAACAGAACACGACTGAGGCACCAAAAGTCCACTATCCCAGGGTGCATAACAAAAATGTTAAAAATCAACACTCACCTCCATTGTTACCACAGTAACGCAAGTAACACACAGGAGTCCTCTTCAGATAGTACACGAAAAAAGATCCGTAACAGTTCTTCACCCTTATGTCGTTCTTCCAAAGACAGCAGTTGTTTGACCAATGGTAACAAACTCTACGAGTCACTATACCATCTGCCACAGAGGGATGACTTCCATTGAGCCACCCTGGAGCATGCGTACCACAGCGATTTTTTGGCACACAGCTAGTCGGCATCCTATCACCAGCTGCACCACTGAAGCGATACCAGCCTTCGGGGAGATCTCTCTGGTCGCATCTTAATGGGCGTTGGCCTACATGTCCCACAGCACGGTCAGCGGACTTAAGATCCTTGTAACTTCTGCACGGGTCAGGCGCTGTAGAGAAACAAGTATTAAATTAACTCAGTCAGTGAGGGGCAAATTGCCAAAAGAAAAAAGAAGTATGTCAATAAATTCTAAGAAAAAGACAGCACAAAAGCAACACAGCGTTATAGAAAATATTACGAGTGAGCAAGCAGGCGTTCTTGTGGCCTTCCTAGTGCGAGGTATCAGCTTATATCAGTACTAAAGGAAGCGAAGCCGAGAGAGAAATATGGCGAAAGAAAGCTCCTGTAAACGTAAAACTTCTGTTTTACATTATATTTCGCATAAACCAATTATTCCAGTCCACCTTGTCATACATGAAGTCCTCCAGAAGCAAACTCGACTTCACGGAACAGTTGTTTAGTATATAGACACAATGCTGGGTCATAGTTTTAGGAGGCGAGTACCTTTAAGCCCTAACAGTGACGAAAATGAAATTTCTCTTTCCATTATCCCTACTTGTCCAAACAATCAAGTGACGAGAATAAAGAAAGTGATCACCAAGGATAAGATGTCTTAATATTTAGACAAATTTCCCTGGCTAGTTCCATGAGAAATGCATGGAGAACAGCAAGGAGAATACGCATTTTTATATCAGGGCTTAAACGGTTAACTGGCAAAGAAATTTGAGGTAAAAAGTTGTGTACGCTCCACCGGAATAAGGCTCATCAAGGCTGGCGTTTAACCCCGATTTCTGCAGCATGAAGCGAATTCTCCCTCCTGGATGGGATGCTAGTGATCCAGGTTCCCCCGCCCCCCCATTCACCACCTAGTTTTTCTGGCCGGTACCTACGCAATGACCACTACACAAGTCACCGCGCCTCCACACAGACATTTGAAGTGAGCCGTTATTTTTGACAGCCCTGGATATAAGTTCCATCAGGCAGTATAATCATTGTATAATTCTGAAATCCAAACAACACCCGATGGAGCATGGTAACAGAGTCCACAAGAATGTATTTAACAATATTAACACTGATAAAACCACTAAGAGTCGAATTCCAAAACTTCTCGCACAATAAGTGCATATTACTCAAGCGTAATGTTGTGGTTAAGATCTGCTACATACCTGCTGTAGTTGGAGTAGTTGGAGTAGTTGTTGGTCGCGGGGTGGTGGGTAATGCTGAAAGAAAAAATAAACGCATATAGGTTCTGTTTGTCTTAATCTTCACTGCAATGACAACAAATAAATAAATGCAATTTCAGATTGTTAGGGTTCTAAAAAATATTGACTGGTTTTAAGCCCTATCCTGTTGCCTATCGTACAGTTAAAGGAACTGGATGCAAGACCACCAAAAACTAACCCAAGCATTTTGTTACATTTTCCTAAAGGTTCGCGGGACAACAGAGGGAGCAACTCTTCTTGTCAAAGACAAAACCATGACTGCATAGAACAAGACTGTGCCACCGAAAGTCCACTATCCCAGGATACATAATAAAAATTTTTAAATCAACACTCACCTCCATTGTTACCACAGTAACGCAGCCAACACACAGGAGTCCTCTGCAGTTCGAAGACGTAAAAAGCTCCACAGTTCCTCACTTTAATGTTGTTGTGCCAGTTGCAACAGCTGCTTGACCAGTGGTAACAA
The DNA here is from genome assembly GCA_964030785.1 of Siderastrea siderea. Lineage (NCBI taxonomy): Eukaryota > Metazoa > Cnidaria > Anthozoa > Scleractinia > Rhizangiidae > Siderastrea > Siderastrea siderea. Next base: position 1,950,646 of record OZ034971.1, on the reverse strand, counting down.
ACTTTACGAGACACCACACCGTCCGCTACCGTTGGATAACTACCATTAAGCCACCCTGGAGCATGCGTACCGCAGCGATTTTTTGGTGGGCATGTAGTCGGCATCCTATCACCAGCTGCACCACTGAAGCGATACCAGCCAGGCGTGGCAAGATCTCTCTGATCACACTTTAATGGCTTTTGTTCGGCGTTACCCACAGCACGGTCAGCACCAGCAAGAACCTTGTAATCTCTGCACGGATTAATTGCTGTAGAAAAACAAGTATTAAATTAACTCAGTTTGTTGAGGGGCAAATTGCCAAAAGACAAAGGAAAAAACGAAGTATGTCAATAAATTCTAAGAAAAAGGACAACAAAAAAGCAACACAGCATTATAGGAAATGTTACGAGTGAGCAAGCACGCGTTCTCGTGGCCTTCCTAGTGCGAGCTATCAGGTTATATCAGTACAACAACAAGCAAAGACGATGGCGAGAAAAACCTCCTTTTAGCGGGAAAAACCCGTTATTCCAGTCCACCTCATCATGCTTGAACTCATCTAGCAAACTCGACTTCATGGAACTGTTTCTTCGTACATAAACAAAATGCTGGGTCATACTAGGTTGAGGAGGCGAGTTCCTTTTAAATGGTCAAGAAATTAAAAAAAAAGGTAAAGTCTTTTGTCCACTCCACCGGAATGAACCGAGCCATAAGGATCATCAAGGTCACAGGGCGCAGAGGAGTCATATTTGACTGTAAAGATGCTGCCTAAATTCATCGCGCAAATCGATCTTGTTGATTCAAAACAATAAGCGTGACTGAACAAAGCGTCATGCTATCCAGGTGAAACTCTATCCGCAAGACAAAAGCCGCATACAGCAGTTACTGTGGGCGTATCACCAGCAACTAACAGCCGACTAACAGAGGAGTCATATTTGACTGTAATGCTGCCTAAATTCATCGCGCAGATCGATCTTGTTGATTCAAAACAATAAGCGTGACTGAACAAAGCGTCATGCTATCCAGTCACGCGTCTGGTGAAACTCTATCCGCTTTCCGATAATGTCGCCCTTCGGGCGACCATTGTCGTAGACTGCGAGTAGTCTCTAATTTTGGCGATCGCTTGGGGCGGGCGAAATACACGTGCGCGCGCGAAATTTCGAGGAGACGCGACGCGTCGCGTCTTCTCCAAATTTCGCGCGCGCGCGTGTGTGTATTTCGCCCGCCCCACAATCGCCATCGCCAAAATTAGAGACTACTCGCAGTCTACCATTGTCGGGCTTTTGTCTTGCGGACAGAATTTCACCAGACGTGTAACTAAATACAGTGGAGCCTCGATTTAACGAAGTGCCAAGGGACTGGGGAAATTGGTTCGTTATATCGAGGGTTCGTTATATCGAGGTTCTTTTCCAAACATTACGCTATTACTGGGCTGAACTCCCGTAGATGGAGAAATGAATATGAATATATGAAATCAAGCCTGAATTTTTTCAGGTTTCTTCTTTTCAACTGCTTAAGTTGAAACACCTTCACTGCGATGATCTTCATATAATTCTATCTTTATCCGCAGTTCAAATATATGATTATTCCATATATTCATATTCATTCCTCCATCTACGGGATAAATACGAACTCACAATTGACCAGCTCCCAGTTGGCTTGTTAGTTCAGTTGGTTGAAGCGCTGCACCGGTATCGCAGAGGTCATGGGTTCGATTCCCGTTCAAGCCTGAAGTTTTTCAGGTTTCTTCTTTTCAACTGCTTAAGTTGAAACACCTTCACTGCGATGTTCTTCATATAATTCTATCTTTATCCGCAGTTCAAATATATGATTATTTCATATATTCATATTCATTTCTCCATCTACGGGATAAATACGAACTTAACCTGCGATCAGGCTCTATTTTCGTTTCGCTCGGTGAAACATGTCGGCGGGAAGGGGGAAACGAAAAATAGAGCCTGATACAATTCTTCTACAGAACGTCTGCCGCCCACTTTTTTGATTGATTGACATTCAACAAAACGGCCAATCAAAATTTGTTTTGCTTGCACGCTCCTCTGTATGCAAATTTCCCATATGTGTATGTAATGGCATTAGCAAAAAGTCCTCAAATGTCGGCACAAATAAGAAAATCACAGGCTACGATAAATCTTGGCACTAGCGTTCAAATTTACAACTTGAAGGCACGCGCTCCGGTATTGTACATAGTTGCTCTGTATGAGCTGAAACTGAATGAAAATTCAGAACACGACGAGGTTGTCATGTACCAAAATATGCTGCACGTTTGAATCCTTTCTCATTTCATGTGGTATCCGGAAATATTCTCTACGCATTTGTCACCGATTTTCTGCGTAAAATACCTTGGGAAATTAAGAGAAATACCTTCAGTTTCACTCTTTAGAAAAAGAGATATCAATAAAACCGTTTATAAACAAACGAGTGTTTTGTAATTTAATTTAGTTCCAGAAGTGATGAATATTTGAGATTACCAGCGAATTTCATCTCTAAACAACAGCGAATTTTTAAAACGAAGAACATTTATTATAAACCTAGTCAGATCCTTTGATATCAATGTCAGAGATCATTAAAACGACATTATTAACACTGAATGAATAAACTGAAAGTCTTTATTGCTTAGGTAAAAAATAAATACAGCATCTCGCTGAGTGCGGCTCTCACTAAACATCAGCTTATCGTTAAGTTTACGGAATTTTCGGTTGACTTGTTGATCACTCTTGGCGAAAGATACTTGCTGTTCGTTTTGTTTCGTAAAACGCGGAAACAACCACTACTCTGCTTATATTTTCAATACTAGCTGAAAGCCTTCAAATGAAAATTTGGAGACACGATGCGATAAAACGGGATACATACTCCACTGTTGCTGTACTTCTCTGCTCCGAGTGAGAGACAGCTTGCGTCAAACTGGACGTCATTCTCAGGAGAGAAAGAAATGATGACAATTCTCCTAGAACGACGAGAAAATCTTTGAGCGACACGTTTACCTCGGCAGACTTGTTCCTTGGCGATGGCGGTTTCGTAGACAATTTACTTCCGTTGACAGCTCTATTGTTAAAGGGCCAATCAGGCTGCGAGATTCCCGCGGCCAAAATTTGGCCGCCGACATGAACTCCTGTGAGAGATTGTATCAGGCCCTATTTTAGCGAGCGACCCACGTGAGAGAATATGAGAGCGATGCTAAAATTCGGCCTGATCGCAGGTTAATACGAACTCACAATTGACCAGCTCCCAGTTGGCTTGATAGTTCAGTTGGTTAGAGCGCTGCACCGGTATCGCAGAGGTCATGGGTTCGATTCCCGTTCAAGCCTGAAATTTTTCAGGTTTCTTCTTTTCAACTGCTTAAGTTGAAACACCTTCACTGCGATGATCTTCACATAATTCTATCTTTATCCGCAGTTCAAATATATGATTATTTCATATATTCATATTCAATATTTACACTGATAACTAGGAAACAATTAAGAGTCCAATTTTAAAAGACTAAAACTTCTCGCACAATAGGCACATGTTTCTTAAGAGTAATGCTGTGGATAAGATCTGCTACATACCTGGAGTAGTTGGAGTAGTTGGAGTAGTTGTTGGTCGCGGGGTGGTGGGTGACGCTAAAAGAAAAAAACAAGCATAGATTCAGGTTTTGTTTGTTATCATCTTGCTTGTTGAAAATATGTTAAAAGATAATTTTATGCTAGAGGTTTACAATTTAACTCTAATTCAAAACTAAAGAGCTATTAATATTATAAAGTCTTTGTTGATTGGTAATCAAACTGGAATCAAATTTCACACTATTCGTGGGTTAATCCTGACATCAATACCTGAAAGAGCTTGTTAAACTTAGTAACCTGTGCAGTATTTAGCTCTTTGCGTGTAATACGTAAGGCAATACCAGCCAACAGAAAATGCAGAATTTCTGGGTGGCAAAAGTGTTAATGAGCCCATACATACACATTCTTTGTAAAATTTCGAGTTGTTAACATCGCATTTTTCAAAGAACATTTGATATTTCGGACTGAAATTTTCGGAGAAAGGTAATTTTGCTACGTCCTTTCAATATTCAGAAATAACATTTTTGTAACTGAATTAGAAAACAAGAAGCGTATGCTAATAAGGAAAAATCCGTAAACAATGATTCGCCTCTATTGACTGAAAATAACCCGAGCATTTTGTTAAATTTTCCTGACCGTTCACGGGAATTTTTTATTCTCCACAGAAAGAGAAAGACAATGAAGAGGAACATTTCTTTTCAAAGGAAACAACATGTCTGCAGAGAAAAGGACTGAGCCACCAAACATCCACTATCCCAGGGATCCCAGGGTACATAAGAAAAAATTAAATCAACACTCACCTCCATTGTTACCACAGTAACGTAAGTAACACACAGGAGTCCTCTGCAGTTCATACACGAAAAAAGCTCCACAGTTCCTCACTTTAATGTTGTTGTGCCAGTTGCAACATCTGCTTGACCAATGGTAACAAACTTTACGAGACACCACACCATCTGCCACAGAGGGATGATTTCCACTGAGCCACCCTGGAGCATGCGTACCGCAGCGATTTTTTGGTGGGCATGTAGTCGGCATCCTATCACCAGCTGCACCACTGAAGCGATACCAGCCAGGCGTGGCAAGATCTCTCTGATCACACTTTAATGGCTTTTGACCAGTGTTACCCACAGCACGGTCAGCACCATCAAGAACCTTGTAATCTCTGCACGGATTAATTGCTGTAGAAAAACAAGTATTAAATTAACTCAGTCAGCTCAGGGGCAAATTGCCAAAAGAAAAAAGAAGTATGTCAATATTAAATTCTAAGAAAAAGGACAACACAAAAGAAACACAGCATTATAAAAATATTACGAGTGAGCAAGCAAGCATTCTCATGGCCTCCCTAGTGCGAGGTATCAGGTTATATCAGTACTACAAGAAGCAAAGAAAAGCGAGAAATACATTATGACACAGAAGCCAATTATGCCAGTCCACATTGGCACTCTGGCAAACTCAGTCAACAAGGCCCATCAACGTTGGCTTTTAACGGAAACGTTCGTTTTGGAAACTTAATAGCATTTCGCATAAACCAGGGGCTACCTATACAATCTGAAAACAATTATTCATCTCATGTTGCTATGTCGATTTTGTGGAAGAGTAGTTAAATATACAGAAAAGATGTTCTGAAATTAAGGTTCAGGAGAAAGTTCTCTTTAAATGGTTACGAAATTTGAATAAAGTCATTATTTTTGATAGCCTTGACTATCTGAAGTGTCGATTTAGAACACAAAACAATTTCATCGAAAAGCATGTAGCGCTTTTGAGCTGAGTGAAAACTGTCACATAAAGTTTCATTCAGTTTTGCCACTGTACATTTCTGAAATCCAAACAACACCCAATACAGCAGTCGAGTGACAGTTAATATAAGAGTCCAAAAAAACATGATTTGAAGTATTTACACTGACAACAAAACAACAAAGAGTACTATAAAAAGATTAACACTTCTCGTACAATAAGTGCATATTTCTGAAAGGCAACGTTGTGGCTGATATACCTGGTGTAGTTGGAGTAGTTGTTGGAGTAGTTGTTGGTCGTGGGGTGGTGGGTGGTGCTAAAAGAAAAAATGCTTAAAATTATACAGGTTATTTATGTTGTAATTATCAATGCAATATTAAAAAATAAATGCAATTTAAGATTGTAACGTTCCTAACAAATATTGATTGTTGTCAAGCATCATTCTCTTGTCCATGATAAGTTTGACATATGAAATGCCATGTTTGCCCAGCAGCAGGTGAATTGTCAATGCTCGGGTTATAACCAAATTCACCCCAGTTATTTGTTAAAAAACAAGCCACACACTGTATCTGTAGCTATTTTACAACTCTTGACACATTACATACAATGTAGGTAGGTTAGCAATGCAACAAGAAAATTTCATGACTTTGTCGCCATCATTAGCACTTCTTAAGTACCCACGATTTCTTCATTTAGGGGTCAATACTGTTGCAGGTACCATTCATCACTCACTCCTGTGTGATGCAGTACTTTTCAATGTAATCAGCTCACATAAAAGGAAAAATGATTCTGCCGAATTAACTCAGACAATGACAAAGAAAATGGTCAGGCATAAACTCATGCAATACACACCTGCTTTGTTACCACAGTAACGCAAGGAACAAACAGGGGGCTTTACCAACTCGTACACATAATAGCTACCACAGTTTCGGATCTTGATATTGTTGTGCCAAGTACAGCACCCACTGCTCCAATGGTAACAAACTTTTCGGGTCACTACACCTTCCACCACAGTGGGATGTTTTCCACTCAGCCAACCAGGAGCATGTGTACCGCAGGACCATTGGCGTGGACAGCTCTCTGGAATCTGGTCACCACTGGCCCCAATCATTCGATACCAAGCTGCAGCCACAATATTGTCTGGTGCTCTTCCATCGCATTTCACATTGCTATTGGGCTTTTTGTAGTAACCTACTGCACGGTCAGCTTGATTGAGTGCTTTGTAGCTCTTACATTCACTTGCCTGTCCTACAAAGATGCAAAAATCCATAATGCATTAGACTACAATACATTCACTTTTCATTCACACAGTTGCACTTACAATGTACAAACAAAGTAAATGTACATAAAATATGAGTACAAAAACTAAGGTAATTAATTTAAAATTGCCACAATAACACCAACATAAAAGGAAGGTAAGAATTGTAAATTTATATAATGTAATAACAATTACAAATTTTGAAATATATATTATATAATATTGAGCAAATCATAACCAGCCCATGTATCTGTACACTGTAAGTATGCTCCGGTAATGATTCGTAAAGTAATTTTTCGCAATGATTTTCCACAGACTCACTTTGGATTGATCAATGACCAGTTAACCAGAAATTCAAGAAACTCAAAACCACAGTACCATTTTATAGTCTGAAATGGTTCAAAAGATTTGTCAAAACCTATTGTTCATCAGGTACCAATTTGGAAGTGGGTGTTTAAGGCAACTGAACAAGCAAGTGTGCTGCAAGACACAGATAAGAATGGCAAATGGCTCAAGTTGAACCGAGGTTTATAACGTGCAGTTGTCAAAAAACATACTTAATGGTTTTCAAAGAAAAATGTACAGCTCTGCCTAAGTAACATCTTAGACAACTACTGACAGCAAGATGTCTCATCATTTCGTTTCATCCCCACAACTATTAAACATTGCCACAACTGCAGTAAACTTGTGCATGTTTTCTGCCAAAAGTAGTTTGTACTCACCGCAGTACCGAAGCGAACAAGCTTTTCCCAGAGCTGGCTTTTGAAGCTCATAGACAAAAAAAGCTCCACAGTTCTTCACTCTAATGTTGTTGCTCCACTGACAGCAGCCGCTTGACCAATGGTAACAAACTTTGCGAGTCACTATGCCATCTGCTACAGAGGGATGACTTCCATTGAGCCACCCTGGAGCATGCGTACCACAGCGAAGTTTTGGCACACATGCAGTTGGCATCCTATCACCAGCTCCACCTTGGAAGCGATACCAGGTGCCTGGGGTGATATCATTACGGTCACATTTTACTGGGTTTTGTCCAGTGTACCCCTCAAGACGGGTAGCATCAGCCAGGGATTTGTAATTACCACTTTGGCATGGGTCAGCTGTGGAGAAACAAGCACTTATTAAGAAATAATATGAGGAAAAAGGACTTCCTTCACCTTACAGCTATGTAGGCAAACAACACTGCAAACATTATCAAACCAAAAAGTTACTTAAAATGGCCATGAATTGTACCCAAATTACACAAAAGACAGCCCCACATTGAAGCCATTCATGGCTTTGTTTAATAGCACACTGTAACCCTAAGTGAATTTCCATACAAAGCCTATAAATCAAGAAAACTGCTCACAAGTAAGAGTCACATCACAGTCGTCCTATCAGATTGCGAGCTTGGGCTGCCTGTATGTCAGTATGTGAAATATCCTCTCACTATTGCTCTGGCTTAGTGTTTTTTGGCAAGAAAGAGACATGGATCATAACACATTAAGGTATGTCATGATGCGCTGATTGCCACTTTTAGGGATTAAAGGGTTAAAGGTAAAGGTAAAGTTGCACACAAGCCAAGGAGGGGGGGACAGGGGGGCGGGAGACCGGGAGACCGGGAGAAAAGGGGGCGAGAGGTGTACGGGAGGCAGGAGAAGAGGGGGCAGGAAACGGGATTCCCAAGGTGACGGGAAGCGGGAGAAAAAGGGAAAAATTATGCAACATTGCGCAATATTTCGCAATTGAAAAAAGGCAAAGGGGCGGGAGCCAAAAAATACAGGGCGGGAACCGGGATTAAAGGGTATGGGAAGCGGGAGGTTTAAGCCTCCCTGTTCCCCCCCCCTCCCCCACCAAGGAGGCCCACACGGCTGGAGCTCATCCCGGCCTCCGTAGCATGAAGCAACTGAGAGTGTTGCTACTCTCCCCTGGATGGGATGCTAGTCCATTGCAGGGTTAACCCCAGCAGTATGTCCCCGGTACCCATTTATACACCTGGGTGGAGTGAGACAACGAGGGTAATGTTTCTTGTCTAAGGTAACAACACAATGGCAGGGTCTGAGCCTTGAATATCTGCAGTCCAACGCGCTAACCACTACACCACTGCGCCCCCACTAAAGGGTTAAAAGACTACTCTATTGGCACACTTACGTAGGCTGGGTGTCGTAGGTGCTGGATCTAAAAAACAAAAGGGAAGTTTTTAATATTATGCCATGAATAAGAAGTCATTTTTCAGCAAATCTGTGGAATAATACTACAAGTGTCATGTGAGAGGGACACTCATCAGACATTTTGATTATTTAATAATCCTGGGGATTACCAGAATATGGCTCAGTTGGTGTGGTTCCAATTGTTACCCATCAGCACTTCTAAAGCATGCTTATCATTATATTATTAATTTTTATTTTACACTGTAAGCTGAAATTTCTATAAGCCATTACAGTTGGTGTTGAGCATATAGCCTCAAGCCAGATACTGGTATGACAAAATATCAAAGTCAAAGGAAGTAAAGTATTGAGTAATAAAACAGTTTTGACATGCTTTTAGCAATGATGCATGCAAAACCAGGTGTGCAATTTACTTGTATAGCCAATCAGGTTACGAGTTTATCAATAGGAAGATACTGATTTCTAAATGTGTAGTTCCAGAAAATACACAATGTATCCATGCCCTATAACACCCCACCCCTCTGGAAATTCCAATTTGGCTTCATACATTGCTTTAAATTTTTGGGCCTTGTAGACCCCCCAACCTCCCTGGAATTTTCAATCCCTTTCCGTGAGAGGAGTAATGGATATTTTCTGGAACTACAAAATATGACAGTTGCTCTTGACACCAAATACACCCTCAATGGGTGGCTAATTGGGTCAGCTAGTGACTTTGCTTATGGCAATGTTGTGTCCTCTTTCATGTCCTTAGTTACTAAGGCCGCTGGGTTTCCTGCAGTTTTGTGTTTTTGTTCAATGTCAACAATGTGAAGTGCCAGAAAACATCCATACTCCCCCCCACGGAAGTTTTTTTTTATATTTTGCATCCCCCTCCCCCCCAAGAAATTCCTGTTCCTGTTTAACTTCATACTTTGCTTAGAACTAAAATTTTAGCTTTTAAGACCCCCCTCCCCCTAGGAATTTCCAATGACCTTCCATGGGGTGGGTATGGATTTTTTCTGGAACTACACAATAAAGTTTTAATTTCACACAGTATAGTTTTTCAAGATATACTGCAGAGTTGATGAATAACTGTTTGCAATATACAGTAAATGTATCTGCCATACTTAAGGTAGCAAACAAGTGGGTTATTTTCTAAAGAAAATGTGTTGCTAAAGAAACTGTGGTGCCATAAAAGCTCTATTAAACCCCCCTCTCTATCAACCCCCTCCCCCCTAATAAGCCCTTCTCTATAAGTTAAATGTTTTAGTAAGCCCTCCCCTCTCTCTCATAAGTCCCACCGCCCCTTTTTTGGGGCATCAGATTTTCTAATTAGACCCTCCTTATTGTGTGGCTTCATTCTTCATGGAATGAAGACCACATTGCCATCACTCGATGGGCTTTGTGTGTGGATATAGATCCACAGTTCTCTGGTTCACTTGTGGTATACCTTCGATAACAAAGAAGATAAGTGCACGTCACGCATGTCACGTAGGGTATAAAGGTTCATAAGGCCAGGAAGTACAAATTGAGTCAAGTTTCCGGTGTAAGATTTTAGTCTTTTGATTTCTTCATGGTTTTTGCTGTGCTCCTTTTCTCACAGCTACAATTCTTGATGAGGCGTAAGTTGGTTGGCTGGTCCCAAAAGGGGTTTTCAGGTATAATAAGTACAACAATAAAGTAAAATGTTACAAATGAGTAAAAAGGGGCTAACAATCTCTGTAAGATTCATTATATAAAATGTTCCTAAAAGAAGTTCTAAAATTATGTAGAGTGACAATGCATTTCAAATGTTCTGGCAGATTGTTCCACAGTTTCACTGCACTGAATAAAAAGGACTGACCTGACCAGTGGCAGATTTACAGAAAGGAATTTCTTTAAGTGTTCCTGTGCCTTGTGGCACGATCGTATTTCAGATCTGTGGATAAATCTGCCAGACATATACTGAGGTGCACAACCCTTAAGGTATTTGAACACTAAGACAGTATCTCTATAACGCAGCGTATAGTGTGCTGGCAGCCAGTGAAGCTGCTGAAGCGATTGCGGCGTGAAGAAGTAAAGAGATTCAGAATAATGTGTTCAATGAAGGCTTGGAAAAAAACCATTAGGTTGGCCGGTCTTTCTTGACAACAAGTAAGTTAACAGTGTTTGAGATTTGTGCAAAAGTTATTTGAAGATTACTTGTTTAAAGATTTGAAATAAGCTCCCCATTCATGAGGCCCCCGGGCTTAACAGAGCTTTTATGGTATAACCTCACATTGGCTCACACTACATGCAACTTTATGATTCAAACTGTTTGTTTATATACTTTATACTTCCTTATAATTTGTGCTTTTCATGCAAAACAAGAAAAAAGGGACTTACTTTGGACATAGACATGTGCAGGATAGGCCAGGTCATTTTGGTTGTTGTAAGGTGTAATCTTTGATGTGTCTGTGCACCAAAAGCATGCATAATTGAATTTATTCCAATGTTCAATAGCTTTGCATCCTGCTTTTGCCACACAGAGGGCCTGACATTGAACAGCAGTAATTGGAGCCTTTTCAGATCCATACTTGAGTATGGTCCTTCCTGAAGCTGTACACCAGCTAAATGCATGCTGTGTCCACCCTAAAAACATTTAACACTCTTTGATTAAAGGGATTCAACTGCTTGACTAAAGTTTCTCATAAAAATTCCCTCAAACATAGCACATAAAATAGCCTCGCCCATCTTGCTAGTACTCTGAACTTTTCACATCAACTCATTTTCATGCAATTGGGCTCACGAATTTTTCCATGTCAAATGATCAAGGATTAAAATAATTTATTCACAATATCTGATGCCTAATTCTAATCTTAACATGAATTCATACACTTTTTTAAGTGTGATCCGTGAATGGAGAGCCAAGTCATGATTATGTGTCGCACTCTAAGAGAGAAGAATCTTGTGGAATGGAGTATGAAATCACTTATGAGAAATTTAATTTTAAGTGCATGATAAATTGATTTTTGGGTGAACGTGAAAGAACCTTTTTATTGTAGGCAAAGCATAAATAAGCCCACTAAAAGTGGTTTTATAGGGGGCCCACTTGTCACATACAATGCACCTATCAATGTTAAGCCCCACAGTGGGAGAGAGAGGGTGGGTAGACCCAGGGGAATTTGACATTTTAAATTCCCTATCCCCAGACAACTAATGAATATCAAACTTCTGCCCCTAGAGTAACTTTTCCTCTGAAAGTCAAATAATTGAGGCACCATCTTATGTACAAAATCCCTATCCAGGGACAGCCTTGGGTGTCAATTTCCTGGAGGTAGCCCATCCCCATTCCCCCCTCCCCCCTCCCCTCACCCTGCGGCTTAACATTGATAGGTGCACAAAATCAGGTACATATGCATGTACGTGTAGCTGATTACAGGAGGAAAAGTAAAAGAAGAAGTCTCACCATTAGGAGCTGGGTCTTCCACAGATTCATCACCACCTGGTACTCCATCAATAACCTCAGTGGTGGGGCTCTCATCCTCCACAAACATATCTTGCTTGGCAGCTTGCTGCCCATTAATAATAAACATTTCATCTGATTTTTCATTGTCCTGATCAGCTTTTCCTTCACTGTCATCATCAGTCAGCAAGCTGGGTTCATCTCCAGCCACATCTGCAAGTTCATTTTTGGTCTTGTCTTTATTCTCTGATGACAAAAAAATGGAAGATCTTATAGGATCCCATTAAGGATCCGACAGGATGCTACAGCACCCTAAACAAGATCCTTTAGAATCCTATAAGCTTACTGGTTCCTATAGAAACCTACTATAAAGACAAGATCAGGATCCTACAGGATCTCAATAGGATCTTGGTTACTGTCAGGGTGGTAAAGGGGAGGGGGTGGGTGCCGATCGCGAATCACAAGCCTATTTTCGTTCAAATCACGAATCATGTATGTTTCCTGAAACATTTCACGAATCACATTTTTAACATCCGCCATTGCAAAGGAAGTGTCCCTAATTGATTCATTAGTTTGCTTTGCATTTAGTTTTCAATACACAGTCTTTTTGGGGAGCTTCAAGTGCGGAAAAAATGTCCTCATACTCATGAAATGAGTCAAGATAATGTGTTCTTCACACAAAATCAGTCTTTTTTAAGTGTCGTTCAAGAAAAGGGAGTGAGGTATCTCTCCCAGGCTTAATTGTCGTAGACTCTTTAGTGAACTGCAAGTCATTATCAAATTTTAAATTAAATTTAGGGAAGCTTGTAAACAAGTAAATAGTAACTAAGTATTTTTATATCTTATTTACATTTTTATTTTGTATCTATTTTTTATATAGTTGATGTGATGTCTTAAACGATGTTATCAACTTAATAAATGTAGATGTAGAACTGAACTGTTCTTAGCTTCATTAGTAGGACGACAATGCTCTATTTGACAAGGTGATTGCCCTCTCTGATCGAGTGCAAAATGTTTTTGAAAGAAAGTTTACTGCAACCTCATTCGTTTATGCTTCTCTCCCAGGTTGTTCATCTACTAGTTGGTCACCTTTGTCTGGTGCAGAGTCGTATTCAGATTCTTGCTCAGTAATTTCGGTATTTTCTAACTTAGCTTCAGGTTTCACAAATATTTTTGGACGGAATCACGAATCACGGTCTTTAAAGTGAGAAGATCACGCGTCAGGCTGGATCGCAAATTCACGGATCACGGCAATATTTGAGCTGCTTTCACGTGTCACGCGCTATTTTTTGCTCAAATCACGTGTCACGGATAACCCCCTTTACCACCCTGTACTGTAGGATCGGTCCTACGAGATCCTATTGAGGTCCTGTGCCCTGCTCACTGTTGGGTTAAATAAACTCAAGTTTACTAATTGCAGATTAGTAATTGCAGAGTATTTTATAACAGCTTGTAAACTTTGATATATATGCATCGTGTTCCTATCAACTCTGGAACTCACCAGCCTATTATTGTGCACAAAAATTCCTGCAACGAATATTTAGTACTTGCATATCTCTCAGTCATATTTAATATACTGACATCAGTTTGTCCTGAACTTACAACTGCAACTTTCGCCACCGAAAAGGCAAGCACAGGACCGAATCAATGTCTGAAGAGGGCTGGAAAGATAGTGAATGGCTTCTCGGCCCCGCCATTTTGAATGCGGCGAAGGCCTTGGGAACGAGGTTGAATTCGGGTATAGTAACCAGGCCAGCATGAAAATGTAAATATGAGTACTGGACTAAAAGCCCCGGCTAAATGATCAAACCTTTTTGCCCAACATCGTGTTTGTCACAAAACGTTCCGTGGCTAAACGGGCAAACAATGTTTGACCGAACATCGGACAACGAAAAAACCATTTAAATGCAAAGTTGAGAGAGGCGGCTAAACAGTTAAAAAATGTTCTTCCAACCCCATGTTGGACGAAAATGTTTGATCGTTTAGCCGGGGCTTAAAGGACTGTAGGAAGAGTTGATCGAAAAGGTAATATCGAAACCGGCTGTTTCACATTCTAATGTCAATTGCCAAACAAATTGGCAGAAACTTTGCTTTCTTTTCTATTTTTTGAAAAGTTACATTCATTTTATTTTGTTCGAGTTTTCATGATCACAAACACTTTGCGCATTCTCTTTTTTATAATTTCTACAAGAGGTTTTAACGTTCTTTTCGCTTATCGGTAACAGAGTCTCACAATTCAATACATTTCAATAATTAAGTTTTTTTCTTGACCGGTTCAGTTGCGCTGGAAATGCAGGAACTTCTGTCCAATTGCAATCTGTGATCATTCTGGCGACCGCAAAAGATGACGAATATTACGCAAGGAATACAAACAACTTTTGTAGAGAGAAGAAGGTCACAAAGTTTCTGCTCTGAAGGTAAAGATTAGGTTTACTCCACTGACGAAATTTTGGACGTTTCGTTGACTTTCCTTGCTTATTCACAAAGTCTCTCTAAAGTGACTGATGAACGTATGGTGCTTGCTTAACTCGTTTGCAAAAGGTGGATCTGAAGCACCACACTATTTCAGAAGCAATAAATTGGTCTGCGGAAACGCCGTGAGGCACGTACGAATATAGGGCAGTTACATACTCCGGACTATGGACTCCTGACTATTTAATATGTGAACTACTGCTCGTTACATTCCGGTTTTTAACCTCTTACTTCAAAATGTCCTTTCTCCCGTCATGAGCCAGCCTACCTACCCCGCCCCCCCCCCCCCCCCCCACACACCCTTTCCCCGTGAAATACCGTCAAGTAGTTGTATTTATTATAAGCGAGATTGCGCTTTCTTAAAAGAGATCATTGAACAATAAATGCTTTGCCGTTGCTTTGGACTGCTTTTAGTCTCTGATTAGCAAACTTATCACCCACGTGCATAGCAACTATTGTCTTTCAGAATGCGGAAAAAATTCCTGATCCTGCGCCTGCTCCATGAATTAATCACACCCCTTGAAATTTCTCCACGAATTCGACATTTCTGCCCTAAAAATATTTAGAAGCGAAGGCTGCCTTCGCGTAAGGTCATCAATTGTTTTTTGTTTGCTTAACCCTTTCAAGCCCAGAGTTAGTTTCGGAGACATTGAGGCAATTATAACTTCTGAGTCTGTGGATAAAACCCTATCGTGTGACCATTCAAATGAACCATCTTCAGCAGAACTTTCAGATAGTACTATTTATATTTAAGTATTTTCCAAAATGAAATTTGGAATTCGTCTTGAATTTTGATTTAAGGCACTACTGGGAGTGGAAGGGTTAATGCAATGCTTCTGATGTGTAAGCGATTTAACAAATTTTTAGCTAGGTATGTTTAATAGGCGTATAAAACCTTTATAACCATAGGACCCTTTCTTCAATTTTAAAGCTCTAGGTTAAGAACAACCCTAAGAATGCATGTTAAATTTCAAACAGCGTATATACTCCAAAGGAACATCGCGAATTTTGAGAAATTTTCCTTGTTGTGCGGTGTTTTCCGTTCGCTACCTGAGAGGGCAAGGTCGAGCAATTAAAACCTACACGGCACAAAGTCACATAAAGTAATCCTGATTTCTGATACAAGCATTGCAAATTTAACTGTATAAGACTTGATAAGGTGTCGTTGGGAAGTTTTTTTAACCAAACCGGGTTCGGTTATGCTGTGACCTAATGACCCACAAAGGACCCAAAACACGTTGTTGATTCGAATGTTTAGTCGATGTCCAATCAAATAATCCCAGACCTTTTAAGAGTCAAAATCTGGTGCAAAAGAACAGTTTAGGCTGCATTTGCGTGTTTACAACTGTTCCCACCTTAATTTTCCTGACGTAGCAGAATATTATAGTTTTTGACGTTCAGTATTCATGGCAACGAACTTAACAAGGTTTGTTCTCTCAAATGGAATCAACACAGAGCGGGGAGCGAGAGCAATATTAAAGGGAAAAGAAAAACTCTTGCAGGGTAGGAATCGCTTACCCTTTTCGTTGAGTCTAGATGTCCCAGTTTCTCCAGGGTCAGCTAAGTTCAGCGCTGCCGCCCACAAAACGAGACCGAAAACTAGCCCAAGGTACCTCATAGTTACACCTTCTAAAGCCTGCAGCTTCGAATGGCACGGGAATGGATTTAAACAGAATATGTCATTCAAGGAAAGCGGAAAAAATGTTACGCTTCTGTTAGCACCATTTTCCGCTTTGCAAATGGGTTGCTCAATAACAGTTAAAAAACGTAGTTATGCGGAGACATAAAAGCAGGACTTATTTATGTGTTGTCTTTTGTAGAGCTGAAAAAGCATATTTTAGTTAGACTGGAGTTAGAGAACGCGATTTCATGAAACTACTGACACGTTGGTTACGATAATACGTTGTTTTTCATACCCAGCCACCCATTGATTTAAAACCCTTATGAAATTGTTCCGAACTGTTGAGTCTATTATCTGTCGGGACATAATGAATTTTTGTCCTTTACGAACGCAATATTACATTGAAAGCAAAATGCAAAAGCCATTGCAGAATTGTAAGAAAAACGTTTCAAAAAAAACTTTCAAAACAAGCTTGTAGAAAGGTATGTTGTACGCCCGTGTTGGAATATTCCCAGATCTAATTTTATATAAAGCGCCAACTGAACCGTTAACTTTATTGTTTTACAATCACTGGTAATTAGTGTTTGTCCGTGTGTTTTCTTTGTTATACTCAATACACCTTTTCAATCCTACTTAAGCTTGGCCAAGTTCAAAAATACTGAATAAATCCCAAATTTTATTTTGCAAAAAATAAAAAAAAAGCACCACATGAAAGTACTGTTCAGTAGCTTTTACTTCAAAGGTCCCACTTTAGGAATCGTGCTCAGACTCCCAAAATGTTAGAACTACCTCGTACAGCATAATAAAGACTTGAACTGGAAAGTGCTGCTCAATAGCTTTCATTTGAATGGTCACACTTTAGGATTTTATCCTCGTCTCAAAAGTTAGAACCACATTGCATAAATTAAGAGTGTAATGGTTGGAAGATTTTGTAGGTGAAAAGGAATTCGAAACTCAACAATTCTTACCGATTCCACAGTGATTCCACAGAAAAGAGATTGAAGAAAGAAAAGACAAAAGCTGAGAATGTTTTTGTGTGATAGAGAACAGTCAAAATATTCAGAGAATAAATAATCGAGTGTTGGAGCTTTGCAAAAAACTAGGAGTGACCGAATGGTTTGTATCATTAAGAAAGATCTTGAGATTGTACTGCTAGACCTCCCAATACTACACTGATTCATTCGTAAAACTAACTGCAGCCGATATGCTGCTATTCCTAAATGCACAAACTGGAAAACTGATTATACCAGACTAAAATCTTGATCGTTATCAAAATTCTCTTTACCTTTATGATTGAGTATAGTAATTATGCATTGTGTGAATTTATAACTGAAAGAATTGAAATCAAACATAACTCGTGTATTAGTAACTTGCTTTGTTAAGAAAAAACACAGCGTTAAAATAATTACTTAGAGATTTAAACTAAAAGTATTAAGCAGTTGAACCGAACTTTCACCTTTCACAGTTTATTAGCTACCATTATTAGCTACCATTTTCCGTTTCATTACATTGCCCCCGGAGAAAATTAAAAATCCATTATTTTCTGGAGACACTGCGGAGCACTTCAAAGTGTTCATCATTGTGTAATTGTACTCAAGCACAAAATTTAACAAAAACACACTTTTGTTTTATTCCCTTAATGACGTTTGCTGCATAAGCAATTCCGCTTTCAACACGAAATCGAATCAAGTGGTTCTTGGAGTTAGAGAACATTATTTTGCTTAGATAAACGGCTTATCTAATGCAGATAGAGAGATTCTGACCATTGGAAAACCTATTAGAATCGTACTGGTATGATAAAGAAACGGCAAACAGAGGCAAACTAAGCAGTCACTGTCTAAAATGCGGAAAAAATTCCGCAGTCAGCACTGACAAAAGCCTGCAGTACGCCCCCGAAATAAATAAACTACGCCAAAAGCACGCACATCCACCTTGTTACGTATACTTAGACAAAAGAACCGCAAAACAACCTGACAAAGTGGGCTGAATTAACACACGTAAAATTACCATTATTCGTCATTTTTCAATAACACGCTAAGTCACGAACATGACCTATACACTTGAACCTGTTGAGCGAGTTTTCACTCACTTTCTAGGACTTTCTTTGGAGCTTCGAGTTTGGCAATTTGCCTGAAATTTTAAAATCCATTTAGAAGTTTGGAGTGTTGGATAATGATTATCGATGAAAAAAAAACCTTTAAAAGTCAACCAACAGAGGGTGGTATGCCTGTGGTATCGAAACGATTTAATTGCAATGTGGTTTCTCCCCGGGGGGCTACTTAATAAAGTTTTATACCGAGAGGCTTTGCCCAGAGGTTCAAACTCTTACCCTTTAATATACTAATTTTTACCAAAATGGTACCCCTTTCATATACCTAGAGCAAAACTGCACCCGTTTCTTATACCTCAAGGATAACCCAAAACAATAGAATTTCCTGTAATCGTCACGTTTTTCCCGGGTTTTCAGTCGGTCTGATTCAGCTGCGTAATCATTTCTGCCAAAATGTGGCACGCCACCATTTCTTCCACTTTGCAGCTGATTTTCTGGCCCTTTCGTATACTAAAATGGCAATTTTCCCAACCCTTCTATATACTGTACTGCGAGCTTTAAAAAGGTATCCCTTTCGCGCGGAGCCTCCTGGTATAGCCCACTATAGGGAGTACCCCCCTCCCGGTTTCCCTGAACTTTACATTCATTCTCAGCACTTTCCTCTCGAATTGGTAACCAATAGTTCATTCACAAACAGGTGCACCGGACAAGTTAAACGTCTTCGTCACGATCTGGTCCCGACAAGTTTGTTCACCCAGTTTAGCATGCATAAATTCTTGTTACCCTTGCCCAAAGTACTAAAAATCATTCAGACTATTCACTTCTAGAAAGCGAGCAGGCTCGATCAAGTTTTTAGTCTTAGCGCGAGGAGAGTGAGGCGAGGCGGGAAGAGGAACTTTCCGCCCTCCCTCCCCAGCCTTTCCTTCGGCTAGCATTTCTAATGGCCACTGGAGACCCACAGGTCACCCAGCTTTCAAAGGTGTGATTAATTCTTTCCTCTGAAACTCTCCGAACACGTGAGAAAAGGAAAGACGTGGTCTTCAACCAGTTATATAGGTAGTGAGTAGTAAAGTTTTTGTCCCCTTTGTTTAGTTCGTTCAGGGGCTTCAACGGATCTGTTCGTGGTTACGTCTGTTCCACCGAAAGAATGCGTACTGGCGGGCAAATCATTATTGCGTAGCTAGTCTTCTGTCCTGAGAAATAAATATTTAATACGGTGTTCAATTTAACATTTTTAAAAAGTAAAAAAGTACCTGATTCATAAGTAAAACAAGCAGACGTGAGCGCCCCGGGATGTTTTTGAGATTGGACTCTCTAAAATGCCATTTCCTGCGTTCCCTGAAACGGAAGTGGATATTCGGGAAAGTCTTTTAAGGCATTGCATGAGTCACATAAGTAAGCAAAATAAGCAAAATAGTAGGCTTCATAAAATAAACATTTCGAGTGAAAGTACCGGACCTTACGTGTCAAACAACAAAACGTTACATCTGGCGTCCCGCCTCAAACGAAACCCATGATTTATAGCGGAGCCAGCGTGCGCAGCGCACCGGCGGAGAACCATTGATAAGCAAATCTGGTAACCTATCGATCCGAAAAATTTTGGTTGTGACGTCAAGCGTACGTCCGTACGTCCGTACAGACTCTGGGGGAGGGGGAGGGGAGTCCCAAGGCAACCCGACCGTGGGAAGAAGAATGCCATCTTTTGAAAAAGGAGGTTTCTTTAAAAGCTTAATATTTAGCAAAACGATTGTTCGAACAGTTTTAAACTTAAGAAAAAATAGCTAATATCTACACTGCTACGAACCGAAATCACTTTCTTTGAGGACTTTTTTTTTAGCTCTGCTGCGAACTCGGTCGGCATATCGTTTGAGTTCGCAGCATTTGGCACAAGTCCCCACGCCAAACATAGCACTGCTAGTGCCGTCTATATTTTTTTTTCTGCCCACAACCATGGTATTTGCCACGGTCTGAAAACATTTTTCCAGGAAAAACACCGGTGTTTATCACAACTCAGTAACTCGCGTAACATCGAATTGAGTCTAGGTACATAACGCTTGAATTCGCAGAATTTGGCCGCTGTCCTGACGTCAAACATAGCAGAGCTAGTGCCTTCCGGTTTTTGCTGCCACAGCCATGTTTTTTTTGCGGTGGTCCGAACACATTTTCCCAGAAAAACGCCTGCGAGCCGCGATCAATAAACCGCTGTTTAAGTATTAAAACGAAGACTTCTAAGTAGGAATTGTCAAGTGGTTAACGTGATCCTTTTGCATGCCAGCGGCTCGGGTTCGATCCCAGAGGGAGGAAAGTTTTTTTTTTCCTTTTTAAACCTTTTCTTCGCCAATTTCCCCAAAAAATGGATAAGTTCCAGCAATAATTTTTTTTAATTTTATGGTTTTTATCACCGATGTAAATTTTTTAATCTATTTTAAATATTATTATTACGTTGTAAAGCGTCATGAGCCCTTGAATATAGCGCTATAGAAATGCTTTTTATTATTATTTTTTATTAATTTTTATTGAGCTAACACTACATACACACAAAAAAGGAGTACAGCAAAATAACTAGAAAAAATATAGCAATAGAAAAGCTAAATGAGCAGAGAGCATGACAAAGACGAAAAAATTGAACATGCTATAGCGAGCTTAACTAACATTCTACGTTTTTTACCGGCAAGATAGAAAAAATAAAAGTTTAAGGAGAGGGGATACCTTAACAACATACCTTTCTAATAGGCTTACATAAATATTCTAATTAACAATATTACAATACATTTTGACTTATGTTACAGTACTTATTTATTTATTTTACTTGAAAGGTAGGTGAAGAAGAGATTACAAAGTGCTACAATTTTCAAGTTTCCATTGTAGGAAGATCTCATTTGTAAATCCATCAAGATTAAGGTTTTTTCCAAAGACCTTACAGTTATAAATATATTGTTTTTGGTATACTAGAAGTATGTCTAGTCTGCGTTTTTGGAGAGGAGTTAAATTAGAAAGACTACCGATTTCCGTAAACATATAACGAACAAACTGATCGCCGGAGAGAGATCTATCTCTGTATTGTGCACGCCATTGAACCACCTAAAGGTAAGGTTGTAAAAGTGTATTGAGTTGTGACAGTTTATAACAGTATGCTCGATGGAGTCCGGATTCGAGCAACGAGTACAAAGATCATCATTAGCCATGTTGTATCTTTTCAACTCTTTTCTAGTTGTGATTATTCTATGTAACAATTTAAAGGAGAACTGTCTTAGTCTATTATCTTCAGAAAAGGCGTCGATGCGGTTAAAGCATTTCTGCCAATCTGCTGAGATTTCGGGAATGTGTTTCTTCCAAGTCTTAACAGAGGTTGGAACAACAGTAGATTTCTCATGCATTAATTTATAATAATTTTTGCAACGCAGTTTCTTTAGATGTAAGTTCACGCCTTCTGAGATTTTTTAAATGGGAGATGCAATAGAGTCGAGGCGCACATCAGGATGTGGAGATTCACGAGCTAGCTTCTTCAGATCAGTCGGAATTGTTGATTATAATTGAAAATATTGCAAAAAATCAATTTTGATTTTAAATTTACTCTGAAATTCTTCAAGGGAGAGAAAATTCCCTTCCGAATTCAAAACATCGTGGACATAGAGAATACTGCTTTCAAACCATGATTTCCAAAACACTGGATTGCCGTCGATTGTAATGTTTTGGTTGTTCCACAAGATGAATTTACTGTTAACGTCTTGAGGACTATTTTTCTTCACAACACTAAAATATTCTAAGAGTTCACGATAAAAAATAGGAAGGTTTTTTCAGTGCAAGTTTTGAGGCATTGTAATTGCAGTTAAGAGGAAATGCCAGGCCTCCATGTTTATTAAAATAGTAATTTGGAATAGCCTTCCATGTATCATTTGTGTCGCTTAGCAGTCTACTTAGCCAGGCTAAGCGTAATGATTGGACCATAATCCTAAAATTTGGAAAGTTCCGACCTCCTTCTGAGAGCGGTTGATATATCACGTCCCTTTTGACTTTATCGTTTTTATTTTTCTACAAGAAATGAAACAAGAGCGCCTGGGTGTTCTTAATCACTGTTTCTGGAACGTTAAGCATGGATGCAGTATAAATTAACTGAGAAATACCAACTGTTTTAGCGAACAGAGTTCTACCATAAAGAGTAAGGTCTCGCGTTAACCACAAATTTAACTTGGTCTTCATTATAGAGATCTTATTAAAGAAATTTTCTTCATTGTTTTTATCTTCATTATACGATAAATATGTTCCAAGTGATTTTATTGGATCTTTAGTACAAGCGAAATTCAGGGCTTTGGCTCTACTACCTTTCAACGAACCAATCCACATTACTTTTGTCTTTTTATGATTTAATTTAAGACCCGAGATATTCCCAAAAAGTTCAATATTGTGAAGGAAACAAGTGAGAGAATCTGTATCACGGGCGATAAAGTTGTATCATCTGCAAACTGAGCGATTTTAGCTTCCTGTTGATTCGGAAGAATGATACCTTTACAGCTCGAATCTTTTCGGATTTTGCATGCTAATATTTCTACCGCAAGAATGAACAAGAAGGGATTGAGTGGGCATCCCTGATGTACTCCTCTAGAAATTTTAAAGTAATTCGCCAAGAAACCATTGTTCATCGCCGCCGATTCCACGTCGTTGTAAATGACAGAGAACCATTTCCTGATGACCGGACCAAAGTTAAAAGCCTCCAGGACTTTGGATATAAGGTTCCATTCAATTGAATCAAAAGCTTTCTCAAAGTCAACAAAAAGGAGTATGCCTGGAAGCTTCTCTATATTTGTATATGCCATTACGTCATTTAATAATCTTATATTTTGGCCAATATATCTTCCCTTTACGAAACCGGTTTGGTCTGAGTGAATTAATTTAGGCAGAAAGGTTTCGATTCTTTTGGCAATTATCTTTCTTGAAATTTTATAATCCACATTTAGAAGAGTTATAGGGCGCCAGCTAGAAACTTCCGTCAAGTCACTGTCACTTTTCGGTATTAAAGAGATAATGCCTCTTCTCTGTGAAATTGATAATTTACCACTACGAAAGACCTCCTCATAGGAATTTAGGAGCTCATTGCAAAGAGTGTCGAAGAACATTTCATAAAATTCTTTGGTGAATCCGTCCTCGCCCGGAGTTTTATTATTTTGAAAGGAAAGTAGAGTGTTCTTAACTCTTCCACTGTCAATTCATGTTCTAACTTTGTTTGTTCCTCATCGCTAAGTTTAGGAAGATCAAGAGTTTCAATAAAAATTTTGTAGAGCTTCCGTTTGTTGGGGTCAAGCGCAATCGCATATTTTAGTTTTATACAATCCACTAAAGTAAGATTCGATTTCTTTTTGTATAAGCTGAGGATCAGTTGTTTTCTGTCCATTATTTAGTTTAATTTGCGAAATCGTCTTTTTCTCATAATTACGTTTTTCTAAATTGAAAAATATTTGGTAGGCTTTTCACCTTCCTCCACCCAACGTGCTTTAGATCTATAAACTGCCTCTTTTCCTTTTTGGTCATAGATTTTTTTAAATTCTTCTTTAGCTGCTGCAAAGTTGTTCAGCAATTACTGATCGAGATTCCCACTATTACATAACTTATGATCTATATCCTGCAGCGATTGCTGAAAACTAATTTCTCGCTTCTTCAACTCATGTCTTTTGTTTTTGGATTATAGTCCTACAATCTGCAGACCAGACTGCTTCATCTTCTTGTTTAGAAAAGGTTTCTTGAAGACAAATAATTAACGCTTTTTGATTTTTAAGATATTCGAATATAGCTCTTCTTTTGTTTGGGTTGCGTAACCCTCTCACATTCAATGAAACGATGTTTAATTTGAGAGCGTTTTAAAAAAGGTAGTTATAATTATTTGGCTTTTCCAAATGGAATTGAATACTCATATATTGCAAAACAGCTCTGTAGCATATCAAACAAAAAAAAGAAAATACAGTCAACAAAAGAAACAAATAAGCCGATAAACGATGCAAAGAAAAAAGAACATAGAAAGACACGAGTAAATTTAAAACTAAGAGACAAAAAAGTACATCGAAAAACAATAGCGACGTAACAGCTATTTTAAAATGCATTTCTTTGGGTATGTGGTAATGAGCCGATGTATGGAAATTTCGCTCTACTTCCAATGTTACAACTAAACTATCTACCTTCTAAAAGGCCAAATAGCGTTCTTTCTTTACGGAGTTCAGTAGATCCTTATACACCGGAGTAAACAGTAAATAAAAGTCTCCTTTAAATCTTATGAATCTTTAGCCATTTCGCCTTTCATCTTCTTGAGGTCTTCATCGCTTACTACTTTCAGATTGCCGTTTTCGTCCAGGTACTTTAGGGTAGCGGGGTAGGCAATAAACACTTTTCTACCTTGCCCAAGCTTCTTTTGTAAGTGCTTCTTGTAGGGAACAAGAGCCTTTCGTCGGTGTTGTGTATTCTTCGCGTAGTCGGGTCCTATGCCAATTACATTTCCACGAAAAGAATTATCCTTTAGACACGCTGCTGTGCTGGAGAGGATCTTGACTTTGTCGGTGTATCGTAAGAAGGCTACGAGAATTGGTCTTGGTTGTTTCATGCTGTTATTAAGCGAATGCGTCAGCGTTCGATGGGCCCGTTCGATCTCAACTTGTTCCATCTCCAGCCCCACGTGACTAACAATAAAGTTTTGGATAAATTCTGCGTAGTTTTGACCCTCTGCTTTTTCCGGGATATTGTAGAATACCAGGTTGTTTCTTCGAGACCTGTTGCGTAACTCTTCAACTTTACTTTCTAGCATTTGAAGCTTTTCGAAGTCTGCCTTCTTCTCAATATCTTGCTTCATTTCTGCCAGCTTGGTATTAACCGAATTTAGGCCCTTTTCCAAATCCGCGACTTTTACTTTTATGCTGGTCATATCATTTTCC
Source organism: Siderastrea siderea (assembly GCA_964030785.1). Lineage (NCBI taxonomy): Eukaryota > Metazoa > Cnidaria > Anthozoa > Scleractinia > Rhizangiidae > Siderastrea > Siderastrea siderea. The sequence continues at coordinate 1,925,511 of OZ034971.1, read as the reverse complement.
ATGCTAACCAACCGCTCCTCGATTCTGTCTAGAACGTTCAGCTTTCCCAGTTTGTTCTGAATGTCTTTTAAGATGGCGGCGCTGACATCCACGTGGCGTAAGTTTTCTTCTTCTGAGCTAGAGACCCGTGTTCTCTTCTCGCTCGGTTTTGGCGGCATGATATTTCCGTTTTATGATAAAGTTGGCAGTGAATAAGTTTGCCTGTTTTAGGCGAAATTTATCGTTCCAAAGGGAGCTTATGTCGGAGCGCTAAAATTCACTGCTACTCCATCGGCCGTCCGTCCCAGTCTCTCCTCAAGTTCCAGCAGTAATAAAAAAAAAAGCGTAACTTCGCTTTTAGGCTTGGCTAAATCTATATATTAATGCTGTAATTACTGTGTAGAAAAACTTAAACTTGCTGTGAAAGATGTTGAGTTTGTTATCAAACCTCGAGAAAGGACCTTGCCTTCTGGGGATAAAGTGAGAGAGCCTTGGGAAAGAAGTTGAAAAATGCTGGCAACCCCTTGAACAA